>JAOTOM010005011.1:292500-722229 GCA_034440615.1 Ashinkailepas kermadecensis | reverse complement strand
AGGGTAAACTTGCAGTATAAAGTGTTTTGGGGGAATTCTTCTTCGGAATACCATGCTTATGAAGGTGACTAAGATGATGGGACCACTTATTTTCTGTGCAAATGAATTTCGTGTCAATTTCTTTTGAAAAATGTTTGAAAAATGTTCCAACTTAAAAACAAACTACCCTAACCTAACCAATTCTAACCCATGTGTTTGCTTTATGGAGGCAAATGCGTGTATTAAGTTTTTGTGTTACCACCCTTAAAGTACAATAATACCGAAAAGTTTCCAAAAATGTTCACAAAAACTGTCACACAAAAAATTGAAAGTTCTTTCTTCAAAAGCAACTTAGGTTAGGTTAGATTCGGTTAGGCTCGGTTAGGTTTCTTTTTTTTAATTTTGAGAGAATTTTCAGAAAATAAATTGCTTGACATTTCTAATTATATTTTTTGTATTTTTTCTCCGTTAGGCAAGGTGAGGTTAGGTTATGTTGCGTTTTTATTTTCGTTTTTTACATTTCTTGTGATGCTATGTTACCTAACTCAAAGCCTCTTTTTGGCATTATCTTATTTTTTAATTTGTTGTTTTATTTTTTTATTATTTTTTTTTATTTCATAAACATGGTATTCCAAAGAAAGTTCCGAAAATTCAAAAACGCATACTGAAAATTTCCCGAAGTGAGTGGTCACATAATGTTAACCACATACATAAACATTGGATTGGAAGAAATACATTCCAAGAATTAAAAAAGTACCCGAAAGTGCAATTTAATTCAATTTTGTCTCTTGAGATACCATGTCAGGCTGAAAGTAAAGATATATTGGGTAATATTGTGCTTTAAGGTGGTCAGAAGACGGGTTTTACACATATTTTACCTCCATGAAGTAGGCAAAGAAGTTTTTTTTGGTTACGTTAGGGTAGTTTAGGTTTTTAGTGGGATAAATTTCATTAGTTTATAAATAAAAAGGTTGATTTTTCTTCAAAAACAGGTTAGGTTAGGTTAGGTTTGACAAATGTTGAGGAAACGGTATGAAGGTTTTCGATTATTAAATGTCCGTTCTCATATTGGTCGTTAGGTCAGGTTGTGCTACATGTTTTTATTTCATTTGAACATTATTCAACTGAAAACCACTTTTCGGTGTTCTTTTGCCTGTCAACTGAAAACAAATAGTAATCATTTTCAGAAGAAATGAGTGGTCACATCATGTTAACCATGTTCATGAACCATTGGGAAAGTATGTCCAATAATTAAAAAAAATACCTTAAGTCACAAATTTATTAACTTTTGTGCGGAGAAGATTAACTTTTACTTTTTAGTTAATTAAATTATAATTCCTAGCCTAAGATATCCTATCCTAACACCTGCTTTACAGATGAAAACATCTGATTACTAATTAGCATATATTGTATGCAGTCTAACCTGCAAATTACTGAAGTTCCAAAGATGGCAAATAGAAAAGGCTTATAAAAAGATATATGGAAGAACATTGAAATATAGAGCTGGTGCTGATTTGGTCTTATTGCTTTGCTTTCCTTGCCATCCAGCTTGCCTTACTAGAATTTGATGAGCCATCTCCAATGTTTTGTTAAAGAAAAAGCTGCAACGCTAATATGCATGAAGATTGCAGCACAATGATGGCATATTTCTTTGGATGGGCTTCATCCAGATATCTAGAGAAGGATATATCTAGGATAAATGGTATTTTTCTACTCTAGCCAGGGTATAAGTCTTCAGCATCCCAATCCAGTGCAAAATGAATACATGCATGTTATGTCAGATTTGAAACTAGAATAATTGTGCTAGAAATGTGAGGCACTGTAGAATCATTATGGGGCATGTACAGATGTGCTAAGTTATGCTTGAAAAAAATGATGCTTGGTTCAAGCATCCTTTTTGCCAAATATCCCTGGATATGCACCATTATTTCTTTCTTTTTTGCTGAAACTATGCTATATATGTCCAGAATAAGATGTATTCTTAACTTGGTTCAGCATATGCCCAAAACTGAAAACCAGTAAAGTTTGGCTAAATACATTTCCCTTGAATAGGGCTGTCATCAGCTGAAACATATTTGTACATATGTAGTATGTTTGGTGCTCTGTCAAAATTCAGGTGGAATTCTTAAGTATCAAAGCAAGGAATGTTGGACATGGCTCAATTTGTTTTTGCTGCTGCATTTTGAGAGCACAATGTTTGGTGGTTATTGGTTTCACAACACGTCGACCATTTGATCACATAGCGTCGCCAATCTCTCACGCCGATTGGCCGCGGGCGGAGAGTAGCGACAGGTGAGACTCGAACCGACAATCTTTCGATTGTGAGACGGGTAACTTACCCCTAGACTACTCGCCCCCAGAGCACAATGTTTGGCGTTCTATTCCAAAATTGCAATTTTGTCTTTCTGAACCATGCTATTTTTGTATTTTCCTGTCAGCTTCCTGTCAGCTTCCTGTCTCCATTTTCTGATCACTATCGATCGCATATTCTACTATGTTCAACTGAGTGGGACAATGCCATGGTGCAAGATTTGGGTCGTCGGTGCAGTATCTTGATATCTTATGGCCAACGAAATATTTCAGTTCAAATTCGCATTATTAGCGTTGATCTCAGTTACCCCACCATCACCTATTACCATAGTCCCTGCATGCATTGCATTTTGTGTGAACCCTTTTCTCTTTTATCGAGGTAGGGGGATATCGGCTTTCACGTTCATACTGGCTCCGCACTGCAAGAGCCGAACTAAGGGCATGGATTCGCTCGGCTGCTCCGAAGTACAACAATAACAAGAAATGATCCTACAAGATTGACGACATCCGCATAGTCAGTGACCTGCGCGCCATCCAGGAGTCGCCGACCTAGAGCGTTGTCGGCACTGCACTGGCGGCTGCGTCTCGCCTGCACATTAGCGGGTTGAGTCCCAACACCGTGCCGCCAGGGTCCGTCCGCGCCGCTTACCACGTCCTGAAGAAACTGTCGTGCTCGCAGTGCAAGTCTCGGCACTGGTGGTGCATCTGTGGTTTATGTCGCCGTGGGCGTGGTTAAAAGTATGGCAAGCACAGATATTGCCATGTTTGGCACAAACCACGTGCTGACGACCAAAACGTCTCACATCATAAAGACATAAAGACATAAAAGATCAGTGCAACTATGAGCCACAAGGGCCCTTCTTGGTTGCACTTTTGGACACTGAACCAGTTGCCCACCAAATCTGTATATCAGCCCTCCCTGGAATACAGAAAAACAAGCCCCCTATTCTTATAATGATTGTCTATGCCGCTTTAAAAAATGTTCAGTGTGTTGCTACTGACAATGGTTCCTGGCAGCTGGTTCCAGTGTTCTACTACCCTGTTGGTGAAGAAAGACTGTCTTAACCTTGTCCTGCTGTGATTAACTTTAATTTTGAATTGATGACCTCTAATTGCATCATTTCTGTTAAATTCAAACATTTCCCTGAGATATCCCTGTTCCTGACCATGAACAAATTTAAAAACCTCGATGAGATCTCCTCTCAGCCTTCTATATCTAAGTGAAAACATATTCAATTTCTTCAATCTTTCCTCATATGCCAGGTTGCCTATACCATTAACCATTTGTGTTGCCCTCTTTTGTACTCTCTCTAAAAGCCAACAATCTTTCTCATAACTAGGGGACCAAGCTTGGACACAGTATACTAAATGTGGCCTGACATATGCACAGTAAAGCTTCCTGATGACCTCCTCACTTTTGTATGACACATTCCTCTGTATTGCCCCAAGCATTCTTAGTGCCTTTTTCCTGGCTTCTTTGGTCTGTTCTGATGCCCCCAATTTTGTGTTCAAAATAACACCTAAGTCCTTCTCCTGCTGAGTCACAGATAATACTTGGCCACCCATGAAGTATGGCACCTTCATATTCTGCCTACCTACATGCATGACTTTGCACTTATCAAAATTAAATTTCATTTGCCGTTTTTCGGACCACTTCACAAGCTCGTCTAAGTCTAATGGAAGGAACTGTGATTTCCCACCACAAGTCGTCGAGGGATCTTTAGAGTTTAGCATAGTTTACGTCTTTAAAGATATGGCGAAGTAGTAGTGACTACTTGTGATACTTGTGACGACCACTTGAGGCCGCCACTGCCACACCTGTGTGAGGCGGCCGCTGTCACGGCTGTGAGGCGGCCACTGCTGCGACTGTGAGGCGGCCGCTGTCACGACTGTGAGGCGGCCACTGCTGCGACTGTGAGGCGGCCGCTGCCGCGGCTGTGAGGCGGCCACTGCCGCACCTGTGAGGCGGATACTGCCGCGACTGAAGCTCATAGGTAATGGTGTAAAATGTTATATCAGTTGTGCCTAATTTTGCATTGTCTAGAAAAGTCATTTTTCCTGAAGGACACTATTTAGAGTGCACCACCGACATTCATTTGGACCAGAATACCATTCACATCAACGTGTTTTCATGTTTCTTCAACAAAATGTACCCAGCTGATAAATGTGCTTAAGAAGATCTTAAAACAAAGGGGCCAAACCAACTAGTTATGCCTACTAGTTGGTTTGGTTATTAACATTCATTTGTAGAAGTACTGTACCTGTCAGCAATGAATAAATTTGCGTTGTATTGTGTGCAACATGATGTAAGATAACAGTTAATGGGAATTCAAAATATTCATATGGGACTAAACATTTCATCTCTTCTATACACGGTGGAGGATTGCGAGCAATTGATGTCAGATTGCCGAATATCGCTTGGGATTTTTCATCTTTGTGTGCTGAACTCCAGATTGTGTCATCCTAAGCTATCTTCGAGCAAATTTTGTTCATCCTCCACTGTCTCCGAGCGACTTTGTTCATCTCCACAGTCAATGAACAAATTATTTACAGACAGTCTCTCAGTCTCTTCCCTGTATGCGACGGTGACGGATCTAAGTTCCTATCGGCATGGGGACACTCCTTTTGGTGCGCCAAAATTTACTCAGGGCGCCAAGCGACACCTATTGCTGAGGAAAAAATCGAAGAAATTCTGAAAGTCCGACAGATCTTCAAAAAGGGACAATCACGAAAAAGCACGTTTCGGAAATTTCATGTTATCCAATCCCGAGGGAGGGCCGCCCATTTCCCCCCCACCCATTGGACCCGTACCTGATTGGCGACCAATTTCCCAGAATTGTATCTCTTCGACGACCACCGAAAGTTTTTTTTAGCCCTGTATGTGCGTTCCTTTGTGCTAAATAAGAATGAGACCTTGAAACATAACCATCCTACTGTATCGGAAAGCAACGAGGGAATCCAATTCAACCAAAATCAGAATTGCCGTGACGTACGTAGCGATCCGCAGCTAGCCACATCGTTTCATATTTCAAGAACAAAGAAAAACCGCCTCCCTGGAAAACGTACCTCACCACACCAAATGCTACCAGGCTACCGGGCTTAATCAAGAGGAGTGGCATTAATTATGGAAAAATGGGACATAATGATCGACAAGCCGTTTTATGGCGAGTCGTATCCGGTAACGACCAAGCACAATCCGAGCAGCGTCAGACGCCGCTGTAGAAGCGGCGGAGCGGTGGTGGCCTTCACCATCGGGAACGCCTTCACCGTCCGAGGGAATCCCTTCACCGTCTGAGGGAATCCCTTCACCGTCAGGGAACAACTGCATCGTCCGAGAGAATCCCTTCACCGTCCGATGGAATCCCTTCACCGTCAGGGAAAGCCTTCGCCGTCCGAGGGAATCCCTTCGCCGTCCAAGGGTATCCCTCCACCGTCATTGAGCGCTTTCACCGTCCGAGGGAACATCTTCACCGTCCGAGGGAACATCTTCACCGTCCGAGGGAACATCTTCACCGTCCGAAAGAACGGCTTCACCGAACGAGGGAGCAACTGAGCTGCCCGAGGGAGCGCTTGAGGCGAGCGAGTGAACGCCTCAGCCGGCAGAGGGATCGCCTCAGCATGCCGAGGGATCGCCTCAGCATGCCGAGGGATCGCCTCAGCCGCCGAGGGATCGCCTCAGCCGGCCTGGCTAAGTATTGGTCATGCGCCATCAGTCTGGGTTTAGGCTGTCCTAAACCATACCTACCAAGGAAGTATTTTTTTTAGCGAAAAGTAAGATTTTGACACAATCAGTTTGCGTCGGTCCATGCTGAATTCCGATCCGTATCCGTAGCGGTACGCATTATAAAGAACATAAAACCAGATGACAAGACATCTCTCTCCCTGACGCTATGTCATGCTCACCCCTCTCTCTCTCCCTCCCGCTATATCACGCTCATCTCTCTCTCCCTCCCGCTATATCACGCTCATCTCTCTCTCCCTCCCGCTATGTCACGCTCATCTCTATCTCTATCTCTCTCTCTCTCTCTCTCTCTCTCTCTCTCTCTCTCTCTCTCTCTCTCTCTCTCTCTCTCTCTCTCTCTCTCTCTCTCTCTCTCTCTCTCTCTCTCTCTCTCTCTCTCTCTTTTTTTTTTTTTCCCCTCTCTCTCTCTCTCTCTCTCTCTTTTTTTTTTTTTTTTTTTCTCTCTTTTTTTTTTTTTTTTTTTTTCTCCTCTCTCTCTTCTCTTCTCTTCTCTTCTCTTCTCTGTCTCTTCTCTTCTCTTCTCTTTCTTCTCTTCTCTTCTCTTCTCTTCCTCTCTGTCTCTGTCTCTGTCTCTGTCTCTGTCTCTGTCTCTGTCTCTGTCTCTGTCTCTGTCTCTGTCTCTGTCTCTGTCTCTGTCTCTGTCTCTGTCTCTGTCTCTGTCTCTGTCTCTGTCTCTGTCTCTGTCTCTGTCTCTGTCTCTGTCTCTGTCTCTGTCTCTGTCTCTGTCTCTGTCTCTGTCTCTGTCTCTGTCTCTGTCTCTGTCTCTGTCTCTGTCTCTGTCTCTGTCTCTGTCTCTGTCTCTGTCTCTGTCTCTGTCTCTGTCTCTGTCTCTGTCTCTGTCTCTGTCTCTGTCTCTGTCTCTGTCTCTGTCTCTGTCTCTGTCTCTGTATCTGTCTCTGTCTCTGTCTCTGTCTCTGTCTCTGTCTATGTCTCTGTCTCTGTCTCTGTCTCTGTCTCTGTCTCTGTCTCTGTCTCTGTCTATGTCTCTGTCTCTGTCTCTGTCTCTGTCTCTGTCTCTGTCTCTCTCGCTCTCGCTCTCGCTCTCGCTCTCGCTCTCTCTCGCTCTCTCTCTCTATGTTACGCTCACCTCTCCCTCCTCTCCCGCTATGCTCCTTGAGCTGGTTAGTTACCGCGCGCACTGCGAACAGTTTATGGGACACGCTGAGTAAGAAGGAGGAGGTGTGGAGATGATTGTTTAGTTGAAAACTAGCGACGGTATCTAAATAATTCAGCAGCATTAAAAAGGCAGTTCATTTCGCAACGAAATGCAATTAAAAATCCATGAATGTAAAATGCCACCTCCCGAATCTACTCATGCCTGCTACACTCATGTCTGCAGATCTAATCGTGCCAGCCCGCTTAAGATGCCATTGAGAAGCCAGTTCAGTTTGCCATGACATGTCTTGTTCGCAAAGTTGTGGATCTAAAGGCTGACCTTTCAGGTCTCGCTAAGTGTATCTTGCATGTTGCGCCGAATTGTCTACCTTTGGATCCTATGGCGTTTCGTTTCATAGAGGAGCTCTCTCGGCCGGTTTGGATGACTACATTAAACATGAAGCATCTGTTTCTGAATGCCTACATCGTACGAACCTACATCATCGCTACTGAAGAACCCAGGCGTATGAAGTCCTATGCTCAATGAACTATGATGTCCTATTAAGCATGACCTCAAATGCTGCTAAAAGTGCTATACCATGCTCCGCATCATCCATAATCATGATAGCTTTGACCCCAACACGGCGGAATATGCGTGCTCACCGGTGACATATGAAACACTGAAAAAGTTCGAAAAGAGAATGTTGGGGTACATACCAAGCAATCAATTAACATATCCCGTATTTTTACTTTTCATATGCTGTATATTCTTGGTTGTCTTACTCGTAAAAACATTTATCGTGAATCTACGCACCCGTGGGTCTCACGTTACTCTCCAAAATCATGAACATTAGAAGACAAGCACACGGCCCGCTCGAATAGTAGATAAATTCGCGATTATTCGGATTCCTTAAAAAAATGGACCGGGAAAAAAAATTCGGAGCGTTCTGAACCCCCGTGGTTACGCGCATGGCTGTAACTTAGACATATATGCATAGGCTAAGTAAAGTGCGTGAACGGTAGGTAGGTTATTCGGTGGCAAGCAAAGCATCCGTGTTGACTCGAGCCAGCACGAGACAGTTCGCTCATAATGCCAGAGCCGTTCCATTCGGCGTCACGGCTCTTATAGTTACGCCGGGCAATGGGAATTTGCGACCACACGCCTCGCTTCAACACGAAGCTCCAAATAGAAGCTTTAGTGAAGACCACAATGACGGTTGTTTTCGAAAGGGTATCTAGTCATGAAACATAGTTGTCGGAATAAAGAGAATGCGCCATTCGATGAGTAATTGTGCGTAATCTCTGGACATATAAGACTATTCTATGCGCATGCGCTGGTTCCTTATGTATCAGGAAATAAAATGATGAAGACAGGTTCTGAATTTAGTTGCGGTTGATACATATCCTGCACACTAAACACAAACTAGACCGATTAAGTCCAGTATTTGAGAAAGTTGGTGTGAAAGTTTTACCACTCTGTTCCATTCTGCATTTTCATATTGTAATATATTATGTCTATTAAAACGGTGGAATTTTGTAGCACTGTCAGAATGCATAGATAACGCACAATCTTTCCATCATAGCAATTAAATTCAGGCCCGATCGTCATCATTTCATTCGGCCGAGCGATATGTAACGTTGTTCATTTTAATTACGCTATGTAGCTGGCAGCTAAAAGGAATGTGGCTGGTGAATCAGCCCACAGGTTTCAGGTTTCGGTGACGCTCTACAAAGTATGATCCGTCTTAACGTGCAAATATAACTCAAAGTATCGTAGTACTTTACGCCGGTTATCTGCGACGCGCGACGGGCCTCTAGACTCTTCACATCGCCAACTAGACCGACTACCCTACAGATACATACAGAGACGTATCTTTATTGAATATTCTTGGGTATCGCGAAATTGCGTTCAATTTTTCGTCATTCAGTGACATATTTATTTTCTTTCCACAAAGACAGCCGTGCATACATTTTATATGGAGCTCCCGCATCGAAGCGCGACCTGAAGCCGCAGGTTTTTTGTCCCCCCCCCCCCTCCAGATCCGTTCTCACGATCAGCATTGAACACTCATGGGGTGCAACGGTGATCCATCATACAGCCGTTACGCCGGTCGCCGTAATAACATGCAAGAAGCAGGTAGGCATTCAACAATTCGACGCAATAGCCGAATTCGACGCAATGAACGACGTCCGGATAGGCCGTCGTTCGAAACGCCCAGTTCGTAGGTCGCAGTGGTTTGGTCTCGCGCGTCCTGAAAACGCGGCGTTTGAACGCCACACGAGTCGATATTTGGCCTAGACTGAGAGGTTGGCCTCGCACTAGCCAGATTAGTCGGTGATAGTTTCAGCCGGCACCGCGTTAAACCCGGGCGAATATTCCGAAGTTTAAATGGGTTTCTCCGATCAAGAGGTAGTATCAGCGTTCACACAAAGGCTTTGCTTGGCGTGGGGCCTGGCGACGTAAAGCCATCCAGGCACACGTTCCCCGCATCGCAGGTTGTCATATTTTCCGGCGCATGACTAGTCAGACGCATTGCATCGCACTTACGACCACATCACACTATGCAGCACCACCACCGGAGAACCTGGGACAGCGGAAAACCGGGAACGCCGGAGAACCTGGGTCAACGGAGAACCTGGGGCAGCGGAGAACCTGGGACACCGGGGAACCTAGAACACTGAAGAGCCGAAGGACACCACCGGAGAACCTGCTAGCCACATCGCACTGCTGGGAAAAAAAATATCGAGACCATGAATGGTCTCTAGGATCAAAAGGGTTCTCGTCTTAGAACCACGTGTGCTGCCACCTGTTCTAGCGTTCTCAGTGAGCGATTTTAATGTTAATAACCTCTTACGTAACTGAGAACACTGTGTGACACTCCAAAGGTATGAAGGGTTCTCACCAGAGCAACATACGGGTGACTCCGAAGAACAGCTGATGATCTCGAAGATCACTGACGGTTCTCGTTCGAGCATCATATGTTTCTAGTCACCGTCTTTAAAGTAAAGTTTTGTTTAATGCTTGCGAGTCTGCCCTTCAGATGCAATACGAAAACGACTTGTTTTTAACACTTATGATCGTTCCTGCTAAATTTTCTCAAGGCCTTAATTGGGGAACAACGAAAGGTCTAAAAAAACACCAAACTTTCTCACGAAACCACTACAAAATGTTCGCCAATGTTCTCTGTAATTTCATTTCTGAACAGGAATCAACAGCTCCGAGTCATGCACACACTATGCCACAAAAATGCGTGCTGTGCGTGCGCCGTACCCACATATTCTAGCTATCAGTCTATGCAATAGACTGATAGCTAGAATAGGTTTCCACTCGTGTACCACGAGTGGAAACCTATTCACACGGAGTGGTTAAAGGCTTTTAATTTCATTGAAGCACATAGGAACGAAAGAATGGACATGCCGTTGCAGATGTCAATTAACACATGCGAAGCTTTTTTATCGAATAAGTCATGAAGTAAGTTACAACAAGTGCATTTGGAGTAAGTTACAACAAGTGGAATGTATGTCTTTTCTATCGCGTAATGTTGCGTTATTGCAATCACCGGAATTGTTTAGTGTTCTATGTATATTAAGAGCATTAAATAGCCCAGAGGGACGACAACGACGCAGTGTCGCATAATAACAAAAACAAATCGCAACAAAATCAACTCGCACCGATGGTTTCGCGATTGAATTGTTGGAATACAAAGTATATCATGTTGTTAGTTATATACAATGTCATGCAACACACTGAATCCCAATCATTTTAATTTTTACATTAACTGCAACCGACGAACAATGACAAAATGTTTGTGCATAGAACAATCGCCACACGAATAGCGATACAACCGTGCGCGCGGATGCCACGTTTACGGAAGTAATCTGTGCACAGCACTGTTAACACAGGCTGACATACCCCCAGTGAGACAATGATAGAGGATCCGTCCCTGGTGGACACAGGAAGAACGATGTACATCGTTTTGGAATACAAATATTGAGATACGAAAGTTTTTTTGAGCATTTCGATTTTCGCTATCAAATAGGAGAATTTGTGTTCTTAACATTCTCAAAGATGGTGGACAACATTTGATGTTGCTTTGGTGGCATTCATTCCGTTTTCCTGATAGCCATCCATTTCGAAAATCGTCGGCTTCAACAACTCATAGTATGCTTTCAGATATAGACAGTAAAGACTTTGCCCTTGTCCGAATAGGCAATCTTGACCTTTGCCCGCGTCATTGTGTAAAGCAAATTCTCCGGTTTGCATATTAGCCATTCTTAAACACGAAATCGCATTTGTTTCACGATCAATCCGAAAATCACGGAGTAGACCATGTGCCTCATTGCATCCTGACATTGATCTGCTTGACATGACCTGAACGGCCAGCCGAAACAGATAGATACAAATGTCAAGTAACTGAAAGGTCAAAGACGAAACTGCATCACGTCTTTACTGCATCTCTCTATATGCTTAGAACAAAAGTTTGTGTGGGGTCAAATTGAGCCCACCGCACTGTGGGGCGCAAATTCGTTAAGTAGAGTGAGACGGAAACTGTTTTAAGCAGGATTTGATCATTTGCATTCACCTAGGCCTATGGAGGAGTATATGGACGGCTATGAATGATAATCACTGGGAATCTAGGCTGGAATGTCCAAAAATATTCCCTTGTCGACAATTACACATAAGCCGAAAACAAAACGCTCGAACGCGGCCTCAGACCAAGTGCTGCGGCCGGATCGACGTGAGGAACAACACAACCACACCGCGCCGATCTGTCCACCTGCCAAGTACCTGCGTGTCGCCGTCGGGCCTGGCCCGCCGAGGCCACCGTCGGCTCGTCGCCGAGCGTCCCGCAACGCGTCGCAGCCGACGCGGCGCCCGCCCGCCGTCGAGTGGCGGCGTCGGTGCCGACGGGCCGTGGCGGCGTCGGACGCACGCACGTGTCGGGCCGCCGGCGGCGCCCGGCGGGGCGGCGCCGGCGGCTCCGCCACACAGAGCGCGGTAATGTGGCCGATGAAGCGACGCCGCGCGAGCGAGAGAGAGAGAGAGAGAGAGAGAGAGAGAGAGAGAGAGAGAGAGAGAGAGAGAGAGAGACAGAGAGACGGATAGACGGAGAGACGGAGAGACGGAGAGACGGAGAGACGGATAGACGGATAGACGGATAGACGGATAGACGGATAGACGGATAGATGGATAGATGGATAGATGGATAGATAGAGAGGCAGAGAGATAGAGAGGCATAGAGACAGAGAGGAATAGAAGCATAGAGATAGAGAGACAGATATGCAGAGAGATAGAGAGACATATATGCAGAGAGATAGAGAGACAGATATGCAGAGAGATAGAGAGACAGATATGCAGAGAGATAGAGAGACAGATATGCAGAGAGATAGAGAAGATATCAGAAAAAATATGCAGAGGTGGACAATAGCAAAAAAACAGATATGCAGAGAAGACAGATATGCAGAGAGATAGAGAGACAGATATGCAGAGAGATAGAGAGACAGATATGCAGAGAGATAGAGAGACAGAAATGCAGAGAGATGTCAAGAGGCAGAGAGGCAGAGAGACAGAGGGACGGAGAGGCAGAGAGACAGATAGCAAGTTTGATGTTTCTGTAGCCTATGTTGTCAGGCCAGGAGTGGTAATCGTCCAATTGAATGCTTAATACAAATCGCATGCTAACGAGCCCCGAAAGGTATGACAGAGATGTACAGAAAATGGTTTTCAGTTATGTGCTAATATGGCCGAGGATGGAATGTGTCACTATGATATGGCATGGTGCGGACGTACAGCGGTCATGCAGCTTTTGTTCCGTTCGTACTATATATATATGCGGTACTGACTCAGAATCTCGTCGCCAGCTGGCATAAGCAGCGGTACACATTTATCGCCGGCTAACTTCGTGGATGAAAGCATGAATAAATAACTGAATACGAGACCAAAACTTGCATGCAGCCTTTCTGTAGCATGCACATTAGAATGCATGCGTCTCTTGCGATGCCTTTTGCACAATTGTACACGGATCACCAAGACGGCCGTCGCAGTCTGCCATAGGATGCAGGCGTGAGCAGGGAACTAAACTAACTGCAAAACACTGTGCGATTCTTTCAGGACGGGTCCAAGGTTGACCATCATATCGAATGGCTGTGGGGAGCTGCTTCCGCTGTTCCTACATTGCTGGATTACTTTTTTTCGCCTGTCCCCCCACTATTCCACCAATGCAGAATTGCAAAAGCTCTCAGATATCGTGCCCTGCAGGTTATTTGATCTTAATCTTATAATGTGTCTACAGCTCACAATTCACGAGCATGTGTTGGTGTGGAAATGGAATGCTTTGAACTGGATGCATGTGTGCTCTGGTTTCATTGTTGACATTGACAGCATTGTTCACATTCACAACATTGACTTTGGCATTGCTTCGATATTTCAACAGAACTTGGCAACGTGATGGGCCAAAATTATGACATTTCTGCTTGCTGTGAGTATTGTTAACTTGCATGCATAACACCTCCTGTCTATGATGTTTTATGGCTGGGTAATACTTCCATGTTTATATATATATATATATATATATATATATATATATATATATATATATATATATATATATATATATATATATATATATATATTATCAGAGGCTCAGCCAAGACCATCCTCCTCCCTTAGTAACCACTAAAAATACACGAGATCAAACAAGGAATCTTGAGATATTCAACACTGACTGATTGCTAGCTTTACTGTTTGTCGGAGAGGGCTTCATGCAAATATTTTAATAATATCTGTTGGTGGGATCTGTCCAACAAAAAACACGAGCGGGGAGTGGTGTGAGCTATTCTGACTTCCTTACCATGACCTACTTCTCATACCTGGAATTTAGCGTAATTTGGTCACACGGGTATGGAAAGGCACCGTGTCTACTTATTAATGGGCAGGAACTTTAAAAAAAAAAATATATATATGTGGTGCATACGCAGTTTCTTTTAACAGAAATTTGCAGTGCGCCTCGCGCACCGACAGCGGTCTCTGTTTCATCACATTATTTCGTCGGGTCCCTCTTAAGAAAATCCTGGCTGCCCCATCCCTGTTACCTCGTTATTTCTCAGGTTGGACTGGAGGGTCTACATAATGTGTATGTGTTGCCTCCCACATACCAGCTCTATATTTCTACATACTTGTAATTGTCTATAGTTAAATGATTGTATATTTGTATCTTAACCTATAAACATCGCAATAAATATTGTGTTAGCTTAAAGACAAACATTATCAGATTGTTATTATACTTATTAGTTGGCGTCATTTCCGAATAACGAAGCGGCATTTGAGAGCATTGGAGAGGCATGTTCAACGTTGGAGATGCATGTTCCCTTCCAAGGAAATACCAACTTACGTCCCCGCCACAGAGTGGTCCCCAATTTAAAAAGGTTTGTCCGAGGTAATCTTGGTTCAATGATCTTGGATGATCTTGATACTCGGGTGACATCGGATGGCCTCTTGCAGCAATAATTTTTGTTCGTCTACTTTAATGCCCTTTCCCTGTGAATTGTCGCTTGGTCGTAGCTCGCGAATTGTTTCAAATCGATATGGGCAGAGGTAATTTTACCCTAACCTAAGGTCCGATCATGATGTACAGTTTGTCATGCGATCGGTTATGGGCATAGCTATGCACACAGGCCCATTCGTTTATTCTTCTTTTTTGCTTTTGTGTGATTTTCTTGATGTGGTAGTGCGGTTCAGCCGAAAGCGTCCCAATTTCCCGAAATCGTCATTTTTTTACCTGATTTCGGGGTGCCAACGGCTCAGCACACGAGATCATGCTATGTGTCATTAGAGACTAGTATCTCAATGCGCCTATTTTGAATTACATATCTCCAGCTCAATCAGGAGCAAAATAACGAACAAGCTGCCAAAGGCCAAGCTCAAGATGGGATTATTCAGCCGTCAGCTGGTGCTGATGAAGGGAACGGCAGATCAGTGACCGGCGGAACGTCAACAACCACAACGGAACACAGCTGAACTCAGATTCAGTAGCGGTGGAACATCCGATTTTAAGGACAGCACCAGGTGCATTGCGCGTGGCTTCCTTGCAGTCAATGTCATGTGACTAATGTCAAAGTTGGGCATGTGTGACGCCTCAGTTCCCCGGGCTCCGGTAGTTCCGCTCCCCCATCCATCACCTCCCCCCTCCCCTCGCCTCACCGCTTGGATGCGTGGGATTTTGGTGGATAGTTTCTTTGGAATTTAGGATATGGTATTGGCTGGGGTGTCATCTTTTTGTCCTGGCTTATAGCATCTTCCCTTTACTGGCTTAATCCAGGTGGCCCCTGTGGCTCTTATTATGTCTAAACACTATGAATTTATGACTTTATTTTGCCTGCGAATGTCCTTTCGCCACCGAATACAAATCGAAACTGGCGAAATTAAGTGTTAGCCTGCGCAGCCCAGAATGTGACCTCTGACCTGACCAGGAAGGTTAACGATAATGGCAAGCAAAATTGGTTCACACCTCTTGACATGATGAGACTACACCATGGCGAAACGGTTTTTCTCTACGTCGCCTAAAACAAAAGTTAGTGAAGTAGCAAAAGTCTACCCCCCCCCACCGGCAGAACTACGGGTATGCAGGCGGAAGTTCACGGGTTAACATATCAACCTGCGGACCGACTTCTTCAATGATTTTCACCCGGATCTCTGAACAATGCTTGGGCCCCCCAATTATTCCCCAGAAAGCAGCACCTCTGACAGACATATTTGTTACGGTTCATCTAGATAGAGAGCGGAGGCAACCTGTGCTCCTACCTTCGGAGCACGTGGCCACCGGCAACACGTGGACCCCACGTGGCCACCGGCAACACGTGGCCACCGGCAACACGTGGCCACCGGCAACACGTGGCCACCGGCAACACGTGGACCCCAATCTAGAAAAGGCTCCGATCACCCGCTTCTAGAAGTGGGTACTTTTGGAAGCGTCCTGACGCTGAAGGAATCCCAGTTGGACCGAATCCCCGGCGACTGCTCAAAGTTATCATTCCCGCCGCAAGAGGTTCCTGCCGGCAGTGAGGTCTGAGGCTGGCGGAAGGCTACTGTGCTGTTGAAATAAGCATTCGACCACATGAGCGACCGGACCCAGTGTTGCCGGAAGAGACGATAAGGTTAGTGCCAAGAGGTCATTCCGGGTACCCTATGACGCTAATGCGTCAAAGGGTACCCACGTACGTGCCCAGTGTCCTTCCCTTGGCTGCGTCGCTGCTGCCAGGTATATTCTCTGAAACCAGGTGGCGGTCAATAGCCTCCCGTCAATGTGTGCACGCTGGTTTGGAGCTGAGTCGGAAGACAATGCCGACGGTAGCAAAAGTATCTGTTGAAAGCTCCAGTTGAAAACCCTTCACAATTGCCTGTCAGTGTAGTCTATGCTTAGCCTGATGTTGATGCCAACGCAATCTGTCAGGCTACTCTGAAAACTGCTGAAAAATACGTCGCCCAAACCCGAAGGAAACACTACGTGTGTACGTGAAAAAGTCACCCCTGCATGCCACAAGTACGGTCGATTGAAGATATATCGGGAATTATTAAGGACTGCAAAATTATGGGGGAGGTGGACACAACGCACGAAGGCAACGGGAAGGCTCAAATGGATTGGGTGGCACACTCCATACGGTCCCATGTTAAAAGTTGAAGTTATTGGGAGGGGCAGAGCCATCACTGAAGGGGTAATTTCCCCCTCAAAACGATATAAAATCTGATCGGTTGGCAAGCCATGTGTGCTGTCGACCTGAAGCGCAATTTGCGATCGAGCTCGTCCGGCCGCTGGAGCCGAAGCTGCAGTGAACCATGCTGCAGAGGGTCGGGGAGAGCGCGTGTGTCGTGCGGGCCGGCCAGGAGTGCTGTCGGACACTCCGAGCGCGTGTGTCGTGCGGGCCGGCCAGGAGTGCTGTCGGACACTCCGAGCGCGTGTGTCGTGCGGGCCGGCCAGGAGTGCTGTCGGACACTCCGAGCGCGTTGTCGTGCCGGCCGGCCAGGAGTGCTGTCGGACACCCGAGCGCGTGTGTCGTGCGGGCCGGCCAGGAGTGCTGTCGGACACCCGAGCGCGTCTGTCGTGCCGGCCGGCCAGGAGTGCTGTCGGACACCCGAGCGCGTGTCGTGCGGGCCGGCCACGAGTGCTGTCGGACACTCCGAGCGCGTGTGTCGTGCGGGCCGGCCAGGAGTGCTGTCGGACACTCCGAGCGCGTCTGTCGTGCCGGCCGTCCAGGAGTGCTGGCGGACACTTACTAATGCTGCCGTCTACTGGTCGAATCCAAGTGTTAGTACGGACAATTTCAGGCATTCATGCTAAATACATAACCACAAAAAATGCATGTATAAAAACAGTACTAATGATTAGTGCTCACCCGTTAGTCTATGTCATAGGCTTAACTTGTAGCGTCTGCGTCTAGCGGGAGAACCAGACCCAGCCACCCCAAACCGCCCGGAGTCTCCACCCTTGCCACTATCTGACATGATGCTGATAAGCTGGAGGACCATTTGCATGTACGAGGCTGTATACACGACATACAAAGTCAGCCACAGTCAGCCACAGTCAGCCACAGTCAGCCACAGTCAGCCACAGCCGGCCACAGCCGGCCACAGTCGGCCACAGTCAGCCACAGTCAGCCACAGTCAGCCACAGTCAGCCACAGCCGGCCACAGTCAGCCACAGTCAGCCACAGTCGGCCACAGTCGGCCACAGTCAGCCACAGTCGGCCACAGTCGGCCACAGTCGGCCACAGTCGGCCACAGTCAGCCACAGTCAGCCACAGCGCCACAGTCAGCCACAGTCAGCCACAGCCGGCCACAGTCAGCCACAGTCAGCCACAGTCAGCCACAGTCGGCCACAGTCAGCCACAGTCAGCCACAGTCGGCCACAGCCGGCCACAGTCGGCCACAGTCGGCCACAGCCGGCCACAGTCGGCCACAGTCGGCCACAGCCGGCCACAGTCGGCCACAGTCGGCCACAGTCGGCCACAGTCAGCCACAGTCGGCCACAGTCAGCCACAGTCAGCCACAGTCAGCCACAGCCGGCCACAGTCAGCCACAGTCAGCCACAGTCAGCCACAGTCGGCCACAGTCAGCCACAGTCAGCCACAGTCGGCCACAGTCGGCCACAGTCGGCCACAGTCAGCCACAGTCGGCCACAGTCGGCCACAGTCGGCCACAGTCGGCCACAGTCGCCCACAGTCAGCCACAGTCAGCCACAGTCAGCCACAGTCAGCCACAGTCAGCCACAGTCAGCCACAGTCAGCCACAGCCGGCCACAGTCGGCCACAGTCGGCCACAGTCGGCCACAGTCAGCCACAGTCAGCCACAGTCGGCCACAGTCAGCCACAGTCGGCCACAGTCGGCCACAGTCAGCCACAGTCAGCCACAGTCGGCCACGTCTACTAGCGTTTTGGCCGTATGTCAGCAAACGGAGGGGGGGTGGAGAGTTATTTTTTTAGGCGTGCCGGACCATAAAGGTCATTTGCGCCGCCTTTAAAGCGAGTACGTTACATGTCTGTCTATAAAAGCGAGTGTTTGCGATCAAGGTGCAGGCAAGTGGACATTTACGTTAAGGGAATTTTACGTTATAGTTTGTGTGATATTTTAGATGCTGAAGGCGGGGGTTGAGTTGGGTGCATCTCCCTGATGTCCAAATGTTTTTAATTTTGCTTTAATCCCCACAAAATAATTTGTAGTTTGGGTGGGGGTGGGGTGTTTTGAGAGTGGCCATAAGTTGATTTTGCCAGGGTGCCGGCTTTAGCCTACTCTTATCGAAGAGCACCGAGGGATCTTTACCGTGCAAACAAGGAGGTAATTGTCCGCACCGCCTATCACGCCGGCCGCCGCGTGTTAGTTGTTAGTAGCGGGTTAGTCTAAACATGCCATGCAGGGTTGTCAGTTGGGTTAGTACGGTGTTTTGCAGTTCGGCTCTTCTACGTCCGCTGTACCTCTGAGTAGCCGTTTACGTTATGAGTTGCAAGGCAAATCGACTCATCTACGTCCGATGGCTCCTCTGGATAGTCGTTTTACGCTATGCTAATTTGTATTTATATTTTTAGTTCTGATGTTTTCCTAAAGCAAGTCGGCTCATCTACTTCCGACGGCACTGCTAGGTAACCATTTATTTATAATTGGGAAGCAAATCGGCTCATGTACTTCCGACGCCATGCCGGGATGGCTATTTACGTGTTTACTACGAGTGTTTCGCAGTCATGCATTGCGAGTTGATGTGAGTGTTGGTGATGTGGTGCCTACAGTGCTCCTGCTAGTTTTGTTGTAGTTTTGCAAACAGATATTCGAGTAGCAATTGAAGGAGCTCTGGGTGTTTGTCACCGAGAAGCGATGGAAGCGATAAGGTGATGCCTCTCTTTGGCAGAATGCCAAAGAGAAGTGGTTGTGTTGGAGAGCTAAAGCTACTGCAGTCTAGCAGGATGTGACCTATGCTTAACGTGGTGTTGCAGGTGTCGCAGTGAGGTGTTGTGTATTGGTCACCCTCTATTTGAGGTTGTGTTGGTTTTGTGCAACCAGTTCTAAGTCTAGTGAGGATGACCTCTTTTTGTTGGTGAGATTGATTTGATGTATTCCATGTGCCTATCGTTGGTTTGATTGCGTGGGTGCGGTTGGACTTGTGTTATGTTGAGTTGTGTTGTGTCCATGTGCTCTGTTGACGTTGGCGAATGTGGCGTTGTAGGAGTGCTTTGCAATCGTCTACCGAATGTTCCACGCTAGGGTAGGTGTTCAATGCTAAGGTTTGCTTTGCGAGCCGGTCTGCTTCTTCGTTACCTGGGATGTTGGCGTGGCCCGGAATCCAGAGAAAGGAAAGTTCATGTTTACGTTATGGGCCACGATTTGTTGGATTCTATCAATGACGTGATGTGGACAGTCGTGGGTGTTGCTAATTGACTGTAGGACGGATGTGGAGTCTGAGCAAATTACTACGTTTCTAGTTTTACGCCTCATGAGAATGGAGATAGCGGCCAGAATGGCCATTGCTTCAGCGGAGTAGATGGAGAAGTTATCTGGTAGACGCTTGGAAAGTCTGAAACCTGGCCCAGTGATGCCGATGCCTACCTTAACCTCGTGTTTCGACCCATCCGTGAATACGGGTGATTTGTGATTGTTGTCATCGGCGAACTTGTGGAAGATGCCAAGAATTTTCGCCGATGTGATAGTGGATTTCTTCTCCGAGAGCAAGTACTCGACCATTGGTTGACTGAAAGTCCAGAATGGCCTAGTGGGCGGTCAAGCTGCAGTGGATGGCATTGCGAAGTTAAGATCTGGGAGAGCCGTGGCAATTTGATTCTATATAGTGGAAGTTTACGCCCAAATCGGCTCTTGTCGTATCTGTCAGGCGTAAAGCAGCGCTGTGCCGAATGATTTTTAATGGATTTGATTTTGATGTGGTAACGGCACAGCTGTTGTGTCCTCCTGAAGTGGAGTGGGGGCATGTTTGAGTCCACTAGAAGACTGGCTATCGGTGTGGAGCTGAGGGCACCTGTGACTGCTCTGATGCAGCTGTTTTGGATGATTGCTAACTTTCGGCTCTGACTTTCTGAAATGGTGGCGAAAATGATGCTGTTGTATTCTAGGATGGGTCGTATGATTGATGTATACAATCGCAGTAGTGTTGTCCTGTCTTCGCCCCAGTCTGTGCCTGCAAGTGCACGGAGTATGTTGACGCGCTTCGCGCATCGCTTCGAAATGGAGGTGGTGCGGGTGTTGAAACTGAGTTTTTCGTCTAAATGCACTCCTAAGAACTTCAAGCTTTTCACCTGTTCGATGGCTTTGCCAGCGATTTTAAGTAGAGTTTTGGGTGTGGGGCGGAGACGACTATATGTGACGGTGGCCGATTTCTCTGCGGACAGGGTGAAGCCCAAAGTTTTGCACCACTTTGCAATGTGGTCTAGTCCGGCTTGAATGTTTTTTTCAGCTTTAAAGAAGCATTTTGATGTTGTCCAAATAGCTATGTCGTCCGCGAAAAGTGAGTATTGAAGTGAAGTGTCCGTGTGTTCAGCAAGTATGTCGTTGATCATGATGATGAAGAGGCTCGGTGAGAGCACGCTCCTCTGCGCCAGGCCCCGCTCCTGAGTTGTGGTGTTTGATGTGACAGCCGCATCGGACCTTAAGGGTCCTGTCTCTGAGGAAGTTGAGAATTAAGTGTGCCATGTGTTCGCGTAGGCCTATCTTGTGGAGTTTGTGTGTCGGTGCGGACTTGTGTACTCGGTCAATTTCGGCAGTGATGTCTAAGTAGGCAGGTATTGTTGTGCGTTTGATGCATAGACCCCTTTTGATGTCATGCACTAATCTAATGAGATCGTCTGTAGTTGATTTTTGACGCTGGAAGCCGCACTGAAATTCGTCGAGCAGTGCGTTGTGTTCCAGAAATTTCCTCAATCGTGTGTTGATCATGCGCTCGACCAATTTGCTAGCACAGCTAGTAAGTGATATGAGTCTGTAACCTTTTGGGGTGGAGTGATCTTTGTGCGGCTTTGGCAATGGAATGACTACGCTCTCCCGCCAGGATGTGGGAAAGGTGTCGCTTTGGTACAGTTCATTTATGGCCGCTAGTAGGTACTTTAGGGAATTTTTGCTAAGACGTGCAAGAAACAGGTAATGGATGTCGTCCGGCCCAACCGACGTGTTTCCACACTTGCTGAGGGCAAGGTGTAATTCATGCATAGTAAACGACTGATTGTAGACTACTCTATTGCTAGAGCTAAAATTTGCTTTGGAGGCAGGGGCGTCTAGAGCGCTTACTATAGTGGTGTCGTAGTTGCTGTTGCCAGATACGCTGGCGTAGTGTAGCTTAAAGTGATCTACGACTTGATGTGGGTCAATGATGTGCTGTCTTTCACCGTCAGCTGGGGGAAGGGGCCTGGTGGTAGGCGTTTCAGGTTGAAACGCTTCATCAGGTCCCAGATTCTTCCGATAGGGGTGAATCTATTGAATTGAGAGGCAAAAGACTGCCAAAAGTTTTGGCGTGCTGTTCGAATTGTGTACCGGCAGTGTTTTTGAGATTGTCTGTATGCTGATAGATGTGCTTCGCACACGCATCTTTTGAATTGTTTGTGGGCAGGGCGCCGTGCGGCGATTGCCCTTTGACAGTCCGGGGTCCAGCGACAGTTTAGCTCCTTATAAGAACCATGAATATGCTATGTCTCGTTTCTTTATTCTTAATATTCTGAATGCTGAAATTTGTCACGAGCTTTTTTCTCCTAAGCATGCATATTACTGTCCATCTGTAAATATTTATTGATGTGTTTTAAACATTGACTTCACTTGTTAGTGGAGCCTCACCATGTTGGTGATCTGAGCAAAGAAACAATAAACAAGGGCAGCGCGTGCGAACGCCGAGCCGGTTTTGCTCAGGCCCCGACTGGATCCGTCGACCAGTATTGGCGGATGTAGCCGGAGTGTGACGTCACACCTGGCTGATCGGCTGGATGTGGTTGGTGGATGTGCCGCGGTGCGGCGCGTTTCGCGCAGGTTTCGGATTCGGAATCTTGCTAATCGAGTGGGTGAGACTCGGCGATCTGGAGGCGGTGCGAGCCGCCGCCCCACAGCCACCGCCCCACAACCGCCGCCCCTCAGCTGCCGCCGTACAGCCGCCGCCCCACAGTCGCCGCCCCACAGTCGCCGCCCCACAACCGCCGCCCCACAGTCGCCGCCCCTCAGCTGCCGCCCCAAGTCGCCGCCCCTCAGCTGCCGCCGTACAGCCGCCGCCCCACAGTCGCCGCCCCACAGTCGCCGCCCCACAACCGCCGCCCCTCAGCTGCCGCCGTACAGCCGCCGCCCCACAACCGCCGCCCCACAACCGCCGCCCCTCAGCTGCCGCCGTACAGCCGCCGCCCCACAACCGCCGCCCCACAACCGCCGCCCCTCAGCTGCCGACCCACGGCCGCCGCCCCACAGCCGCCGCCCCACAGCCGCCGCCCCACAGTCGCCGCCCTCAGCCGCTGCCCCACAGTCGCCGCCCCACAGCCGCCGCCCCTCAGCCGCCGCCCCACAGTCGCCGCCCCTCAGCCGCCGCCCCTCAGCTGCCGCCCCACAGTCGCCGACCTCAGCCGCCGCCCCTCAGCTGCCGCCGTACAGCCACTGCCCCACGCTGCCGCCCCACAGCCGCCGCCCCTCAGCTGCCGACCCACAGTCGCCGCCCCAAGCCGCCGCCCCTCAGCTGCCGCCCCACAGCCGCCGCCCCTCAGCTGCCGCCCCACAGCCGCCGCCCCACAGTCGCCGCCCCTCAGCCGCTGCCCCACAGTCGCCGCCCCACAGCCGCCGCCCCTCAGCCGCCGCCCCACAGTCGCCGCCCCTCAGCCGCCGCCCCTCAGCTGCCGCCCCACAGTCGCCGACCCTCAGCCGCCGCCCCTCAGCTGCCGCCGTACAGCCACTGCCCCACAGCTGCCGCCCCACAGCCGCCGCCCCTCAGCTGCCGCCCCACAGTCGCCGCCCCACAGCCGCCGCCCCCAGCTGCCGCCCCACAGCCGCCGCCCCTCAGCTGCCGCCCCACAGCCGCCGCCCCTCAGCTGCCGCCCCACAGCCGCCGCCCCTCAGCTGCCGCCCCTCCAGCCGCCGCCCCACAGCTGCCGCCCCACAACCGCCGCCCCTCAGCTGCCGCCCCACAGCCGCCGCCCCACAGCCGCCGCCCCACAGCCGCCGCCCCACAGTCGCCGCCCCACAGCCGCCGCCCCTCAGCTGCCGCCCCACAGCCGCCGCCCCACAGCTGCCGCCCCACAGCCGCCGCCCCTCAGCTGCCGCCCCACAGCCGCCGCCCCTCAGCTGCCGCCCCACAGCCGCCGCCCCACAGTCGCCGCCCCTCAGCCGCTGCCCCACAGTCGCCGCCCCACAGCCGCCGCCCCACAGCCGCCGCCCCTCAGCCGCCGCCCCACAGTCGCCGCCCCTCAGCCGCCGCCCCTCAGCTGCCGCCCCACAGTCGCCGACCCTCAGCCGCCGCCCCTCAGCTGCCGCCGTACAGCCACTGCCCCACAGCTGCCGCCCCACAGCCGCCGCCCCTCAGCTGCCGCCCCACAGTCGCCGCCCCACAGCCGCCGCCCCTCAGCTGCCGCCCCACAGCCGCCGCCCTCAGCTGCCGCCCCACAGCCGCCGCCCCTCAGCTGCCGCCCTCAGCCGCCGCCCCTCAGCTGCCGCCCTCAGCCGCCGCCCCTCAGCTGCCGCCCCACAGCCGCCGCCCCACAGCCGCCGCCCCACAACCGCCGCCCCACAACCGCCGCCCCACAACCGCCGCCCCTCAGCTGCCGCCGTACAGCCGCCGCCCCACAGCCGCCGCCCCACAGCCGCCGCCCCTCAGCTGCCGCCCCACAGCCGCCGCCCCACAACCGCCGCCCCACAGCCGCCGCCCCTCAGCTGCCGCCCCCAGCCGCCGCCCCTCAGCCGCTGCCCCACAGTCGCCGACCCTCAGCCGCCGCCCCTCAGCTGCCGCCGTACAGCCACTCCTCGCCGCCCCCAGTCGCCGCCCCACAGCCGCCGCCCCACAACCGCCGCCCCACAGCCACTGCCCCTCAGCTGCCGCCGGTCGGCACGGGTCGTGAGCGTGCGTGCGGGTGCCGACGTGTACGTGGGGTTCATCATTAGATTGCATTGCATCACGCTGCATTGCACTATTTCGGTGTTAATTACAGGCGACCTTGACTGTCTGAGCATGATGGTTAATGACTGACCCATGTGCGCGGCTTGCATGCACGGTTCGTTGGAGGGGCGCCGCATGCTCAGGAGACGAGACTCGCACCAATTGAAGCACGAGCGTGTGCTGATTACCAATATTTGACTTTTAGTAGGTTTATTCATCTCTTTTTATGTCGTGTTTTGTCCGATTTTACACCCGTCACAATTGATCGAACCAGCTACCTAGCCATATTACAGCATGGCTACGTCGACCTAACCGTACGCAACGCAAGGCGGACAAAGTGTCCACTGAAATCTTGAAATCTAATCGTTTAATCTTATCGCAGAATACGGCAAGCAATGTCTTGTGATGAGATCAACAGGTCCTTGAGATACAATTAGGCGAATATTGAAGAAAGCTGATATGGGGACCAAAATCATGAAAACAAAATGGGGTACTTTCCAGACACGATCGCTTCTGCGCTTCGGAATCGAATTTGTGACACTTAATTCCGTTCCACAGCCTGCAACAAGAACCTTCAGCTCACATAAAAACATGTTGTTTTTCAAGAAACGATATGCATAGGGGAGTCCAGAACACTTAACCTTGTATAATTATCTCAGGATGCTTCTTTTATTTATGCTGCCTCCAACTTGATAGAGAGGAGTTGGGTTATTCCGAGCATAATTAAGCCTTCATAGAAAAGTTAAGTAGGAGATGGAATAAGCAAAATTGGCATTTGAAATATCCGCTTGGACAACAGAGGAAGGCTGGTTGAGATAATTGGGATCAATCATCCCTATTATCTCAACCAACTAGTTTCTAACGAAAAGGTGTACCCGCTAATTTCCTAATAAGACTCACAGTGTAAATAGCACAAAAATTTTACCATGAATGTGAATTGAAATTCGTACCTCATACCAAGCTTTGATTAATTCAGTATTCAATCATCTGTTAAATACTGCACGATGTATTTAATGAGCATACACCACACCACCTCCAGATTCAGATATCCAAACTAATGTTCTTGAAACTTAAAATGTCATGGTAAACTGCCGAAGTGCAATATGGCTAGATGGTCGGTCCGACTATTTTGCACCAAGCAATCATTACCATGTACAGCACTTGACCAGAAAAACACCACGATTTGGATAGCAATGTCGACTGACGTTGCAAACGTATGACCATCATTAAACAAGGATAGCTCAAAAGAAAGTATATGGCAACAGGTACAAGAATGTGACCACCAGCTGACGTGACGTGTACAATTAACAAAATATATTAATACAGATAAACGTTGTGCTATGGACACGATTATTCATCATGAGTGATATTATTTAGGTATGAAGTGGGTTCGTTAGTTTTCAAGCATTGTTCTGGCAAGCTTCTTTCAACTTTGTGGACTTAACTTTCCTGTTCGTTAATCTCATGACGTCATGTGCTAATTGACATCACATATTAAGATGGAAGCTTGGGATGCGGTTGTTTTTGGTCATTAGTTGCGCACTAATTACAACTAAATTGTGGTGGCACTGAATCAGAATGTCCAAACGTCAAAATGTCCAGCAAGCAAGAAGTGGTCTGTGAAGCCATGACCCACCCGAATATGGATCGTTTCAATCATTGAAGCCTATTTTGAGAAAATATGTTGCTTTCTATTGTCATTAAATATATTTTAAAGAAAATCGTGTGCATTGCCAATGCAACCGTACATAAGAAGTAATGGCATTGGTGCACCATCCTAATACAATGTGCTGCAATGCTAGACTGATGCCAGGTACCTATGGGTCGTTTCTGCTGGTTCCAGCCTTATTCAACTGTTCGATGCCTGGTGAAACCAACTGGCAATTACTTTGGCATCATTGCAGTTGCAATTCTTAGTTTTGAAAGTTGCGTGTAATGGACGTGTTGGAGTTATCAACCAATGTCTTTGATAATCTCCTGTTGTGAGCAATTAGTATGCCCAACATTTAGGAAATATTTAAGAATTGATCTTAAAATTGTTCAATGCACACGCCAAACTTCCTGGTTGGAATGTAGAAGTGGACCTCACAAGCGTCATGGTGATATCATTGTTCTGTTTCTGTATACAATTTGTGATTTTAAAACTAGTAACAGCAACTGACACACCGGTTGAGAACAAACATCACAAAGACTATATTACAAAGATCAGTCAAAGGGCCGCCGGTCCATTTCGGGTTTTCTCACGCGGCTTTCGGTCGTTACCTTTGCCACCTCTGCTTCCCAGCCTTGTAGGTTTTGTCTTTCCTTGCCTTGTCACTTTTGTCATCTTGCGAGTATTCATTCGTAGCTTTTCCAGAAGGTCGGTGCTACTTTCCTGTACTTTGTGGCGAGATGAGGATGCATTGGCGTTTTTCGCTAAAACGTTATCCGTGTCTTCATGGCACACGCTGGTCATCTGTTCATCTCAGCACGTCCATAGCTTCTCTGTGGTGTCCAGGTAGTGTCTCCAGATTTTCAGAGTGTCGACACGACGGCTTGCTAAAAATTACGCAATCTTCATTGCACCTATGAAGACGTACTTCAAAGCGATTGATTGTTGCGACGTTTTTTTTAGTCGCTCAATACATTTCTTTTGGCTCCTGTCATCGCTTGGTTTTGGCAAAATGGACAGGTGTATGCATTGGTCACGCACGATGGTAGCTCCCAATCAGCACTTGGAGCATTTGGAGCTATCAAATACTGTCGCAACCAGCAGGCACTTGAAGTTATCAAAGGTATGTCCACATTGTTTGAAGCGCATATTTTCAAATTATGTTCCTTAGGCCACAGCGTGTCTTGTTTTATTAATGTATTTTCCTTCACGATTGCATGCTTCGGTGCCGAACATAAAGTGGCATAAATGTTACGTTTGGCTTGTTGGAAATAATGCGCACAAGAGCACCTTTTCGATTCCACCGCTGTATACAAATTACAATGAGGAGAAAAAGAGAACAATTCAAGCATCATGTTCTATGGAAAGTTTCGCATTTCAAGCAACATGTTAAGATCTTCAGCACTCTGTGAAGTCTCGAACGTCCAGAAACCTATCTCCCTTTGATCTTTGAAAGACATATTAAAGAGTGTGTAGGAATGAACACGTCATCTGGGATGTGAAATGTGAAACACTTCCATGGATTTCCGGGGCCCCTAGCGGCTTCTAGTCGTCCATCAGTTTCATGCAGGTTCACACAAAGGAAGACTCCCTTTGCTCTCAACCTCAATGGTGAACTTGATTGACGGTCTGATGCTGTTGTGATGATACAGAAACTTGTCGAGATCTTCGATCCGGTGACTCCAGCAGGCAAAACAATCGTCAATGAAGCGGAACCAGACGTCTGGTTTTCTCTCCGCCTCGCTGAGCGCCTTCTCTTCGAAAAATTACACGTAGTCGTTGGGGATGGCGACGGAGAGCGACCGCCCCCCAATGGAGAGCCTTCCACCTGCTCGTAGATGTCTCCGTCCCAGAGGAAGTAGGTGCTCCGGACACATAACCTCACCAGAGTTTCCAGGGATGAGACGTCGAGCGAGGTACGTTCGGAGAGGCTCGGGTCGTGACGTAATTTCTACAGACGACCGAGATGGTTCCGTCAGCCGATACCTTCGTGAAAAAAATATCCTACCGTCGAAACTGACGAGGCTTTTGTCAGTGGCTTTGCTTACGGACTTTCCGGACGAAATCTTCGGAGCTTTGTATGTGGTGCTCGTTTTTCCCCAGGATAGGGTCATTGGATCTTTCTACCCAATTTCACTGTTCTAAATATATTGACGCCAAGTCATACCATGCCATATTCTCGACCATCCAAAGAAGGCGAAATTTACACACAAACGTTTCTGAGAAGGAACTATTGAACGCACTGATTTTCGTGTCAACGGTCTGTGAAAGGGTAGACCAGCGGCCGCAACATGGTTGCAAACCTTTCTCCTGAGCAAAAATGACTTAGGACTATCAGAGGCTGACGCGGGGAGTTCCGCAGAATGCATTTACGGACACAACACGAGAAAAAAGCACATCATCTCCGAGACTTATCCGATTCAACATGCGACCATCCGTGTGTCGGGGACGGAGAGTGGCGGGAGCTGACCGGCGGCGTAGGCGGGGGAAGACGCTTCCTGTCGGCGTTCGGCGAATAATTCGGTATATTTATGCGTGTATGTCTGCGAGAGACGGCAAGAGCCGACAGGTCTTTTGCGTCGATTGGCACGAAAGGTCTGTCGGCTTTTGCGCCGATTGGGTGTGTACTGACGCGAGGAATGTCTTATGAAGATGATATAAATCAGCAAACACACAAATGGCGCAGTGGCCGTGTGCGAGGCCGAGAGTCCGGCGACCGATCGATCGAAGCGGATGTGACGTCACGCGAACAGCAGTGACTACAACAGCGCGTATTAATGTTGTTCTAGAAAAGCCCATCGTTAATCTCGCTTGAAAAACAGCGACATCCATGAAGTCGGTCGTGATGCGAGCTTCTGAACATGCCAGAACTCCATGACGCGGGTTATGATGCAATTTTGAGAAAATTCAGTCTCGCTGCGTAACCCAATATATTAGTTCGTACTGTCTAGCTTCCTATCTATAGTTAGTGTTATGCGTGCAACTTGGAAGTATGCTTAGCATGCCCCACTGATTATTCACACGTTTTAATTTCTGCGTCATTAACGGAAGATTTGTAACCAAGTTTTGTTTTTTTAAACGTTGCGCTAGGCCCATATCTGAAGATAAGCAAATAATGAAATATGTAGTTTTCTTGGTTTTGCAGATATTTACAAACAACTCGTGAGCTTAGCAGACCCCCTCCCCCATTCCAGTGCACGTTTTAACCGGCGAAGGACATGGGTTATTTTCCCCATTTGGTTTCCACCATCATAATTGAATCGTTAAAGCTAGAGATGTGAAGCGTAGCATGCTCACTCTAGTCTCTAAGACTGGCTGCTCATATATGTTGTACTAAAAAAGTTTTGGAGCCCAAGTGAACCTAGATTAGGTCAAATGACGTCAGAGAAACATGCGCCTGGACGATCAAGGGATTCTTGTAATGTTGACGACTACCATCCATGGATGATCGGCGTTGGTATTCAGTTAATTTGCGCTGCAGTATCGATACATTACCTGTTCAAGGTATTTGGGCTATCAGGGGTGGAAGCTCGTGTACGTTTGGAACTACTGGTGCAACACCAATTTAAATATTGGTGCTACCGTGCAGCACCAATATTTTTACGTATCTCCTAATGATAATTTACATGCTAGATAATTCACTCCCAGAATTTGGAAATGGCACCAAGTTCATTTTAAAGAAGGAGACAAATGTTGCTCAATGTACGTGTATCAGAGAACCGCAGCTCTTTTTCATTGGTGGAAGGTCCCATATGTTATATCTTATTCCCCTGATGCAACAATATTCATTTTCACGATTTAACATTCAGTGTGCGCCGTTGCACGCAAAAATGTGGTTGGGTCATTTGGGTCATTGGGTCATTTGTGGGCAACATCAATAGTTGTGTGAAGCCTCCATTTATGTGATTGATCACAGGTAATATCAATAGACCATGGTCATACCAGAAACTACTAATTAGGTGGAATCCATCACCTATATAGCAATGGAAATAGTGAATTTGTCAGTTGACAATGATAGATACAATTTCTAAGTTGCATAATTGTACCATGCATGTTAATCTGCAGCATAATCGTGTATCACCTTCAGTGGCGTCGCCACGAAATTCTTCCAGGGGGGGCAAGGTCGAAAGGGGGCCTCCTGTTACCCGAAAGGGGGCCTCCATTGTGTTAGGGTCTCATATTGTTTTTAAGCTCTTATACTATGGTTCGAGGATGGGGAACATGATTTCATATTGGTTTTTTGTTTGTTCTTGGCATGGTGCATCATTTACTCAAAACGCAATAGCGCTAATCATTTTGGCTGAAAACTGGGCCATACCAGGGTATAAATAAGTAATATTTCGATAAATGCATAAGTGCCAAAACTAACCATCGTCTCAATGCTTTCTCGAATCTTCCCGCTGGCCTCTAGATTGCAGCGAGCTGGCGGGGCTGGTGCTAAGCATATCTTACAGATATCTGCCATTGATCAACCCACTTTTAAGTCCTCCAAGTCTAACTGAATATAGCTAGATTCATCACTACTTTTATTTATTCCCATCAGCTTGATGTCATAAGCAAACCTTGAACGACCATTTCTCAGTCCAAGGACGACAATTTGGTAAAGGTGACAACGAGAAGTGGATTGCATTAGTTTTCTTAGCGTCATCTTAGGAATTTGTTTATTTTTATAACATTTGGTGCTGGCTGCAAGGCAACTGTCACACGAGCTAAAATATATCCTCAGCGAATAAATTCACGGCAAGAACAAGCATTGAACACCAATGCATACATGACAATGGAACAATGCAACAATGTCAGTACATACATATTCCAAGCCTTCAAATTCCACGCCGCCACGCCCATCGTTTTCGCTGTGCTGTACCGTTTTGTAAATGACGTTGAGAAGGTATGGAAGCTGGGAAGCTCTAATCAGGCAGGCTGTTAGTTAGTTAGTTAGTTATTGTGGTTTAGGGGCGCATCCCATGCAGGCTGTAATAACAGAAAGGAAGTTTGTTGGAAGAAAATGCATTTAAAACCATCATTCATCCCATTTCATATGGGGCATGGATGTTGTATTGCATGCTTATGAGGGGTAATTTGTCCCCTCAATGTTGGCTTTTCCCCATGGGCGCATGTTTCGGAAAATTATTGAGGGACCAGTGGAGTACCTATATTTGCGTTAAGCAGGAGGGGCAAACGGATTTGCAGGGGGGGGGAGGGCACCTACGCCCATTAAAAAGTCCTTGGATTTCGACCGCTATTTTGTCAAAGGGTACATTTCGAAATAATATAATTAGTCATCAACTAAATTGTCCTGTGGAGGGGCCTAATCTACCACTATGGATTCTGATTGGTCGGATTTCAACCCTAACTCCACCACTCAGTTCTAAGGTTTTCTTTTGGTATCCCTTGATAAGTTACCTCACACTGCTGAAATTACACCTATACCACAAACCCGGATCGGTATCCCAAAAATCAAGCTGGAGCCCTCCAAAAAAGGAGAGATTCCAGCAAATAAATGTCAGGGTCAGGAAAATGGCTCTGTTGCACCGAACATTTTTTTCAAGATGCCTTCAAAAATTGCGTATGACTCCGAAAAGCATACCGGATCTCGAAAAATCGAGGTGGGATACATGGCGTCAGATGTTCGAAAAATCAGGCTGGGATTCGGACTTTTAATAAAGAAAACAGAAAAGATCCACAAAAATCGCGTTGAGCCCAGAAAGCTGGCGTTGGGTCTCCGGAACCACGTGCCTGGGCGCCATAAGTCGCGCTGGGACCCAGAAAAAATCGCACCGAAGCCCCAAAATCATACTGGGGCCCCACAAATGTGTGTCAGAAGCCCCAAATATACACAGCGGGACCCTAAGAGTACGACGTTGCCAAAAAGTACAACTAACCCTCCAAAGCGCACAAAAATCTCCCAAAAAGCGATAGGGCCTTAAAACATGCGTTGCAGCCCTAAATAAACATACCGGGAGCTCTAAAAAAAATACACTGCAAGCTCGCAAGGCGCACAGGGGCCATGAGAACGCACAAGGGCCTGGAAAAGAGGCTGGGGCGACGAAAGGCAACATGGTTCCAAAACGTACAAAACGACCGGGAGCTAAATAAACACATTGGGATCTTCGAAAACGCCCCGACACGTAAAAAATACTCGGTGCACAAAAAAACGCAACAAAGCCCTAAAACCAGCAAGGTTTAGAATATGTATTAGGCCCATAACTTCAAAGGAAAATGTATTACCCACCACTTTAAAATACAAAATTTTACAATTTCAGGCATTGCAGTTCATAGCACCCGGTCGCCACGACGGCAACGTGAGTGCACGTGCACACCCATTTTTCGTATTCGGTGCATTCGCCACACTTCGTGCGATGCTATGGTTTCTGCTAGGCCTTCTGCGTTTTGCTAATTGCTCCCACATGATAGACTTGCACCATATTTGGCGTGATGGAATGATTCGCCTGGGCGTTCGCTTCGAAAAGTCGATTGATTAAATTCGATCATTAATTTCCTACTTCCCACATTTTCTGGTAGCTATGAAATGCGGTTTCCGCTGAGCTTTGATGCACTTCATATCTTTGCTGCTATCCTCCCAGATTGGATACCGAACCGAGGCCAAGCCTCGGCGTTTCTTTTTCCCCGTTGAGTCTCTCTTGGTCTATGATTGTATATTATGGCTCCAATCCATTTTTGTTAGGGGCCTAAAGCATTTTCGAACCCCCTGCTCGTTTTAGGGTTTGTTGAATTTTGTACACCGAGGATTTTGACGTGTCAGGGCGTTTTCGAGGATCCCGATGTGTTTATTTAGCGCCGGTCTTTTTGTTTGTTTTGGAACCATGTTGCCTTTTGCGGCCCCAGCCACCTTTTCAGGCTATTGTGCGTTATCATGACCCCTGTGTGCCTTGAGAGCTTTCGGTGTATTTTTTAGACCTCCCGGTATGTATATTTATGGCTGCAACGCTTGTGTTAAGGCCCTGTCGCTTTTTGTGAGACTGTGCGCTTTGGAGGGCCAGTTGTATTTTCGGCCCCCGCTGTGCTCTTAGGGTCCCGATGTGTTTATTTTGGGCTTCTGACGCACACTTGTGGGGCCCAAGTACAATTGTGGGGCTTCGGTACGATGTTTCTAGGTCACAGAGTGGCTTATCGCACCCAGGCGCGTGGTTCCGGAGACCCAACGCCAGTTTTCTGGGCTCAATACGATTTTGTGAAACTTTTCTGATTTTTTTTAAAGTCCGAATCCCGGCCTGATTTCTCGAGCACTTGGCGCCATGTTTTTGTATCCCACCTCGATTGTTCGAGATCCGGTTTGTTTTTTTTCGGTGCCGTACGCAATTTGTGAAGGCATCTGATAATATGTTCGGTGCTCCAGAGCCATTTTTTTTACCTGGGCATTTAGTTGTTGGAATCCATCCTTATTGTGGGAGGGCTCCAGCTTGATTTGTGTTTGTGTTTGTGGTCACACTGTGCTTACGTGTCGCCCTAGACGGCAATTTTGTAGAGCCTCGACGGGACTACCGATGGGAATTGTGGGTCCCAAGCGCGATATTTTGGGGCCCGGTTCGAGTTTGTGCGATGCGTTGTATTTAGCTGTGGCCCCAACGCGATTTTGGCGGTTCCTGTCGCAATTTTTCGGGCCTCGGAGCGAGTTTTCCGGGGCTCGCCGTATTTATTTGGAGACCCATACGCGAATTCTGGTGGAGCGACGCGAATTTTGGTGGCCCCAGCGCGATTTTTGAGGCCCCGACACGATTCTTGGGAGCTTATCCCTCTCAGGATGGAGGGGGCATTTGTCCCTTTGATATAGCACTGCGGCCACTGAAGGAGTTTTTTTTCCGTCCCAGAGTGACATTCCGGTTAAAATTGATTTTGGGGGCAGCTGCAACTTTTAGGGTCCCGGCGCGACCTTCTGGGCCTCCAGTGTGATTTTCAAGGGCTGCGACGCGACTTTTTGGGTCCAATGTGATCTTTTGGGCCCCGACGTCATTTTCTTGGATCCCTAGTGCGAGCTATAGCGGCCTCGACACTTTTTGGGGTCCAATGCGTTCTGGATGCTTTTGGCGTCATTGTTGGCCCCCAGAGTGATTATTCATGTCCGGATTGTTCTTCGTTGCTCCGGCTTCATTTGTTTTGGTCCCAATGAGACTGTTGGGGCACGGTACGACCTGTCGTGCCCCTGGCATGATTTTCGTGGTCCGCGCATGAATTTTTGGTACCCCAGGCTCAGCGTAATTTGCGGGGGCCCCGGCCGGATCTTTTGGGGCCCATATCATGATTTTAAGATACCCAGACTCGATTCTTACTATTTCTTACGGGGTTCTTCTTGCAAATTATAGGCCTCCTGTCGCGTCATCTCATATCCTAGAGCCTTTTTACCGGTTTTCGATGTCTCCTTGTGTGTCCTACCCTCCTCCATATTCAATGGTCCTCCTCTCCCGTCTTGGAGGGCCTCCTCTTGCATTCTGGGGCCCCTTTAACATGGCATGGGGCTTCCTCTCATTTTCGAGGGGCATTTTCTGCCAAATTAGGGGCCTCTTGCCACGCCTCGTGTGCCTCCTCCTTTATCCTAGCAAAGCCTTACCCGTCTTGAGGGATCTTCAATTTTGGAAACCTCACCTCCTTCCATACCTGCTATCACTCCCATCTTAAGGGCCTCCTCTCATTTCCTGGGAACTCTTTCCGGTCTTCGGGACCTCATTTGGTCCTAGAGACCTACTCCTTCCCGAGTCCGGCAGGTGCCTCATTTCTCTACTAGAGGCCTTCTTTTTCAAATTAGGGGCCTCCTCTCACGTCTTGGGGGCCTCCTGCTCTGCGTTCTCCTGCTCTGCGCTCTGGATTCGATCTTTACCCATCTTAGGGGTGGTCTCTTATCTCCTGGTAGACTCCTCTTCTCTCCCAGGCGCCGCCTCTGCTAAATTACTGGCAACCTTTCCTATCTTAGTGGCCTTGTTATTTCCCGGGGACCTTCTTAGCCGTCTTCGAGCCTTCTTTTCCGCTTGGGAGCCATCTCTCTTATCCAATGGCCTTTCTCTCCTATTTTAGGGGCCTCCTCATTCATCATGGGGTCTCGTTTCCAATCTTGTGTCGTTCTCTTCCGAATTAGGTGCCTCCTGCCACGTCTCTGGATCATCCTCTTCTATCTCGGTGGAACCTCACCCGTTTGGGGCCTGCTTTTGCGTCTCCGAAACCTCATCTGATATCTTCCTTCCTGTTCCGTCTTAGGGCCTCCTCTCATATTCTGGGGCCTCCTTTCCGGTGTTGGAGCCTCTTTTGCAATCCTGGTTGCCTCCGTGCCATTTTTGACCTCTCTTGATTTCTGGGGACTCCTACCCTCTCCTAGGTGACTCCTTTTTCAAATTAGGGCCCTCCTCTCACGTCATGGGGGCCTCCTTATCTGTGTCTGGAGCCTCATTATCCTCTTAGCAGGGTGCTTTTGCGTCCTAGTCCTAGATCTTCTCTTCCAGGTTCCTCCTCTTCCAAAATATGGGCCTCATCTGGCTGGTCTCGGTGGCCTTCTCTCATTCCTGCGGAAACCTTCTTACCCGTCTTGGGGCCCCTATTGCGTCCGGAGAAGTCTCCCCTATCAGGTCTTAATTTTATATTGCAGTGTATCCTCTTCCGTCTTGGGGGCCTCATTTTCCAACTTAAGAATATCCTGCCACCCATCGGAAGCCTTTTCGTCTAACCTGGGTGGCTTCTTGCCCGTCTCGGTGGCATCCTTTCCGTGCTGAGGGCCTCCTTTTCGTGCTGGGGTCTCCTTTTCGTCCTGGGGCCTCCTTTTCGTCCTGGGGGCTACCTTCCTATCTCTGTTCTCTGTTCTACGTCTAGTCCTACGTCCTTTTCGTCCTTGGGTGCATCCTTTTCGTTCTAGGGGCTTCCTTTTCGTCCTGGGGCCTCCTTTTAGTCCTGGGGGCCTCCTCCCAATCTCTGTTCTACGTCTTGGGGCATCCTTGCGTTATGGGGCATCCTTTTCGTCCTGGGGGCCTCCTTTTCGTCCTGGTGGCCTCCCTTTCGTCCTTGGGGCCTCCTTTTCGTCCTAGGGGCCACCTCACAATCTCTGTTCTACGTCTTAGGGGCTTCCTTTTCGTCCTGGGGCCTCCTTTTCGTCCTGGGGACCTCATCCCAATCTCTGTTCTACGTCTTTGGGGCATCCTTTTCGTCCTTTTGTGCATCCTTTTCGTCCTGGGGTTGATTGGTTGATTGTTGGAGTGTAGGGGCGCATGGACTGGGTCTTTCGTCCTGGGGGCCTCCTTTTCGTCCTGGGAGCTTGCTTTTCGTCCTGGGGGCCTCCTTTTCGTCCTGGGGCCTCCTTTTCGTCCCGGGGGGCCTGCTTTTCGTCCTGGGGGCCTCCTCCCAATCTCTGTTCAACGTCTTGGGGGGCTTCCTTTGCGTTATGGGGCATCCTTTTCGTCCTGGGGGCCACCTCACAATCTCTGTTCTACGTCTTAGGGGCATCCTTTTCGTCCTGGGGGCCACCTCACAATCTCTGTTCTACGTCTTAGGGGCATCCTTTTCGTCCTGGTGGCCTCCTTTTCGTCCTGGGGGCCTCCTTTTTCGTCCTGGGGGCCTCCTCCCAATCTGTTCTACGTCTTGGTGCCTTCCTTTTCGTCCTGGGGCCTCCTTTTCGTCCCGGGGGGCCTCCTTTTCGTCCTGGGGGCCTCCTCCCAATCTCTGTTCTACGTCTTGGGGCCTCCTTTTTGTCCTTGGGTGCATCCTTTTCTTCCTGGGGTCTCCTTTTCGTCCTGGGGGCCTCCTCCCAATCTCTGGGAGATTGGGAGATTGGGACGTCTTGGTGCCTCCTTTTCATCCTGGGGCCTCATTTTCGTCCTGGGGGGGCCTCCTTTTCGTCCTGGGGGCTTCCTTCCAATCTCTGTTCTACGTCTTGGGGCCTCCTTTTCGTCCTTGGGTGCATCCTTTTCGTCATGGGGTCTCCTTTTCGTCCCGGGGGCCTCCTTTTCGTCCTGGGGGCCTCCTCCCAATCTCTGTTCTACGTCTTGAGGCCTCCTTTTCGTCATGGGGGCCTCCTCCAAATATCTGTTCTACGTCTTGGGGCCTCTTTGTCGTCCTGGGGGGCCTCCTTTTCGTCCCGGGGCCTCCTTTTCGTCCTGGGGGCCTCCTCCCAATCTCTGTTCTACGTCTTGAGGCCTCCTTTTCGTCATTGGGGCCTCCTCCCAATCTCTGTTCTACGTCTTGGGGCCTCTTTTTTTGTCCTGGGGGCCTCCTTTTCGTCCCGGGGGCCTCCTTTTCGTCCTGGGGGCCTCCTCCCAATCTCTGTTCTACGTCTTGAGGCCTCCTTTTCGTCATGGGGCCTCCTTTTCGTCCTGGGGGCCTCCTCCTAATCTCTGTTCTACGTCTCTTATAGAGATCTGATTATATTTCCTGGTGGCCTCGTCAGTTTTGAGGCCTCATTGACAGCATGATATTCTGTCCCGTCGGCCTCCTTGCTCACATTTTTTGCTGTGCATTTGCGGACAGGGGCCTCCTCAAATTTCAGGGGGGCGTCGCCCCCCCCTGTTTCACGGCAGGGGGGCGACTGCCCCCCCTGCCCCCCCGGTGGCGACGCCCTTGATCACCTTACACTCACAGTACATGACCTCCCTGGACCTAACGTTTCCCCGCGTGACCAAGCGTGACTTTGTGTTCAGAATGTTTCAAATTGAGCTTCGGATGCATTCAATATCATCCAGTAAAACCATCGTCATAGTATTTGGTGACTTCGGGGATATGCTTCGGTCCACATGATACCGGGGGAACTCAACTTTTTTAACTGGTAAAATTGTTTGAATTGCCTTATAAAATACAGGTTGTCACAGAAGGTTGGTGTGGCAATGACACACATACTTTGGAGTTGGCGTGGCCGTGGCCATGCTTGCCATACCGCATCCTCCACCAACTTCGTAATCATACGCCACATGTGAGGATAGCTGCCAGCTACTTGAATGCAATAAATATTCATTCAAGCTGATAACTTAACTTGGTTCGGTGAAATATCATTTTTGGTTTGAGAGTAGGGCTGCGCTCAGACGCCGTCAGTGCGCCTGTTCTGTATCGATACACCAGCCGCGCCGGATGAGGAGCTTGCACCAATAGAATTAGCCGTTACAGGCATCAGCTGTCTGTGATTGGTTGACATTTTTGCCCATCACTATTTTTTTTTTTTTTTTTTTTTTTAATAAATTTAATCCGAGTTCTTGCGGGGATGGCTTTATGAGCCAGGGTTCTATTGCTAAGCAGAGCTTGTTGCGTGAACCCTGGCCCCACCACCCGATCAATTAATTCCAGATCAACGGCAGAATTTTGACCGAAAGTTTAACGTGCCGTCAATGCACCGACACGGCCGCCCGGTAGCTCGTCCCCGGCCTTATTGGGCCAGCTGCCAACTGACCCTCCCAGCCGGGGGCTAAATGCGAGCGCGCGAAGCGACTCGAACCCTGTGTCGCCAGGACAGGGGAGACCAGAGCAGGCCAGCGCTCTAACCAACTGCGCTACCGGGGCACTATCAAAGAGTAGTTAGTTCTCTGTCGTACCAATTAGGTCCCGGTCGGCGACCAGGATCGAGATCAAATTCAGAATATGGCAGGAAAGCTATCAAAAAGCTGGGGGCATAGGCGGATGCAGTAATAAGTGTGGGTAATCTCGTATGAAAATGAGTGTTTTGAACAGCTTAATGGGACAACATTGTTAACCAAAACCAAAATATCGCGAAACCAAAAATGGCACCTATATCAACTTGGACGCTTATCTGGATGATCCCAGCGCCCCAGGTGCATGACACTAAGGTCCACTCTTCTCGATTCGGTACCGTTCCGAACATAAATTTGCATCACAAACCACCCGACATACCCCAGAACTGGTGGCATTCACCTGCACAGACATCGCAATATTTGAATACCGAGCATGTACCGGCAAAAAGAACACTTCGTGTATTCGCCGGCGTCTCCCCGACCGCAGTCAAGACGTCGTCCAGCTGTTGTTTCGCTGTGGTCTTGTTCGGGCTGTGTTGGGATAGCTTCGCTTACACAGATGCTGGCGATGACGTGCTGGCGGCCAGCGGCATCACGTCAGCCCCGGCATCACGTCAGCCCCGGCATCACGTCAGCCCCGGCGTCACGTCAGCCCCGCCGTCACCAGCGCCCTCAGCTTGGCCTGAGTACCCGCCATGTGCAGTGTCGGTCGATGGCTGATCTCTGGCCGATCGCTGTTCTGCATGTCCCGAGCAGTGTTTTGTCGCTAATTTCCTGCAAGTCGCACACGGCGCGTTTCCTTCGCTGAGAAGCCCATGCCGGTTGGCGTTCGTGATGGATCGCCACTGGGCACTTCTCGACAGTGCACACTTTTTTTCCTTCCGTGCCTCCTGCTATGCGGGCTGGCGCATGCTTTGACAGCCTAAGGAAAGCTCCTTGTACTTGGTGAGGACGTCCGCATGATGCGAACTTATCGTCTTGTTCCAGCTGCGTTATTTTTCGTTCTCGGCGCCAATAATCTCAGGAAATTGTTCCGACCGGTGGTATTTATTTTTTCTGTGTGAACTTTTGATGACAGGCACTACCTATGGGCAATGAAGGGACACTTCATGTTATCGCTATTTCGGCCTGACTCCGCCGGCACACAAATCGCCACAAAACTCCAGTGACCGTTGACGACAAAACTATTCAGCCAAGTATCGCTCCATCCATTCTATGATTGTGTGAATACCACACAAATATGTTCCTCATCTCAACTCCCATACGCAGTCTTGCTCCCCTTCCTGTTTCCATCAGTGACGGCCGGTGCCCGTCCCCCCGCCGTGTTCCGTCCGAGGCACGCGCCGCGTCAGCTGACCTGGAGGGGTTCCATCAGTGACGGCCGGTGCCCTCCCCCCGTCCGTCAGCGTCAGCACCTGGAGTGGTTCCATCAGTGACGGCCGGTGCCCGTGCCCCCGCCGTGTTCCGTCCGAGGCACGCGCCGCGTCAGCTGACCTGGAGGGGTTCCATCAGTGACGGCCGGTGTCCGTGCCCCCGCCGTGTTCCGTCCGGCGCCCGCCGTGTTCCGTCCGAGGCACGCGCCGCGTCAGCTGACCTGGAGGGGTTCGTCAGTGACGGCCGGTGTCCGTGCCCCCGCCGTGTTCCGTCCGAGGCACGCGCCGCGTCAGCTGACCTGGAGTGGTTCCATCAGTGACGGTCGGTGCCCGTCCCCCGCCGTGTTCCGTCCGAGGCACGCGCCGCGTCAGCTGACCTGGAGGGCGGGTTCCATCAGTGACGGCCGGTGTCCGTCCCCCCCCGGTTTCCCTCGGAGGCACGCGCCGCGTCAGCTGACCTGGAGTGGTTCCATCAGTGACGGCCGGTGTCCGTGCCCCCGCCGTGTTCCGTCCGAGGCACGCGCCGCGTCAGCTGACCTGGAGGGGTTCCATCAGTGACGGCCGGTGTCCGTGCCCCCGCCGTGTTCCGTCCGAGGCACGCGCCGCGTCAGCTGACCTGGAGGGGTTCGTCAGTGACGGCCGGTGTCCGTGCCCCCGCCGTGTTCCGTCCGAGGCACGCGCCGCGTCAGCTGACCTGGAGTGGTTCCATCAGTGACGGTCGGTGCCCGTCCCCCCGCCGTGTTCCGTCCGAGGCACGCGCCGCGTCAGCTGACCTGGAGGGGTTCCATCAGTGACGGCCGGTGCCCGTCCCCCCGCCGTGTTCCGTCCGAGGCACGCGCCGCGTCAGCTGACCTGGAGGGGTTCCATCAGTGACGGCCGGTGCCCGTCCCCTCGCCGTGTTCCGTCCGAGGCACGCGCCGCGTCAGCTGACCTGGAGGGGTTCCATCAGTGACGGCCGGTGCCCGTCCCCCCGCCGTGTTCCGTCCGAGGCACGCGCCGCGTCAGCTGACCTGGAGGGGTTCCATCAGTGACGGCCGGTGCCCGTCCCCCCGCCGTGTTCCGTCCGAGGCACGCGCCGCGTCAGCTGACCTGGAGGGGTTCCATCAGTGACGGCCGGTGCTCCGTCCCCTCGCCGTGTTCCGTCCGAGGCACGCGCCGCGTCAGCTGACCTGGAGGGGTTCCATCAGTGACGGCCGGTGCCCGTGCCCCTCGCCGTGTTCCGTCCGAGGCACGCGCCGCGTCAGCTGACCTGGAGGGGTTCCATCAGTGACGGCCGGTGTCCGTCCCCCGCCGTGTACCGTCCGAGGCACGCGCCGCGTCAGCTGACCTGGAGGGTTCCATCAGTGACGGCCGGTGTCCCGTCCCCTCGCCGTGTACCGTCCGAGGCACGCGCCGCGTCAGCTGACCTGGAGGGGTTCCATCAGTGACGGCCGGTGCCCGTGCCCCCCGCCGTGTTCCGTCCGAGGCACGCGCCGCGTCAGCTGACCTGGAGGGGTTCCATCAGTGACGGCCGGTGCCCGTCCCCTCGCCGTGTTCCGTCCGAGGCACGCGCCGCGTCAGCTGACCTGGAGGGGTTCCATCAGTGACGGCCGGTGTCCGTCCCCTCGCCGTGTTCCGTCCGAGGCACGCGCCGCGTCAGCTGACCTGGAGGGGTTCCATCAGTGACGGCCGGTGTCCGTGCCCTCGCCGTGTTCCGTCCGAGGCACGCGCCGCGTCAGCTGACCTGGAGGGGTTCCATCAGTGACGGCCGGTGCCCGTCCCCCCGCCGTGTTCCGTCCGAGGCACGCGCCGCGTCAGCTGACCTGGAGGGGTTCCGTCAGTGACGGCCGGTGTCCGTCCCCCCGTCCGAGGCACCCGCTCAGCTGACCTGGAGGGGTTCCATCAGTGACGGCCGGTGTCCCGTCCCCTCGCCGTGTTCCGTCCGAGGCACGCGCCGCGTCAGCTGACCTGGAGGGGTTCCATCAGTGACGGCCGGTGCCCGTCCCCCGCCGTCCGACCGCGCCGCGTCAGCTGACCTGGAGAGGGTTCCATCAGTGACGGCCGGTGCCCGTCCCCTCGCCGTGTACCGTCCGAGGCACGCGCCGCGTCAGCTGACCTGGAGGGGTTCCATCAGTGACGGCCGGTGCCCGTCCCCTCGCCGTGTACCGTCCGAGGCACGCGCCGCGTCAGCTGACCTGGAGGGGTTCCATCAGTGACGGCCGGTGTCCGTCCCCTCGCCGTGTACCGTCCGAGGCACGCGCCGCGTCAGCTGACCTGGAGGGGTTCCATCAGTGACGGCCGGTGTCCGTCCCCCCGCCGTGTTCCGTCCGAGGCACGCGCCGCGTCAGCTGACCTGGAGGGGTTCCATCAGTGACGGCCGGTGTCCGTGCCCTCGCCGTGTACCGTCCGAGGCACGCGCCGCGTCAGCTGACCTGGAGGGGTTCTATCAGTGACGGCCGGTGTCCGTCCCCCGCCGTGTTCCGTCCGAGGCACGCGCCGCGTCAGCTGACCTGGAGGGGTTCCATCAGTGACGGCCGGTGCCCGTCCCCCCGCCGTGTTCCGTCCGAGGCACGCGCCGCGTCAGCTGACCTGGAGGGGTTCCGTCAGTGACGGCCGGTGCCCGTCCCCCCGCCGTGTTCCGTCCGAGGCACGCGCCGCGTCAGCTGACCTGGAGGGGTTCCATCAGTGACGGCCGGTGTCCGTCCCTCGCCGTGTACCGTCCGAGGCACGCGCCGCGTCAGCTGACCTGGAGGGGTTCCATCAGTGACGGCCGGTGCCCGTCCCCTCGCCGTGTTCCGTCCGAGGCACGCGCCGCGTCAGCTGACCTGGAGGGGTTCCGTCAGTGACGGCCGGTGCCCGTCCCCTCGCCGTGTTCCGTCCGAGGCACGCGCCGCGTCAGCTGACCTGGAGGGGTTCCTTCCGTCAGTGACGGCCGGTGCCCGTCCCCTCGCCGTGTTCCGTCCGAGGCACGCGCCGCGTCAGCTGACCTGGAGGGGTTCCATCAGTGACGGCCGGTGCCCGTCCGTCAGCTGACCTGGAGGGGTTCCATCAGTGACGGCCGGTGCCCGTCCCCCCGCCGTGTTCCGTCCGAGGCACGCGCCGCGTCAGCTGACCTGGAAGGGTTCCATCAGTGACGGCCGGTGCCCGTCCCCCCGCCGTGTTCCGTCCGAGGCACGCGCCGCGTCAGCTGACCTGGAGGGTTCCGTCAGTGACGGCCGGTGCCCCTCGCGTGTTCCGTCCGAGCCTGACCTGGAGGGGTTCCATCAGTGACGGCCGGTGCCCGTCCCCCCGCCGTGTTCCGTCCGAGGCACGCGCCGCGTCAGCTGACCTGGAGGGGAGGGGTAGCGGGGACAGCGCTCGGCGCACAGGAAAGAAGACACTTTTGAGCGAATTTACGGAGGCAGTATGAAGAAGCCCACCACTTTGACAACTGATCCTGGTACTAAAAGGCATGGAGAATCCGAAAATGCTACTTATGATAAATATAAGGTGTCACGACCTTCAGCACTGAAATATCAAAATTACCCATCATCAGCAAGGTATCCCATTTCACTATTTTTCATAATTTATTCCTTTCAGCTTATAGTCTTTTTGGTGGCAAATGCAAGATACCAGCTAGGACATTAATGGTTCACTTGACATCACCACAAGATACTGTTTCGGTTTCCGGATGATTCAGTCCTACGTCTGTTGCTATATTGGCATACTTTTCCCATTTCGATGCATTTGAGACGTAGAATATTAGGTGAATTCGCAGTTTGAAGTATTTTGGGATTTTGGGGATTTTTAATACGATGTTTTTGACGTGATGATCTATTTATTTCTCCGCCAATGATTAATTTTAAGTCAGCGTCGGCCGATACAGTTGACGTCATAATCATTTCATGACGTCATTGGCATGGTACTGAGGAAATGTGCTACGATATTAACGGTACTTTACGAGTTAACGTTCCAAGCATTTCACACACCTCAATGGGATGGTATAGGGTGTGGTTCGTTCGTTTGTACATCACTGGTGTCGTCGGACCGACCAGCGGTATAAGACTGCGGCTTATAGAGTTTCGATGCTTCGATAAGGAAGTTATGAATCTTGCGGCCGTGGAATTCTTTCAAGAACAAATACCGTCCGAGATATTGCCGGAAATACCTGCACAGCATACCGATCGCCGCAACCACTCTATCACGTCTCGCCAGAGCCGCTCAATGTTCTTGGTGTGGATTGCGCCGTCCGAGGGATCAACGAAATATTCGCCGTGATTGATCGCGTGGTACGCGTAACCTTCTTCTGAAAGTATGTGATACGCACCCCAGCAGTCACTGTAGATGACCGAACCCGGGCGAACCAGCAGTCACTGTTGACCAGCAGCAGATGACCGAACCCGGGCGAATATATCGCCGAATGACGGGCACCAGTGGTGCCCGGTTCCGCTGTTCACCTTCAGGGTCCACTAGAGGCACGATAAACTGCCGCTTCGAGTCATGCTCGATGCCCCCAAACAGCCAAATCTGACCAATCGCACGGCCAACGTTGTTTCCTTTCAACACGAGGCGTTTCGTCCATCTCGGCTTCGACTCCCCGCCCGCCAATCGTCTCCTGGTTGTTCAGCGACTCAGCGACTCTTCTGCTGCATCGCTACAGAAACTTCTCCAATCGACACTGGTGTGGGCCGCCATCCCCAGGTTGCGGTGGTGCCAATGCCAATGTCAATCTGTGGTGCCAATCTGTCCCCAGCCACAGGTTAATGAAACCCATAATTTGCCAGGGTTCCAGGTAGGTTCCCTCAAACAGTGTTCCTCTCTAGTGACTTGTCACAAACCCGCACCTCCTCCTTTTCTTGATCTTGGGACACGGAACGTTTCAGGATCCCCCCCCCCACACACACACGCACAAAAACCGCACGTTGGCCTGGCAAACCCACCCCAAGAAATATCTGAGGAAAATCTATCGAAATTGTGGCGGGAAACTCGTAGAAATTCCCTAAAATGATGTCCCGCCTCCCCTCCGTCTAATTCGGTACAACCAGTCCAATTCACCAGCACCAATTGATAAGTCAATTGGGAGAGCAATACATGTATGAGCTACGAGGGATATCGGCCTGGGAGAAACTCCACAGAGCCCCATATATAACCGAAAAGAAACTAACAGGGCGACGGGGAAGTAAATCAACCATTCGGGTGTAATGGCCCAACACATATTACATCAAACAATAACTCCATCGTTCCGATCGCGCTAACGATAATTTGTGAATACCAACATATTCGACACCTGGGGCCCCGACTTGTGTGTGTATTGGACACACCAATTGATCTCGCATGCGTTTTCGGTGTAGCCACATAAGCGTGAGCGTGAATGTCATGCCCAGCAGCAATAGATCGTCCTCTGCGCGCCGCAGCACGAGCTGCAACGGCAACGAGTCGGTCGCACGCTGTGCGCAGTACAGCCCGAGACGGTACCGTTGTTACAGAATCGATACGTCACTCGGGTGCTGAGTGCGGGGGGGGGGGGCGCACTGAACGACGCGTAGCTTCTGCCGGCGGCGTTGTCGCGCAGTGCACAGTTTCCGCGGTCGGTGGCATCAGACTACAAGTTGTCACGGATCCACCACAAGTGAAACTCCATACGTCCTCGGAGGGGCTAGAGCCCCTCAGATAATTACAATCTTTAGAGTAGGAGCCTATGTGTGGGTCCCACCTGCACAGCGCACGTTGAAATCATTCGCGGTACCATTGCCGAGCTCGTCCGGTAAGTATCCGGAAGCTCCACTCCTGGGCCCACAGGTGGGACTTTATATACTATTGGGGATGCACGTGCCGTTCACCGTTCATATGCGTGTGCATCCCCAGCTTGAAAACACACGTCCACAGCTTCTGTGGTGCATCACCAATTATTCCCTGAAACTGGAATGATTGAGCCTGGAAATGAGAATAAAATGAACATAACAAAAAGCAAATTACACCAGATGTTGCAAGGTACATGTACTATAGCCTAGAAATGGCAATTATTGCGCTCTGACCGAGTACATTTATGGATGCACGACCACGCCCTTCTCCGGATCAACTCTGTATGCAGTGCTACAAGTTAAGTCTGGTTCCGCTGATGCATATGCCCCAGCGAAACCGTGACCTTGCGCATATGCCCCGCGGCTAGGCTGGTCACTGGAAGACGGAAGCGCGACCACATCTCGTCCTCTCTGCGCGAATTGGGCTGGGATAGGATTGAGGAGATGGTGCGACACCGTGACCTGTGCAACGCACACAAAGCCATACACGGCGCGAACTGCCCACCTGCCATCAGGGAAATGTTTGTTGAACGCTCGGCTGTGTCGGAGAGAAGCACTCGTGCTACCGATGCTGGGGCACTTCACCTGCAACGATGTAGGTTAGCAGCCACCCAGCGGGGCTTCTCCTACCGCTCCACTCTCCAGTGGAATGCGCTTCCCGGTCAAGCACGCGACACAATTAGCCGTGCTACCTTCGTGCGTGCTATCAGCCTCAACCATACAACTAGGTAGCTAGGTGACCTGCGTGAAGAATCATACCAGAGTCGCAATGCTTGTCTGTATTGGATGTCATGAGCAACTGAATGAATTTCTAGCCGGTATTTTTACGAAGCTGCACCGTCCGTAAATTGTAATGTGATTTTATCCTTTATCTTTTACAATCTTATCTAACGTGATGGCAGGAATGTGATCAATTGACTAGGTATTTCGTAAGTTCCACAATGTGGCAGTGCCTTAATAAATGACTTTGACTTTGACTTTGACTTTGAAACCCTACCGCACCGCTCCCATCCGGTTTCACCGTGCTGCGCGCCGCATTACCTACGCAGTTGGAGCCCCGACAATCTACAGAGGTCACACGACGTCTATGCGTGTGACCTCTGCTGCCTACGCATCGATATGAGCGCCAGATTGCTTCTGGCGTTGAAGCCCCGCTGAGCAACGTCACCTTCTAGCTGTCGCAGCCAATTAAGCCTGCCTGCAGCTGCCTTAATTATCAACTGTCGTGTAGCCATTGCACCCGAATGGTTGATTTACTTCTCCGTCGCCCTGTCAGTTTCTTTTGGGTTAACTATGGGGTGCTGTGGAGTTTCTCCCAGGCCGATATCCATCGTAGCTCATACATGTATTGCTCTCCCAATTGATGTATCAACACCATCTGGTATTAACCCAATAATTTATCAGCACCACCTGGTGCTGGTGAATGACTGGTTGCACCGAATTAGACGGAGGGGAGATGGGACATCCCATGAATCTTAGGGAATTTCTACGCGTTTCCCGCTACAATTTGGATCGATTTGTCTCAGCTATTTCTTGGGGTGGGTTTGCCAGGCCAGCGTGCGGCTTTTGTGGGGGCATTTACTGGCCATGTGTACATGGGTTGGACTTGGTGACGTGTGTCGTGAAGCGGCACTGGGTACTGCAAGTCCGACGACACCTGCACAAGGCTGCCGACTGCAGGCGCTGGTGCACAAGGCTGCCGACTGCGGGCGCTGGTGCTCAAGGCTGCCGACTGCAGGCGCTGGTGCACAAGGCTGCCGACTGCAGGCGCTGGTGCACAAGGCTGCCGACTGCAGGCGCTGGTGCACAAGGCTGCCGACTGCAGGCGCTGGTGCACAAGGCTGTCGACTGCAGGCGCTGGTGCACAAGGCTGCCGACTGCAGGCGCTGGTGCACAAGGCTGCCGACTGCGGGCGGGCCAAGCCCCGCCTCTGAGGAACAAGGTGCTTGCACGCTGAACGCTGTCGAAGTTAGTGCTTGCACTGGTTTTCCCCCATGTAATGTACTGTTGCTCAATCTGGTCTGCTGCATGTGACACCGAGCGCGTGCGAATCCAAAAAGTCATAATGAGGGCGGCTAGGATCATAACTAGGACCTCTCGCTATGGTCATATATCGCATGTTATTGAGCGGTTAGGCTGGCCTAGCTTACAACGCTTTGTCGACATTAGGGATTGCTCACTGGTTCATCTTGCAGTGCATCACTCGGGAGCACCTGAAACCCTGCGTGATCTTGTGACATTGAGAAGTGATGTCAGCTCTCGATCTACGCGATCAACACCGTTTTCAGTAGAGCGCCCACGCCTGAAAACTTCTTTTGCGCAACGCTCTTTCATGTACCGTGCTGCAGTTCTTTGGAACAGTCTCCCCGAGGAAGTTAGGGCCGAGAATATGCGACTGGCTTTTAAGTTTAAGCTGAAGGAGGCGCTGAAAAGAGCTGTACGTGGGAATGTTTGAGTATTGTATGCATGTGTTTTTAATGTTTTAGTAGCCTCCTGTCCCACCCCTTTTTTAAAAGCGTTTTTGACATTTGATACTGAGTGTCTCTTGGTACCAATACAAGGATTGATTGATTGATTGATTGATTGATTGAAGGCGCGAAGCGAGTGCCGGCGGCAGTGCTACCATTGTTGGCAACAAAGTAGATGTCGCAGCCAGACCTTTCGTGGCTGTGATGTGTTTCCTTTGTGTGGAATTAACGTTCCGCCACATGCGTAATGTGCATGCTTGTTTTATTATTGCCATGGCCTTGTCCTCTCCCTCGTTCACTCACGCCAATTAGTGACAATTTACGATGGCTTTTGCTTCACTGCTGGGTGGCCAGAATGTTCTTGGCGCTGGTGGCCACACCGTCGCCAATGGATGTCCCCCTCCCCCTCCCCTCTAGTCAAAATTGTATGGAAAAGGTCCGGCACTGTGTCTGGTAGGCTCCCTTATTCCCTGTAAATTCCAAGTTGCTTAAGCCAGCTGAATGTTGCGGTGTAATGCACGGCACCATTGACGGACCCGGAGGGTGGGGAAATAGGCGCTGCGCCCCGCCAACGTGGAGATGCAGCGCAACGTGCCGACTGGAAAAAGGCGCCCGTCCAAAGCTCTCGAGGCCACCCACACCCGCCGCTCAACGAGTGTTTCCGCCGACAGCGCCCCTGCAACACGCTCGAGCGCATCGTGTTTCCCTCCCCATACGCCCCCCCCCCAAAAAAAAAAAAATATTAGTGGCGCCCCTCCGGAGAAATGGCACCCCTCCAGACAAGTGATTCCTCTCCCGTCCACGCTCCTCGACCCGCCCCTGCACGAGACATACTGCACCCGCCCCTGCACGGAAAATAGACGCGGGAATAAGTGTACGCAGGTGCAAGAGTGCGTACAAAGCGCAGGAGGCGGTTCGACCACATGTACCACGTGACCCAGCAGCTGGGCCGGCTTCGTGTGGCCGAACTCGTCGAGCATCACAGTGTGAGGATCGACAGCGGGCGACCGCAACGGGTCATGCCGAGCACACGTGCGGGCACGCCAGCAGACAGCCGACACCCGAACGCGACACGAGACATGCCGACCGACTCACACCGCCACGGACTCGTCCCGACGTCGGGGTGGGCGAAGGGCGAAGGGCGAAGGGCGCGCAGCGGAGGTTCACAAATGCTGACTGATCTGCATGTATCGATGCGCGCACAAAAACACGCCGCGCTGCTATCAACAGTGCGATGACATCGCGCCGTCAGTGATGTGCATGTGCAATATGTTTGTCGGCGACGGTTGAACAACACGCCGGTGTTACCATGTTATTATTGCTCCGCGTCGGGCCCGATGTTGGCCGAGCGTTGTGTGTCATGCATTTTTCGTATTACCCTGCCTCCCTGGGTTTATCTAGAACGACGTGCACGTGTGGAAGACCATGATCAACATGGACCTCGTGCGAATACCCATGGGTGTAGCCACTGGGTGGGCATGTCACCCATGGGTGTAGCCACTGGGTGGGCATGTCACCCATGGGTGTAGCCACTGGGTGGGCATGTCACCCATGGGTGTAGCCACTGGGTGGGCATGTCACCCATGGGTGTAGCCACTGGGTGGGCATGTCACCCATGGGTGTAGCCACTGGGTGGGCATGTCACCCATGGGTGTAGCCACTGTGGTGGGCATGTCACCCATGGGTGTAGCCACTGGGTGGGCATGTCACCCATGGGTGTAGCCACTGGGTGGGCATGTCACCCATGGGTGTAGCCACTGGTGTGGGCATGTCACCCATGGGTGTAGCCACTGGGTGGGCATGTCACCCGTGGGTGTAGCCACTGGGTGGGCATGTCACCCATGGGTGTAGCCACTGTGTGGGCATGTCACCCATGGGTGTAGCCACTGGGTGGGCATGTCACCCATGGGTGTAGCCACTGGGTGTGGGCATGTCACCCATGGGTGTAGCCACTGGGTGGGCATGTCACCCATGGGTGTAGCCACTGGGTGGGCATGTCACCCATGGGTGTAGCCACTGTAGCACTGGGGGCATGTCACCCATGGGTGTAGCCACTGGGTGGGCATGTCACCCATGGGTGTAGCCACTGGGTGGGCATGTCACCCATGGGTGTAGCCACTGTGGTGGGCATGTCACCCATGGGTGTAGCCACTGGGTGGGCATGTCACCCATGGGTGTAGCCACTGGTAGCCACTGGGTGGGCATGTCACCCATGGGTGGCATGTCACCCATGGGTGTAGCCACTGGGTGGGCATGTCACCCATGGGTGTAGCCACTGGGTGGGCATGTCACCCATGGGTGTAGCCACTGGGTGGGCATGTCACCCGTGGGTGTAGCCACTGGGGGGCATGTCACCCATGGGTGTACCACTGTGTGGGCATGTCACCCATGGGTGTAGCCACTGGGTGGGCATGTCACCCATGGGTGTAGCCACTGGGTGGGCATGTCACCCATGGGTGTAGCCACTGGGTGGGCATGTCACCCATGGGTGTAGCCACTGGGTGGGCATGTCACCCATGGGTGTAGCCACTGGGTGGGCATGTCACCCATGGGTGTAGCCACTGGGTGGGCATGTCACCCATGGGTGTAGCCACTGGGTGGGCATGTCACCCATGGGTGCACTGTGGCATGTCACCCATGGGTGTAGCCACTGGGTGGGCATGTCACCCATGGGTGTAGCCACTGGGTGGGCATGTCACCCATGGGTGTAGCCACTGGGTGGGCATGTCACCCATGGGTGTAGCCACTGGGTGGGCATGTCACCCATGGGTGTAGCCACTGGGTGGGCATGTCACCCATGGGTGTAGCCACTGGGTGGGCATGTCACCCATGGGTGTAGCCACTGGGTGGGCATGTCACCCATGGGTGTAGCCACTGGGTGGGCATGTCACCCATGGGTGTAGCCACTGGGTGGGCATGTCACCCATGGGTGTAGCCACTGGGTGGGCATGTCACCCATGGGTGTAGCCACTGGGTGGGCATGTCACCCATGGGTGTAGCCACTGGGTGGGCATGTCACCCATGGGTGTAGCCACTGGGGGCATGCGGTGTAGCCACTGGGTGGGCATGTCACCCATGGGTGTAGCCACTGGGTGGGCATGTCACCCATGGGTGTAGCCACTGGGTGGGCATGTCACCCATGGGTGTAGCCACTGGGTGGGCATGTCACCCGTGGGTGTAGCCACTGGGTGGGCATGTCACCCATGGGTGTAGCCACTGGGTGGGCATGTCACCCATGGGTGTAGCCACTGGGTGGGCATGTCACCCATGGGTGTAGCCACTGGGTGGGCATGTCACCCATGGGTGTAGCCACTGGGTGGGCATGTCACCCATGGGTGTAGCCACTGGGTGTGGGCATGTCACCCATGGGTGTAGCCACTGGGTGGGCATGTCACCCATGGGTGTAGACCACTGGGTGGGCATGTCACCCATGGGTGTAGCCACTGGGTGGTGGGCATGTCACCCATGTCATGGGTGTAGCCACTGGGTGGGCATGTCACCCATGTCACCCATGGGTGTAGCCACTGGGTGGGCATGTCACCCGATGGGTGTAGCCACTGGGTGGGCATGTCACCCATGGGTGTAGCCACTGGGTGGGCATGTCACCCATGGGTGTAGCCACTGGGTGGGCATGTCACCCATGGGTGTAGCCACTGGGTGGGCATGTCACCCATGGGTGTAGCCACTGGGTGGGCATGTCACCCATGGGTGTAGCCACTGTGTGGGCATGTCACCCATGGGTGTAGCCACTGGGTGGGCATGTCACCCATGGGTGTAGCCACTGGGTGGGCATGTCACCCATGGGTGTAGCCACTGGGTGGGCATGTCACCCGTGGGTGTAGCCACTGGGTGGGCATGTCACCCATGGGTGTAGCCACTGGGTGGGCATGTCACCCATGGGTGTAGCCACTGGGTGGGTGGGCATGTCACCCATGGGTGTAGCCACTGGGTGGGCATGTCACCCATGGGTGTAGCCACTGTGTGGGCATGTCACCCATGGGTGTAGCCACTGGGTGGGCATGTCACCCATGGGTGTAGCCACTGGGTGGGCATGTCACCCATGGGTGTAGCCACTGGGTGGGCATGTCACCCATGGGTGTAGCCACTGGGTGGGCATGTCACCCATGGGTGTAGCCACTGGGTGGGCATGTCACCCATGGGTGTAGCCACTGGGTGGGCATGTCACCCATGGGTGTAGCCACTGGGTGGGCATGTCACCCATGGGTGTAGCCACTGGGTGGGCATGTCACCCATGGGTGTAGCCACTGGGTGGGCATGTCACCCATGGGTGTAGCCACTGGGTGGGCATGTCACCCATGGGTGTAGCCACTGGGTGGGCATGTCACCCATGGGTGTAGCCACTGGGTGGGCATGTCACCCATGGGTGTAGCCACTGGGTGGGCATGTCACCCATGGGTGTAGCCACTGGGTGGGCATGTCACCCGTGGGTGTAGCCACTGGTGGGCATGTCACCCATGGGTGTCACCCATGGGTGTAGCCACTGGGTGGGCATGTCACCCATGGGTGTAGCCACTGGGTGGGCATGTCACCCATGGGTGTAGCCACTGGGTGGGCATGTCACCCAGGTGGGTGTAGCCACTGGGTGGGCATGGGTGGGCATGTCACCCATGGTGTCACCCATGGGTGTCAGCCATGGGTGTAGCCACTGGGTGGGCATGTCACCCATGGGTGTAGCCACTGGGTGGGCATGTCACCCATGGGTGTAGCCACTGGGTGGGCATGTCACCCGTGGGTGTAGCCACTGGGTGGGCATGTCACCCATGGGTGTAGCCACTGGGTGGGGGCATGTCACCCATGGGTGTAGCCACTGGGTGGGCATGTCACCCATGGGTGTAGCCACTGGGTGGGCATGTCACCCATGGGTGTAGCCACTGGGTGGGCATGTCACCCATGGGTGTAGCCACTGGGTGGGCATGTCACCCATGGGTGTAGCCACTGGGTGGGCATGTCACCCATGGGTGTAGCCACTGGGTGGGCATGTCACCCATGGGTGTAGCCACTGTGTGGGCATGTCACCCATGGGTGTAGCCATGGTGGGCATGTCACCCATGGGTGTAGCCACTGGGTGGGCATGTCACCCATGGGTGTAGCCACTGGGTGGGCATGTCACCCATGGGTGTAGCCACTGGGTGGGCATGTCACCCATGGGTGTAGCCACTGGGTGGGCATGTCACCCATGGGTGTAGCCACTGGGTGGGCATGTCACCCATGGGTGTAGCCACTGGGTGGGCATGTCACCCATGGGTGTAGCCACTGGGTGGGCATGTCACCCATGGGTGTAGCCACTGGGTGGGCATGTCACCCATGGGTGTAGCCACTGGGTGGGCATGTCACCCATGGGTGTAGGCCACTGGGTGGGCATGTCACCCATGGGTGTAGCCACTGGGTGGGCATGTCACCCATGGGTGTAGCCACTGGGTGGGCATGTCACCCATGGGTGTAGCCACTGGGTGGGCATGTCACCCATGGGTGTAGCCACTGGGTGGGCATGTCACCCATGGGTGTAGCCACTGGGTGGGCATGTCACCCGTGGGTGTAGCCACTGGGTGGGCATGTCACCCATGGGTGTAGCCACTGGGTGGGCATGTCACCCATGGGTGTAGCCACTGGGTGGGCATGTCACCCATGGTTGCATGTCACCCATGGGTGTAGCCACTGGGTGGGCATGTCACCCATGGGTGTAGCCACTGGGTGGGCATGTCACCCATGGGTGTAGCCACTGGGTGGGCATGTCATGTCACCCATGGGTGTAGCCACTGGGTGGGCATGTCACCCAGGAGCACTGGGTGGGCATGTCACCCATGGGTGGGTGTAGCCACTGGGTGGGCATGTCACCCATGGGTGTAGCCACTGGGTGGGCATGTCCGCCCCAATTTCTGAAAAAGTGGCGGTTTGTCCCCCTCAAATTATTTCGTGTCCCCCCCCCCCTAGCCCCAGCTACCTGAGCATGATCGCCTCAAAATTATACTTAATAAGTAATAAAGTGAAACTATATATGCAAGAGAATCACCAACAAATCCAAGAAGCCGATCTAGCCAATGGACGAGCTTCACAGGCAATCGTCACAAAATCTCCGAATGGTAAATCAGAAAAACGTTAGAAATTTCTGCTACGGGCCATTCTTGAATAACATGAACCTTGACCATCTTGTGTGCTCGCTTGGGTGGAAAATTGTGCTTTGCGAGACAACAAGTTTGCATTATCGCAAGGCTTTATGCGTCTTAGGCTGCATTCCCTTGCGCATACACCAGGCTCTGATACATCTTGAGCAAACGTGACTCTGGGTGTCCTTGGGTATCGCCAAGGCCATGTAAGGGAATCGTGGGCAGCCTTAAGCACGTACGTCAAAGTATCATCGTATTCGTATCCGTATTCAGCGACGAGTTCCCCATAGGCGTATTTGTATTGGCATTGGCATCCAGCGACGGGTTTATGATCGTTCTAATCAATTACCACACATACTTCTGCTTGCACTGAACACGCTGGAAGCAACTGCATAGATCTCACATTACCACTTTAGCGGTAAAGGTCCAACGCAAACCGGTTTCTTCGGTTGCCTCCGATTTTTTTGTTTTCACCCAAATCAGCCCAAATCTGGTATCAGGCGATAGCCTGTGGTGAACCATCGTGTGGCATTTCAAACCGGTCCATGTCAAGGTTAAACTTCAAGGTCAAAGGTTATCTTGATTTATTAGATGGCGATATTAAAGCGACATCGACCGAATGCGAGGTTCGGTTGCTATCGCTTCAATTTCCATCAAATGGACGTCATTCGAAATGGCTTGTTATGCGGTATCAGAAAGCCAAGCAATCAATTTTTTTTCAAGGGCAAAGGCCAAGCTGATCCTTCGGTCACCTCAATTTTTCCCGTTTTTGCTCAAACCTATCCAAATCTGGTATCAAGTGATAGTCAGTGGTGAACACTCGCGTAACATTTCAAACCGGGGCATGTCAAGGTCAAGGGTTTGATTGAGTTCTTCAATGAATTCGCGCTTCGTCGCTGTGGCGTCAATTGGCAGAAAATGGATGTCATTCGACGTCGCTTGTTGTGCGGTGTCAGAAAATTGATAACTGGAAATAATCTCGACGGGTCAAAATTCAAGCTGATTTCGTCGGTCGCCTCGCATTTTTTCATCCAAGCCTACAGAGATCCACTATCAAGCTATAGCCCGTGGTGAACCCTCAAGTAACATTTTGAAACTGGGATATGTCAAGGTCAAACCTCAAGGTCAAAGGCTAGTTTGAAGTTTTCCGACGTCCTCGCGATTCGTCGCTATGGGTTCAATTTGCACCAAGTGGGTGTCATTCGACGTGGCTTGCGCCGTACTATAATGTTACAAAATCGAATTAATTTAAAAGGTCAAAGGTCAAACCGATTTCTTTGGTCGCCTCGCATTTTTTCGTCGCCCTAGCTTACCCGTATCTGGTATCAGGCAATAGCCCGTGGTGAACCTCGAGTAACATTTCAAACCGGGACATGTCAATGTCAAACCACAAGATCGAAGGTTAGCTTAAATTGCTCGAAGTCGTCGCGCCTCGTCGCTATGTCTTCAATTTGCATCAAGTGGATGTCATTCGACGTGCCGTGAGGAACTCTAGTAAACTGTTCAGAAATCACATTAATTTTCAAAGTCAAAGGTCGAATTCATTTCTTCCATCGCCCCGCGTTTTTTTCGTATTCTCCAAACGCTACCTATGTTTGGTATCAAGAGATGGCCCATGGACAACCCTCGAGTAACATTTCAACCCGGAACATGTCAGGTCAAGCCTCAATATCAAAGGTTAGCTTTAATTTTTCAAAGTTCTCGCGTTTCGTCGCTATGGCTTCAATTTGCATTACGTGGGTGTTATTAGACGTGGCTTACCATAAGGTATCAGAATACTGAGATACCGAAATAATTTCGAATGTGTCGAAGGTTCGGTGTGTGTGCAATGATGGAGTGTAATAGGAATAGGAGGAATACATCTAATTTTGTTTGCAGCCGTTATTATAGCAGGCACTCATATCCTATATGACTAGGAGTTCCCCAAAGAAATCCGTCATAATCTGTTCGTACTGCGCTGTCATCACTGGTTTTTAATTTCGACATTCTGCCACATTGCTGTTCCGGACATATAAAATATAGAGCTTTTTCAAATTGTCCGCTTTCCTCTTAATGGTTCAACGGAAGTTGTCAAATTTGCAAGTTGTCAAATTTCAAAAGCCACACGTGAATGCGCATGATTTTATAACCAGACGGAGTTTATAACCGTGAGAGAGCAATTCTGTAATAGGGGTGGATTCAGGAATTGTCATGGGGAGCACTTGTCTGGAGGGCGCCATTTCTTTGGAGCGGCGCCACTGCGAAAGCACCTGGGCGCCTCCGGCTGAAAAAGTCGGGGGCGGGTTACACTCGGTCCTTCCCAAAGGGATGCCTTTCCTTCCAAGGGGTGTCTTTTTCTTTCATATGGGAGCCTCTGGCTGAAAAACTCGAATGGGTACACTGGAACCTTTTCAGAGGGGCGCCTTTTCCCGGCCGGAGGGACGCCTCCTCCATGTGTGGGGAGGGGGGGGGGGGCACATGCCCTCAGTGCCACACCATTTATCCGCCCTGGTCGTCATTCCATCAAAATGTGTCCCCGTAAAACTGGAAAGCATGGGGAAGGTTAGTGGAAGTCCATATTTACTACACCAAAACCATCGTCCAATATTTTCTGTTTTTCCTCCTACAAGAGGGCATCGTTTAACGTACTTACAGCATAATTGCTCTATGGTGGTGGTGAAATCGGACCCAGCACATACAACATAAAGTTAGATGTTCATAGGCAGTGATAAGGAGTGAAGCATGCTAATTTTGGCGGGATCTTTTGTCCCAAAAATATCATTTTTAACAATGTTAAATCTGAAAATCATACATTGAAAGTGAAGTGGCTGAAATCCAGGGATTTTTGTTGGGGGAGGGGCTAGCCCTCTATCCAGTCCAAGCTTACCGCGTCCCTGGTTTGTCACCCCTCCCCCCCCCCCACCCACAATTTCGAAACCGTGGTTACACCCATGCGAATACCTACATAATTTAAAGTGTGTTGATGTTTCTAGTTCAAAGCATATGTATGATATTTTGATGCCGGGCACCAATAAGCCAAATATGGCTATTTTACCCAATAAAGCTCGGTTTCCATCTTTCGCCAGGCGATGAAAGGAATGTCCATGGGAGACGGTGCTGCCACCGAGTGGATTTATCGTGTGATGGGAAATCCCTTGCCACAGATGCGCTAGTTGGTATAATTTTGGATTCCTCAGGATGAAACGGATTCATCGATGGATATTTCATCGCTATATATGTGGAAGCTAGTGAACAAATGAGCAAAAACACTCAAATTGCTAATCATGGCTTGATGTTTGTTATAGCCACACATAGCATAAGACAGAATTACCTGCATACTGCAAACCAATTGCGCTCAGTTATCAGTGCAACAAAGGAAACTTTCGGTGGACATGCATACCCATGGGTGTAACCACGGTTTCGAAATTGGGGGACAAACCAGGGGCGCGATAATCTTGGACAGGATAGAGGGGAAGCCCCGTCCCCCCCCCCAAAAAAAAAAAATCCCAGGAATTCAGCCTCTTCTTTTTCAATGTCTGGTTTTCAGATTTCCCATTGTTAAAAATGATATTTTGCGGAAAAAAAGTTCCGCCAAATTAGCAAGCTTAACTCCTTATCACTGCCTATGAACATCTAGCTTCATGTCGTATGTGCTGGGCCCGATTTCACATCACCATAGAGCCATGCTGTAAATATGCTAAACGTTGCTCTCTTGTAGCAGGAACAACTTAAAATATTGGACGATGGTTTTATTGTAGTAAATATGGACATACTGCTTTCCTTGCTTACCTTTCCCATGCTTTCCTGTTTTACGGGGACACATTTCGATGCAATGACAGCCAGGGCGGATAAAGGGTGTGGCACTGAGGGCATGTGCCCCCTCGTGGAAGGTGGCGTCCCTCAGGCCGGGAAAAGGCCCCCCCCCCGCCCCTCCCTGAAAAGGTTCCAGTGTACCCGCTCGAATTTTTCAGCCAGAAACGCCCCTATGAAAGAAAAAGGCACCCCTTGGAAAAAGGCGGCCCTTCGGGAAGGGCCGAGTGCACCCGCCCCTCGAATTTTTCAGCCAAAGGTGCCCCTCCAGGTGCTTTCGCAGTGGCGCCGCTCCAAAGAAATGGAGCCCCTCCCGGCAAGTGCTCCAATGACAATTCCTGGATCCACCCTGATTACAACATTGCTCTCTCGTGGTTATGAACTCCGGCCTGTTATAAAATTGTGCGCATTGACGTGTGGCTTCTCATTCCAAATTCGACAACTTCCGTTGAACCATTAAGAGGAAAGCGGACAATTTGAAAAGGATCTACATTTTACATGTCCAGAACAGCAATGTGGCAGTGTAAATTAAAAGCCAGCGATGAGAGCGCCGTCCGAGCAGGTTATGACGGATTTCTTGGGGGAGTTCCCAGTCATATAGGATATGAGTGCCTGCTATCACAACGGCTGCAAACAAAAACAGATTTGATCCTCCTATTCCTATTATACTCAATCATTGTACACACAGCGGACCTTCGACGCCTTTGAAATTATTTATATATCTCAATACTCTGATAGCGTACGGCAAGCCACGTCGAATGACACCCACATAATGCAAATTGGAGTCATAGCGACGAAACACGAGGACTTTGAAAATTAAAACTAACCATGACCTGGTGCTTGACCTGACCTGTCCCGGGTTGAAATGTTGTTTGAGGGTTGCCCACGGGCTGTCTCTTGATACCAAACATGGGTAGCTTTGAGAGAAAACGAAGAAATGTGGGGCGACCGAAGAAATGAGCTCGAGCATTGACTTTGAAAGTTAACGTGATTTCTGAACAGTTCGCTAGAGTACCTCACGGCACGTCGAATAACTTTCACTTGATGAAAACTGAAGACATAGCGACGAGGCGCGAGGACTTCGAGCAATTTTAGCTAACCTTCGATCTTGTGGTTTGACATTGACATGTTCCGGTTTGAAATGTTACTCGAGGTGCACCACGGGCACCTGATGTGATATATTGATTGATTGATATCAGATGTGATCAGATCCGATTGATATCCGATGCTTGATACCAGATGGGGATAGGTTAGGGCGAATACAAAAATACGAGGCGACCAAAAAAATCGGTTTGACTTTGACCTTTTAAATTAGTTCGATTTGCAACATTATAATACGGCACAAGCCACGTCCAATCACACCCTCTTCGTACAAATTGAACTTATAGCGACGAATCGCGAAAACTTCGAAGAATTCAAACTAGCCTTTGACCTTATGGTTTGACCTTGATATATCCCGGTTTCAAAATATTACTCGAGGGTTCACCATGGGCTATCGCTTGATAGTGGATCTCGGTAGGTTTGGGGGAAAACAATAAAAAAACAAATGTGAGGCGACGGAAGTAATCAGCTTGAATTTTGACTCGTCGAGATGATTTCGACTTAACAACTTTCTGATACTGCATAACAAGCGACGTCGAATGAGATCCATTTTCTGCAAATTGAAGCAATAGCGCCGAAACGTGAGATCATTGAAGAACTCAATAAAACCTTTGACACTGACATGTCCCGGCTTGAAATGTTACTCGAGTGTTCACCACTGGTTATTGCTTGACACCAGGTTTGAATGGGTTTGAGCGAAAACAAAAACAAAATTGAGCGGACCGGATGATCAGCTTGGCCTTTACCCTTGAAAAAGAATTCGATTGCTTAACCTTCCCATACCGCATAACTAGCCACGTCGAATGACGCCCATTTGATGGAAATTGAAGCGATAGCAACCGAACCTCGCGTTCGGTCGATATCGCTTCAATATCGCCATCTAATCAATCAAGCTAACCTTTGACCTAGAACGTTGACCTTGACATGTACCGATTTGAAATGTTACACAATGGTTCACCACAGGCTATTGCTTGATACCAGATTTGGGCATGTTTGGGTGAAAACGAAAAAAAATGGGAGACAACCGAAGAAACCGGTTTGCGTTGGACTTTGGCCGTTAAAGTGGTTATGTGAGACTTATGTAGTTGCTTCCAGCGTGTTCAGTGCAAGCAGAAGCATTTGTGGTAATTAATTCGAACGATCGTAAACCAGTCGCTGAATGTCGATGCCGATACAACTACCCCTCTGGCGAACACGTCGTTGAATACGAATACGACGTTAATTTCACGTACTTGCTTAAGGCTACCCATGACTCGCCTACATGGTCTTGAAGATACCCAAGGACACCCATAGTCACGTTTGTTCAAGATATATCAATATATGCGCAGGGGAATACTACCTAAGCCTTGCGATAATGCAAATGTGCTGCCTCGCTAGGCACAATTTTCCACCCAAGCGAAAACACAACTGTCATGGTTCATGTTATTCAAGAATGGTCTGGAAGCAGAAATTTCTAACGTTTACTGATTTACCATTCGGAGATTTTGCGACGGCAGATAGCCTGTGAGGGCCGTTGATTGGCTAGATCGGCTTCTAGTATGTTTGGTGATTCTCTTGCATATATGTTTTCACTTTATAAATGATTAAGTATAATTTTGCGAAGATCATACTCAGGTAGTTGAGGCTTGGGGGACACGGGAAAAATTGAGAGGCACAAATCGCTACTTTTCAGAAATTGGGGGACATGTCCCCCAACCCCCCAGTGATTACACACATGTGCATACCCAGTGCATCTGGTCACTCTCTGCACACACTACACCACCCTCTCCATCCACAGCTTCCACAGTGTTTCAGCAGGCGGCTCGCCAGCGTCAGTCACCTCGCGTGGTTCGGCGGTCCGAGCCTCCTATTCGCCGCATCTGTTTCGCTACAGAGTCGCGCTGCACACCAGCAGCCAATTGATACACCGCGCATCAGTCGCCACCGGCATTCATAAGGGGTCAGTCAGCCGTCTCGTCAGGTGTAGCTTTGTGATGTTTCCAAGTGATGTGATGTGATGTCCAAGTAATGTGATGTGATGTCCAAGTGATGTGATGTGTCCAAGCACGTGATGAAGGCCAGCCGCCGGCTGTATGTGCACTGCTCCGCTCGCTTCCTTGGCCAGTCAATGCTTTGTGCCCGGTAGTGTCGATGTCCAAAGCTTTGAGCACCGCTCTGGGATTGAGTTCATTGAGACGTAATTGGCAAATACACCGATGAACAGCCTTCTCCGCAATCACCTCGAACAGTCGACACGTCTCGTCCACTGACATACCAGACTGTGGTGTGTCACGTCCACACGATACACCCTCCACCAGGCTCTGACAGCACAGCAATGTGCACGTTCCATGTGCTCTCTCCGTGTCTGTCGGTAGACGACAGACACATCCTTCCTTCCGTCAGGGTGTAATGCGTTCGAGCCTGTTTTTCCGTCTGTCTGCTGGACACTTCGCCTCTTCCTCTCTCCTTCTATGAAGGGCTATGTCTGTACTTGTCGTCCACATTGTCTGTACTTGTCATCAACATTGCACTTGTCGTCCACATTGTAGTTATCCACATTGTCTGTACTTGTCGTCCACATTGTCTGTACTTGCCCACTTTATGTGCACTTGTCCACATTGCCTGTACATACTTGTCGTCCACATTGCCCGTACTTGTCGTCCACATTATCTGTACTTAGCGTCCACATTGTATTTGCTTGCCGTATATATTGTCTGTACTTGTCGTCCACATTGTGTGTACTTGTCGTCCAAATTGTCTGTGCTTGTCCACATTGTCGATACTTGTCGAGCGACAGACAAATATATCGCCTGCCGCATCACACTCCCCACTGACATTGGGCCCCTAACACGAACGCCGTCCATTAGCATGGACACCGGAAACATGGCACAAGCATGGGGAAACTGGCACAGACAGCAGCCCATCGCGAACTGGAGCATTGGCAGGTTTTAGGCCTGTCCTGGGTTTTCAATTCCTGTTCGATGCTGTAGTTAACCCGGGTCCGCCTTGAACTGTGCCAACGGTCCCAAAGTCAGAAACCTCATTGCGGCTTGAAGATGAATGGGAAGTGCGTTGGAGCCCACACAATTGGCGTTGAGAGCCCCAAATATATACAACGGGGTCCGATGACTCGCGCTGGGCCCTCACAAATCGCGCTGGACCTCCACACTTCGCATCGGGGCCCAAAAAAGTTTCGTTGAGAGTCCCAAATAAATACAGCAGGGCCTCGAAAACTGCTGCAAGGGCCCGAAAATTGCACCGGTGCAACCAGAAAACACGCCAGAGCCTCAAATTTCACCTCGGATCCTCCCACAAAAATTCGCATCTGGGCCTTAGCTAATTACAGCAAGACCCAAAGTACTCTGGCCGGGCTCAAAATGCAGCAAATCCCTAAAAAGCGCCGGGATCTTAAAAAAAAATATGCCGGGATCCTCACAAAAACGTGCCGGGACCTTCACTAAAATGGCGCTGGGACGCTGACGCAAATCCTAGGTACCCACCCTCCTGCATCAGATGCGTTTTGTTAAACTTGATGAATTATACCACGCGAGTTCGCCTTGTGCTGACGTGATCTTTGTCTTAATCAGTCCAAACCAGATATGTGCTTCGCAATTATTTAGGTACTACCTACTTATTATTATATTAATACAGTTATTACTATACAAAATAGCCTGCACCAACCGTCAGACAAACAGCCCTGAAAATATTGTCGAGAGAAACTGCAAAACAACAACATCAAGTTAAGGACATGGTTAAGTTAGCCATCTACCATAAGAACCCAACAGCACGTTCCCTCGGATGCAGAACAACGTAATCTCCGACTCATCTTTCCTGAAACAGTCAGATTTTACCTGCCACTAAAAGTGCAATTTTTGAGCCTGTGCACTTCAACGCCACACTCGGTGGTTACATTCGGCACACAACCACCACACAGAACAGGCGCATAACCATTAACCGGGCAGACACCATTAAGTGGGCAGCCCGTAAAGCGGAGGCCCATTGCCGCATACGTCCGTACCATCACTTGGCATAGCGAACGCCTTACCAGAAAACACATGATATCGAACACGAAAATACCAACGAAAAACATAGCAAACGATGGCTCCAAATCTTTGAAGTCACATCTACACGGGAGATATGTTCAGTGATAAACCGGCAGGCTGGTTTATGGCTGGTTTATGTACCCTGACTCTGTGTGTGGCACGACTTTTAGTGCCCAGGAAAGCTTAGAGCGATGACCTGCGCTCGTTTTTTGCATTGATGTTTATTTATTACTTTCCTTTTTTTTATACTTTTTTCCTGCTATGTCCTTTTCAACATGGTCATGTGTGTAAAAGTGCATGTTGCGCTATGATATGCTGTAGCCGAATTACGCTATGCCGTGATCGTATTGCCTTATGTTGTGACACGCTGTGTGACCCGTGTTTAATACGGTCACGGCCTTGTGACCGTATTACCCTATGTTGTGACACGCTGTGTGACCGTGGTATGCTATGTGACGCTACGCTATGCCGTGACCGTATTACCCTACGTTGTGACACGCTGTGTGACCGTGGTATGCCTTGTGACCGTATTACCCCATGTTGTGACACGCTGTGTGACCGTGGTATGCTATGTGACGCTACGCTATGCTGTGACCGTATTACCCTCCGCTGTGACACGCTATGTGACCCGTGTTATGCCTTGTGACCGTATTACCCTATGTTTTGACGCGCTTTGTGACCGCATTACGCTATACTGTGATCGTGTTGTGCTATGCTGTGACAGTATTACTCTGTGTTGTGACGGTATTACGCTATGTTGTGACCGATTCGCCACCATCAAGTGACCGATTGTGACCGATTCGCCATCATTCGCCACCATAAGAATAATAACGTTTTTTGCGCGTTTTCACGACATGTACATATCTTCAGAGCCAATGATTGTGTTGTCTGACTTATGTTGCCAAAGCAATGCAACATAGGTGGCAGGACAGTTAACGCTGTCTCGCTGCGCCGAGGGGGCGCTAGCTGCTCCATTGTTTTCGACTTCTCCTGAAATATTTGCTCTCTTCAGCGGTGAAGTTTTGTGTCCAAGATGCACCCGAGTGACATTTGGAAATGGTGTTGTGCAATTATCGCGACTCTTCTTGCCTGGTGTTTGTGTACGCCGAATCAGTAGTATTCCTCCAGTGTTCGGGCTTCACATCACTCCGAAGCTATTTACGTTAAGTGTTCGCGGTTAGAGGCATATCTTCTGCGCGCCGTGACCTCGAACTCAGCTACTCGGCAGTCAGCTGTCGCACCGCTCGACCTCGCCACCCAAGTACACAGGATTGGCCTCCACCGTGTCACGTGACCAGGGGTGTCGGGGTCGCATGATCAGTTGTGGGGCTCAGCCCTGGGTCGGTCAACCTAGGGTATCCCCCAATACCAATTTCCCCGCGGATTTGGGTCACTTCTTTATCTTGCCATCTTACAAAAAGCGTTAATTCCATGATTTGTTTTCCTTTTTCAAGTTTTCCATGAACTTGGCCTATCCGGGGACAAAATAATCAGGAAATGGTTAATCGAAAATCTACTACGAAATATGGAGAATCCACTTAGTGCCGAGACGACTTCTTCCACTTTCGCTTCACATTGGGCCTAGTTTCATTATTGTTTTTTTTATGATATTTATATATGTTGCTTTTAATTTCCGTCCATCAAAACGGATTATAAGCATTACGAAAAGAAATAACATGCAACAATTATAGCAAATTCCACATTGCGACCAGTGCTGAATGACCAATATGATAATCGATTTGAAGGAAAAAACTTAAAATAGGGTTGCTTGTACTATTCCAAATTATCGAAGAGAACGGTCCCCACCAATACTAAAGAATACTTAGAAGAACCGTGGGAATATCGTCACGACTCCTCAGAAAGTTTCGTCAATTTACACCTACCTTGGTTGAACACGAGTAGCATGTCGTACCTACCCGACATTTATGCAGCATTGCTTAAATTTTTAATGGTTTGACTTCCAAAGTTTGTGGGCTGGCTGCCATGTAGGGGGGGAGCTGAGCTGCAAGTTTTTTTGGGGGGAGCCCTCCCAAATTAATGGGATCCTACACCCTTGCACATGACCCCTGCCAACCGCTCACCGAGGCCGCTGCTGAGCAGCACTGCTAGCGCCATCTACACGCGGGCAAACCTTCTAAATGTTCGTGAGCGAACCACCGCCCACTCAGTGAATCCTACCGCATCCATCCAAAACAGCTGGGCATCCTCAAGGGCACGAGGCGATGCGGAGTCAGAGGAAATTCCAAATCTCATCGCCCTATTCGAGTTCGCATGACATCGCGCCAGGAGACTTCTACAACTTGACCACTATGAGCCGATTTCCAGACGCAGGCGCCGTCTGGTTTGAGAGCAAGCTTTGGTGGCAGACCAAAGAAGCCAGGAAGAAGGCACTAAGAATGCTTGGGGAAATACATAGGAATGCATCATACAAAAGTGAGGAGGTCATCAGGAAGCTTTACTGTGCATATGTCAGGCCACATTTGGAATACTGTGTCCAAGCTTGGTCCCCTAGTTATGAGAAAGATTGTTGGCTTTTAGAAAGAGTACAAAAGAGGGCAACAAAAGTGGTTAATGGTATAGGCAACTTGGAATATGAGGGAAGATTGAAGAAATTGAATATGTTTTCACTTAGATATAGGAGGCTGAGAGGAGATCTCTTCGAGGTTTTTAAATTTGTTCATGGTCAGGAACAGGGATATATCAGGGAAATGTTTGAATTTATCAGAAATGATGCAATTAGAGGCCATCAATTCAAAATTAAAGTTGATCACAGCAGGACAAGGTTAAGACAGTCTTTCTTCACCAACAGGGTAGCAGAACACTGGAACCAGCTGCCAGGAACCATTGTCAGTAGCAACACACTGAACATCTTTAAAAACAGCATAGACAACCATTATCAGAATAGGGGGCTTTTTTCTGTATTCCAGGGAGGGCTGATCGACGGATTTGGTGGGCAACTGGTTCAGTGTCCAGAGTGCAACCAAGAAGGGCCCTTGTGGCTCATGGTTGCACTGACCTTTCATGTCTTTATGTCTTCATGTCTGCATGGTTCGGCCTGACACGGCGTCAGACGGAGCGAGCGAAGTGAGGAGCACCACCCAGCAGTGTGCGTCATCCAGTTCGTGTTCACATGGCGAATCGCTCTGGCTCAGTGTGAGGCTCACAGGTCGCAGAAGTTGCTAGAGTGTCACCAACCAAGATTCCAGACCTACATTTTGTCTCCAACGCGGAACATTCCAAGTAGACTACAATTTTAACTCTGGCTGTAAAAAAAGCACACGGGTGTTTGTTCCGGCTCAACCGGAAACGGTTACGGTAATATATATATATATATATATATATATATATATATATATATATATATATATATATATATATATATTGTCCATAACAATGAGCGAAGCAACTGTCTCCCGGCTTGGAATGTCATGCATGAGCTAATGGAATGTCATGCATGAGCTAATGGAATGTGTCTTTCATGATGACGCCACTCCAGGGGTGTCGTTTTGTGTACTTTTGAACAGGGAAATGTCCCGCAATGCTGGCTTTTCCCCTCCCCCAATGATTTCAACTTGACATGGGACCCTATGGAGTGTGTTCCCCAATCCAATTGGGTTCACCCGTTGCCTAGATGTATTGTGCCCCCCCACCCCAATAATTTTCAGAAATGAACACCTGTGCGCCACTCTATTGTATGCAGGTTATCAGCAGCAGGGTGCCTGATTGCAAGGGTATCACCGCCTTCAGTTTCTAAGTGGGATCCAACCCCAGGGGCGCAGGGATGATTGTCATGCCGGAAGAGTAAGACTGTGACAGTCTTCTATCCCAGGTGTAGTCTGGACCCCAAGTACCCCAGCGGCTTAGGTGCGGGAGAGTCATATTTTTGTTTGGGGGAAGGTGATCGCCTCCTCCCGGCCCCAAAGGGAGGGGGCGCATCGGGTAGTTTCTGGAGTGGTTCTTTCTGGTGAATACCACGCGGGTAATGTGAAATTTACTTATTTAAGGGGAGCGCAGTGTCCCGATGTCACCCCTTCCACTCGTTCCTCCTTATATGCCCAGTGGTGGCGACACCCTTGTCCGATTGGTACAAGATACCTTGTTGGAGCTAATGTTTTGACCCGAGCTCAAAGATAAGCTGCAATACTGATCTGCAAACGGCCAATAGGTGCGATACCCATAATAAAAGTCAGCTGCAATATGTCAGCTGACATTGTGTAATGCGCTTCCTTGAAGAGTGATTGATAACATCGGTGAATGTTGCATCCTCCGAAAACGTTTAGATGCAACTTCATGACACTGAGGGTGCTGATGAAGCAAGGGCAACTACCCTAAAACTAATATAATCACCCACTTTAATCCACTGATAATTATCCACAATAATAGTTTATGAGCGAGCAGAACCGGTGTTGGTGGCACCACCAGTATCAACAGGTGGCGCTACAGGTCTCAACAGATGGCGTCACACATCTGACCAGGTGGCGCCATAAATTCAGTAGGTGGCGCCACAAGTTCAGAGCAGATGGCGCCACAATTCCAGCAAATGCCGTTATACGTCCAGCACGTAACGTCCGTGAGCAATTGTAGGGGGCGCCTCCTGTGGTGGCGTGCCACGGGAAATTAATACAATAAAGTCCGAGTTTTACCCGGTTATTGGAATTGGAACTGCATGCTCCCCTACCCAGCTGTTGCACTCAAGACGTGACAATAAGTCGACAATAGACCAGTCCCTGAATCCCATCGTGGGCTACAATGCGATGGATGGTCTCGGCGTTGTTCCCTGCTAGGCGGGCAGCGTCCAATGCATGTCCAGATGCTGCAGTATTGCAGGCATAGCCAAAGCTTCGTTTCAGAAGCGTTACTTGGCTTCACTCTCGGTACCGATGTTTTGCTCGGATCGGTACGACTCGATGACGAAAAATGAAAAGGGGGCCAACCGAAAACAAAATAGCATTTAACGGAGGACGCTTTCAGCGCACAAAGCGCACCGGAAATTTGTCGTTTGGTGTGGTGCAAACCCCAAAATGTCTTGCCAATCCAGTGTATTTATTTTGTGTAGGGGAAGGAGCACCCGGCACCCCTTGGTTGTGCCTCAGCTGTATGGCCATGGGGTTGCCCATTTCGGTTGGATAGCTCGATTTGAAACAGTTTCACTGTCCCGCTTGTTGAGTATTCATGCCAATGTCTCTCAGCCTTGTGTAGGTGATTAGCGGACCAGTGGAAGACAAAGAGGCAGCTGAAGTTGGCGATAATACACGTTGCTTCGCTTCTTCGCAGCCCGATGCACCTCCACCGATGGGACAGATATCTTCATTTGGTTGACGTCTGCCTCGGACCAAAGTCTAGCGGTTCGGCCGTGAGTGGGGTTGCAAGAGGCCAAACATAGTCAATGATGTTAACCTTATTAATGAGCATTGTTAACGCAACAAATTTTAGTACAAGTAGCCTTTTGCTGTATTAAGTCGGAGAAGTCGATAAAAAATCCAAAAGATACACAAATGTTTCGACTCCAGGCCTATCTCAGGGTGCACAGCTTTCACGGCTTTCTGTTCAGTTGACTTAACACGAATTCATGTACAGTTCTGTTACCTGTTCAGTTATCAGCTCGGTTGAAAGCTTCGCAGTCTTGGCAGTTTTCTCTCAAGGCTGTGTACCCTGAGGGGGGCCCGAAGCCGAAGGATAGATGGATCCAGAAATGGCACGACAAACAAAAATAAGGTTATCGAAAGTCAAGATTTCCCGGTTTTTCGTCAAATGACACACGACGCCGTAGCAGAACACCTGGCTCTCTTGCTGACCACTTCCTGGGCAGGCTATACTACACTCGTCCAATTGTCGTGGTGCCCGAAATGCATAGACATACATGTGGATCGGACATGCATAGACATACATAGACATACATATGTACCGGACATATATAGCCATACATATGTACCGGACATACATATACATACATATGTACCGGACTTACACATATATACATATGTACCGGACATACATAGATATACACATGTACTGGATATACATAGATGTACATATGTACCGGACATATATAGACTTACATTTGTACCGGACATCCATAGATATACATATGTACCGGACATACATATACATCGAACATTTACTTGTCCAAATAATTATAACCATACATATTCATACATATGCACCGGACATATATATATATATATATATATACATACATATGCACCGGGAAAACATAGACATGCATATGTACCGGCCATATATATATACACATTTGTACCGGACATACATAACATGCATATGCATCGAACATACATAGATATACATATGTATCGGACATACATCTACATACATATGCACCGGACATACATATACATACATATGCACCGGGCAAACATAGCCATGCATTTGTACCGGACATACATAGGTGGCTGGGTGTGCGGTAGCCAGAGTTCCCAGGAAATGTACAAAGACAAACAGGTATGTGAGTGTGGCTTGAAAACAGGTGAAAGATTGTCTGCATCCGATGTCATATATGTATAGGTACAAACGGCATCTGCCGTCGACAGACCGCGCGTGCGATCGAGCAGCACGGCTGGGTGCCCGCTCATATTTTGTGGTGGAGTGGTGTAAAATGTACCGTAAAATAAATGGGCGTGGCCAGTCTAGGGGCGTGGTGTCTGTCTCCCAGCCGAAAGGTTGTGGGTTTGAGTGCCGCATGTCCCTACTCTTCGGCCGCAGCCAATCGGCGTGAGAGATTGGCGACGCTATGTGACACAACCGGCGACTCGTCGTCACGTCCATTACCAAACCAGATAATTAATTGGTGCAAGGAGCATTCTTGGGCACGTTGATCCTCACCTTGTATATTTTGCTGCTGATGCTGTGCCGTCTGTTCCTAATATAGGTGTAGGAACAGGGGGCCAGGGGAGCGAGCCCCCCCCCCACACACACTTTTAATGAAAGGTTGACATTAATGATACGGTAATGCATGATTAGAAACAACTTCAAAAAGGATCTCGCCCCTTCCCACACTTTTTTAGACGTTTCTACGCGTCTGGTTCCTAATGTACCAATTCCTTTCAGTTCAGGTGTGACGTCATCTCCGGTGACTGACCCTGTGCCGAGGTCGGAGCCGCCTGTATTGGCTGCCACACCTCAGCTGCTGCGTCACGGCCCGCACCGACTCCTACACACCACTCCATGTGGGTGGTGAACGCCGTACCTTACCGGGTGTCACCTCCCCCTCACACACACACACACACACACACACACATACATACACACACACACACACACACACACACACACACATGCGATATAGCTGAATAAATGTCGCTCAAGATAACCTTAGCAGGGTATTGATTAACTGACATGGGATTTTGCGGATGCGGATTTCCGTTCGTATCCTGTGTTACTATGCCGCCTAGTTTGCGGTTTATTATTTTGCCACTTGGAAGGAGGAATGCTGTGCAGCGTTGTTCGATGTGCGGGGTGCACTATGTTGGCGTTCAGCAGCCAGCCGGTGGTCGCGGTGCACTTGGCTGGTGCGTCACTAACCGCCGCCGGCACTGGACGTCCGACGGCTGACCTGTGACCTCATTCGGTCCACAGTAATCGCGTTTACAGCAGCGTTTACGGTGACTTTAGGAACCAAAGGACTGTGCTGCTCAATGTTAAGTCAGGCAAGATAGAGCTCTGGATATTGATAACGGCGTTCAGGTAAGCTGACATACCTACTAATAAAGCACAAGTAAGTGGAAGAGGGTTAGGTGCTTAACGTGGAATGTTTGATACATTTAAAGTTTTATCCTAAACCTAAACGTGCGTGAAACAAAAACAATATCGCTTACTTGATTGGTATTTTCTGGGCATGCTTTGTTCTGAAAAAAAGGAATGCTGGGAAGAAAAAAGAAGCTAATATTGAGTGCCCAGTTCGTGATTTTTGCTTTAAATAGAGTTTGTCAACAGCTTTCAAGTGACTTGAAATTTTGCACGCAGGCAAGTAATTAAAATTATTGATAATTCCGTCGCCTCCATCATAAAAATGGGTTGCTGCTCCCGATACAACCCCGTAACCTTGGTCCCCATACAACCCTGTAACCCTGGTTCCGATACAACCCTGGTCCCGATACAACCCTGTAACCCTGGTCCCGATACAACCCTGTAACCCTGGTCCCGATACAACCCTGTAACCCTGGTCCCGATACAACCCTGTAACCCTGGTCCCGATACAACCCTGTAACCCTGGTCCCGATACAATCATGTAACCCTGGTCCCGATATAACCCTGTAACCCTTGTCCCGGTACAACCCAGTAACCCTTGTCCCGATACAACTCAGTAACCCTGGTTCCGATACAACCCTCTAACCCTTGTCCCGATACAACCCTGTAACCCTGGTCCCGATATAACCCTGTAACCCTGGTCCCGATACAACCCTGTAACCCTGGTCCCGATACAGCCATGTAACCCTGGTCCCGATACAACCCTGTAACCCTTGTCCCGGTACAACCCAGTAACCCTTGTCCCGATACAACTCAGTAACCCTGGTTCCGATACAACCCTGTAACCCTGGTCCCGATACAACCCTGTAACCCTGGTCCCGATACAACCCTGTAACCCTGGTCCCGATACAACCCTGTAACCCTGGTCCCGATACAATCATGTAACCCTGGTCCCGATATAACCCTGTAACCCTTGTCCCGGTACAACCCAGTAACCCTTGTCCCGATACAACTCAGTAACCCTGGTTCCGATACAACCCTCTAACCCTTGTCCCGATACAACCCTGTAACCCTGGTCCCGATATAACCCTGTAACCCTTTTCCCGATACAACCAAGTAACCCTGGTTCCGATACAACCCTCTAACCTTTGTCCCGATACAACCCTGTAACCCTGTTACTGATACAACCCTGTAAACCTGGTCTCGATACAACCCTGTAACCCTGGTCCCGATACAACCCTGTAACCTTTGTCCCGATACAACCCTGTAACCCTGTTACTGATACAACCCTGTAAACCTGGTCTCGATACAAACCTGTAACCCTGGTCCAAATATGTAAGGTCCCGATATAACCCTGTAACCCTTGTCCCGGTACAACCCAGTAACCCTTGTCCCGATACAACTCAGTAACCCTGGTTCCGATACAACCCTTAACCCTTGTCCCGATACAACCCTGTAACCCTGGTCCGATATAACCCTTACCTTTTCCATAACATACCTGCGATACAACCCTCTAACCTTTGTCCCGATACAACCCTGTAACCCTGTTACTGATACAACCCTGTAAACCTGGTCTCGATACAAACCTGTAACCCTGGTCCCGATACAACCCTGTACACCTGGCCCCGATACAACCCTCAACCTTTCATGCGGGCACCCCAGGCAGGACATTACGAGTGGAGAATCATTGGTAGTGAAAGTCGGTAAACAAGTCACCTATACTGAGGGTAAGGGGCACGCCAATGAGGATCGGTGGGACAACTGGGAGGAGCCAGGCTAAAGTCGGTAAACAAGTCACCTATACTGAGGGTAGGGGGCACGCCAATGAGGATCGGTGGGACAACTGGGAGGAGCCAGGCTAAAGTCGGTAAACAAGTCGCCTATACTGAGGGTAAGGGGCACGCCAATGAGGATCAGTGGGACAACTGGGAGGAGCCAGGCTAAAGTCGGTAAACAAGACACCTATACTGAGGGTAAGGGGCATGCCAATGAGGATCGGTGGGACAACTGGGAGGAGCCAGGCTAAAGTCGGTAAACAAGTCACCTATACTGAGGGTAAGGGGCACGCCAATGAGGATCAGTGGGACAACTGGGAGGAGCCAGGCTAAAGTGCACAGTGACTGGGTGAGAAAACCAACTGGCTGAGCAGGAAATTCTTACCCAGGTAACACGCTGGAAGTGATCACAGGTCACGTGTATTACGATGTTAACGGTTCGTTGGTAGCGGTTCGTTCGGAGCGGTTTAGAGCTGTGCGTTGCATGCATGCCTTCCTAGTTGTGAGATCCCCCATATTTATACTAGTGGTGTCGACCATCGAAATGCTGGTAGACACCCGGACACGAACCCGGCTGGTCGGTATTCTATGCTGGCATCGGAACCCAGCTGGTCGGTATTCTATGCTGGCATCGGAGCCCAGCTGGTCGGCATTCTATTTTGTCAGCCGAACACCATTTCGGAACAAAATCGCCACACGTCGATGGTAGGTGGTGGCTGGGGGACATGTCAGAACTCCGACGAAGTGTGGCCAGTGGTCAGTGCTTGTGTGGCCAGTGATCCACTGCATTCGCCCAGCCAGTATGCCCGGGTGAGCGTTGAGCTCTGGTGTGTTCTTGCGGCACTTCGTGCTCGAGGTGACAGACACTCGTGTGCGGTCCCTCAGTGTGCTGGGCGGTGGCAGACAAACTTTACGCTGAGATAGGCGTGAACCGCAGGGAGTGCGCTCGTGTTACTGGCAGGAGACGCTGGTTTGTATTATTCGGCGCGCTGGACCCGGACGTTTGACGGGTGTCTCTCGATGGGCATGCGGCACCTCGGCGCGGGGATTCGTGACGCCTCCGACCAATCTCGCCTCTCGAATAGACGTCACAGCTCGGTGACCTGACATGACCGGGACAATTTGTGCACAACAAAAATGGAAAAGATGTGCCATGATTCACGCTAAGTGACAACACCCTTCCGCCCGCCTGCCCGTTCTTCGCTAATTACCAGCCAACCGGATGGAGTGGTACGAAATGAAGGCATCACTTTTGAGAAACTGTTTTTCGCCTGTTTCTCCCTTTTTCTGATGCAGCAACTCTTGGCCATCCGCCACAGATTACAATTTAACCGCCGCATGTGGAGTCTTGGACAGGCCTTGCGAGTCACCGACTCGTGGACGTTCGGGGCGAGGGAAATAGTTGGATGCTAAACGCAACGACGTCACAGCACCTTTTGTTTGCAATTAATGTGCACGAGCAGGCACCATAAGCGTGACTCAACAGCCGACTCGACCAATCACATTGACTCAACAGCCGACTCGACCAATCATATTGAGCTGGAAGCCCGCAGGAAAACCAGACGCTGTGAAAAACCATGTGGGGAAAACACCACGTGCTTACCAAACTGTGCGGGAAAGCCTCATTTCTTTGTTGATTGCAATCGGTGCGTTGCATTACATACGTTCATTGCATGCAATGTTATGTGATGGCGAGATCAGAGCAAACGTTGAAGAGTGATGTCGGAGGTTGTTCAGTTGCATGCCCATGCAACTGAACAACCTCCGACATTACTCTTCAACGTTTGCTGAACACCCCCCTTGGAACACCCCGCTTTCTGTGAAGCAGTATATGATTGGCAGGGGCCGATCCAAGGGGTCGCGTATTATCGATTAGCCGAATTAGCCTTGCAGAGGGGTCGCGCTGTTTTGCAAACTTGTAACGGCGAGGCCGCGCTACCGTATCGTCATAGATCCGCAATAAATGAAGCAGACTGGCCCAAGAGGAGTCATCCTCTGGGTGTGTCATAGTCAATCTTATTATACTATCCTTAACAAAACTAAATATTCGTGTACCAAGTTTGTTCTTCCCAAACATGGAGGAAAATGTTCAGTAGGTCCAACTGCGATCAGTAGGTGAACAAATCCAAACCGACAAAACTGTTTCAATGGGAATATAAGTCAGTGTCGATAAACGGAAGCTTTGGGCAAACTGGCATAACATAGCCGTCTCCAGCCGTCATATGTAGGTATTTTATTTTCTTGAAGGTTGTGACGTAATCTGTAACACCCTATCCAATACTATGAAACGTTTGGGTTGTGCAAATAGTGCACTATGTCACGTATCAGTTCGTGGTGCTTTGTTTATGAACGGGGAAAATGCAATATATTTATCAACAATGCAGGATTGCATTTTATATAAAATGATGAACCGAAAAATAGCAGCTATTAGCAACACGTTTTCATGCTAACAATGGAATAGTGGAGTGCTGTAAAATGGGATGAATTAAATGGTCGAATGCAGTTATATATCACGGGAACCAATCCGGGAAGTCAAAACCTCTGTTGGATGGGGCGATAGCGAAGTTCTGTTAGGTGTTGGTTTCCACGCAGATTTTGGAATTCAAGGACACTGATCCAACGAGAAGGTACGATTTGCAGGACACTAGAACACAGTAATTAGAAGCGATGCCTGTTACCCGGATGCCTGTCCAAGCATTACAAAAATGGTGTATTTACCTAAACTGCATATATGATCAGCACCATCTTACCAGCTATGCACGCACCATTTGTGGAGCAATGCTTTCAGTCGAAGCCGGTATTAGTGCACACGTATTGTTTCGTGGGATCCTTCGTTGGATCAATCTATCAGCCTGGGCCACCATTTATTAAGGATGTGATCAAGTGCTCTCCTAATGGAAATGGACTTGAATAGTCCACGAACTTGAACTATGCTAGCCTAGATTTGCCTATCTGTTATCACTTACCTTTCAAGCTATTTTCATTCTTTGGTCTTAACTGAATGGTTCGAAAAAAATGAACAGTACATACCTATATCGTCCTTTTTTGCACTCCTTGAAATTGTGTATTCGTTGGCATTACTCAAAGTAGCATTGGTAGTGTTCAAGTTCATAGTGGTAGTGATCGAGCACTACCACAAATATATATATAGCAACGCTTCTGTCACTATGTTAAGCACAACGTTGTTGGTGACGCGGGAGGGGGTGGGGATATCACTTGTGAGGTTTCATACGACAAAAGGGACCTCTAAGTTAGAAAAAAAAATCTTCCGGTTTGAATATCCCAGTTTTTTTCAGGAGTGTCGGGGAACGTTACGCCATCATGCATTTAGATGGGAAAGACGATATTAATTGCTTCATGATTATCGCAAAAGTACAGCTATCCTTGCTTTGAATAAATTATCTTGTTTCCTCTGCAACATGAAATGGTGATTGTATAAGCTTCGATCGTCTCGGTCCTTCTTATGCATATCTAAATCAACTTGTGGAACCGATCGTTTGGTATCTGCAAATCAGAACTCATTGGAAATATATTTTCTCTTGTCAAACGTGTTTTAAAAGATCACTTGTAAACTGTGCTTTGCATGCAACGCGTACTCGTTTATATAATTACCATGCTTCAGTTTTGCTGACGAAGGACTGAGATATAGTCCAACACGCGTCCAATGGCATTATGTCGCATTACAAACAAAATTAATATACGCAGAAAGATTGTAGCTTTGCATCCAGGCTTGATCAAGTGTTGCCCTCGTCTGGATTAACCAGTGTAAAAGTATCATGTACGAAGTTGTGCCTATACATATGGAGCATTACTGGCATAGTTAATGTTGTAAAGTACCTAGTCTTATGCAGAATCGGAAAAGGCTGGTGCTGCCAAGTGTGCGAAAGAAGGCATAATGTGAGAACAGATGTTGCAATGGACGGATGTCGCTGTTTTACTCATAGTGGGTACATATTGGGCGTCAACTTTAAATGACGCTGCGAAGTCGTTCCGGGGAAAATTTTGCAGGAGTACTTGACTGTATGAAAACGACACAGGATGCTGTTGTTAGTGAACAGTTGTATTTGATTAAAACAAAATGCATTGAGACAGTCACTAGGCCGTTATATTCAGAGTGTATTTTGCCGGCCTTATCTGCAGAGGGCGGTTGATACATCATCAGTCCATCGGAAAAGGAAGCAGCTTCTCAAACAGCAATTCTGCATTATCGGGACACTTCCACCATCCCATGCGCCTTCCTATATCAGATTAACATTAATGCGGATTTCACCGTTAATTCTGTTGCAGTTTTACATCTACTTCTGGAATTGTGCAACAGGTCCAACCAACAGATCGCTGTTCATGCATTTATCGGATCAGGCGCCGGTACCTGCAGGCGAGTGCAATCACTTCCGATTTCCGAAACCTGATCGGGCCTCTCCGGCATTGTGGACATTCCAGCCGTCAGCTCTGGGAACGTGCGATGACGCACCCCGTCCCGAGAGAGAGAGAGCACGGGACCCGTGCTGCCACCTATCGCGACAACTGCACCCCTCTCGGCGCTCCCATTGGTCGTCGTCGGCGCGATGGGCGGTGTCATAAGTAGTGGTGGGCGGAGCCGGTGACGTCACCGGCGAAGTCTGCCTCCCGCCGACCAGTCCGTGCTGTGACGGCGTGGAGTGATGGCGTCACTGTCCGCGATGCTGCCGTACGAGTCAGCTGGCATCTACGAACAGCCCAAGCAGAAGTTCACATTCAAAGTGCCACGTGTCGTGTCCGACCAGAAGTCGAAATTCGAGCAGGATGACTGGTTCAAGAAGGTCACCCGGCTGAGCGAGGTAAGCTTGCCGCCGCCACTTGACCTATAAATGGACGACTGGCAAGCTAATTAGCAACAACATCTGAAGGAACGGCGAGGAAAACAGAAACGATATTGGTTTACAGCATGTGGGGCTCAAAGCAGGATCGTAACCACGTCTTATTAGTCTTATCTGAAGTGAGGGTATTAGCATACCCTCATTTCAGACGCCTTGTCACTACCGGAAATGTAGAGGAAAAAAGTATGTAGCCGGGATGTGGGGTGAGGAAGGGGAGGTGTACATGAATCCCTCGATGCTCACCCGTGGCCACGCCAGTGCAAGATGATTGAGTGAGGCATTGGTTTTTGGTTCATTCTTTAAATGCAGCGCCCATGGGCGCAATGTTGAACGTCACGGAAAGACACGCCCCCTCTCCTTCCCCTCTCGTAGCGCCTCCCATGGTCATATAGGCCGCTGAAATTGTGAGTCTGGCCATGCCCTCAGCAATTTTGAACGCCCTTGTCTTTTTGAACGAAAGACCCAAAGTTTTTTAGGAGGATCTGCAAAACCTCTGCATCCCAAGACGTTTTAACTGTATAAATTGATGTCGTATATCAAACTGATGTCTGGATGAATCATGTATTGATGTGCCGGGCTGGGGTTGGCCTGCCTGTTTTCTGTCCTCGACTCTTACTTTTGAAAAGTTAACATTGGGAGCATGGGTGTCGACTCGTACACCTTTGATGCTTCAGGATGCTTTAGTTGCAGTCATGCACGAGTTCCCTCAGTCGGTGCCTATTTGCCATTGCTGAGCCTGGTTGGCTCGATCGGCGGCCACGCATTCGCCGGTGGGCCGCTAGTCAAAATTCTTTGGAAAAGGCCTTGATAACGATGCTATATGAAAATCCAGGTATGAGGCTGATGTAAAATATCATTTCGGTATTCATTATATGCTAAAATATCGGCATTAGCGTGATTGCATTATTTTTCATGGCATGCTTCAACAAAATATTTCCCAAAACCACTTGTACCATAAATATTCCCAGGTAAATGGAAAACATGTCACTTGAATAGTTATTTTTTCGTGTCATCATCTGGGCTTTCCACCAGAGAACAAATCATCGCGCAACTGCCGGTTCATCAACTTTCCCCGCTAAAGCGGGTTAGATGTTACTAAGGTAACTGGACAAATGTACGTAGAGCAAATGCACGTCTGGCAGATGCACATAAGCAAATGTACTTAAGCGCAGATGCACGTATGCCAATTATACGTAAGGGCAGATGTGCGTGTGGCAGACATACGTATGCGCAAATATACGTAGACGCAAAAGTACGTATGCGCAAATGTACGTAAGCACAAATGCACGTAAACGCAAATGTAGGTAAGCGCAGATGTGCGTAAGCGCAGATGTACGTAAGCGCAAGTGTACGTAAGCACAAAAGTACGTATGCGCGAATGTACGTATGTTGAAATGTCCGTATGCGCAAATGTACGTAAGCGCAAATGTACGTAAGCGCAAAAGACATTGTGTGCAAATGTACATATGCGCAGATGTACATTAGCGCAAATGTACGTAAGCACAAACATACGTAAGCGCAAAAGCACGTAAGCGCAAATGTACGAATGCGCAAATGTACGTAAACGTAGCAGTAAGTAAACGTAGCAGTACGTAAACGTAAAAGTATGCAAGAACAAATGTACGTATGAGCCAATGTACGTACATTTAGGCATACATGCATTTGCATCGACGCACATTTGCTCGTACGTACTTTTCCATGTACGTACATTTGCTCTAACGTATATTGGCTCACACGTACATTTGCGCTCACGTACTTTTGCGTTCATGTACATTGGCGATTACGTACATTTGCGCTTACGTACATTTGCTTACGTACTTTGGATATACGTACATTTGCCATACGTACGTTTGCACTTTCGTACATCTGCGCTTACGTACATCTGCCGTGCGTACAGTTGTCCTTGCGTACATTTGTCCTTGAATCTGTTACTGACCATGGGGTAAGTTCATAAAATGCAATTTAAATATATAGGATTATCTACAGGCTGCATTAGTTCACACCATCTGTCAAGTCCATATTTCACGCTCGCAGTAATAATACTGGTTTGAGTTCTGGCTGACCATAGCTCATGATTTATTTCACTTATGGAAGGCGCAAACGTTCATTCCATAATTGCACCTTTTCTTTCGTGCCGTGATTTCCGTCTGGTGAGAATTGCCCGTAATAATATTGAATGAGACGATCTTGAAACAGTGTTGGCAAACACCTCAATGACACAGACAATTATGCAGTTATTCTACTTTATTACCAGCACACAAAACATTGATACCGGCTGATGTTGATACAGGCTGATGTTGATACAGGCTGATTAACTTGACGCGGGCTGCATCAATTTAGCCCGCGGGTTCTCTGGTGCAGGCTGCAACATGCCATGGAACATTGCGAGCACGGTGTAGCGGCAAACGGTGAAAGCATTTCACCTTTACAAAGCTGAGAGAACATAGAAATGGTAACATTATCCTAAAAAGCTGGCACGTTGGTGACAAATTAGAAATTAAGGGCGAAGCACAGACATTGAAATTTTACTTTCGCTCCAAAAAAGTGCCACATCGTCACCATTCCGCAGCCGCGCATCGAAAGGACTTGCGCTTGTTTTTTTCCGGGAGAAAACTGTGCCAGTAGCAACATGTGTGGTAGCCATGGAAATCGGCTTCATAATTTTGGAGCAAACGCTGTTGTATCAACCATCCCGTGTATCAACTAGACCCGGTCTCCCGAATGTACATACTGTGACAAACGTCCCTGAGACCTGCGCTAGGCATACAAGGTTTTCCTTGTTTGTAATCTAGTGACGTCCGGCATTTGCATGCAAACCATCGGAAGTAATACAAATGTTACAAATGTCCGTCAAATGTTCATTTTGGTTTTAGCTCTGAACACCCATGAATGTCGCTGTACCGCGTTTCCCAAATTCCAAATTTCAATATTGGCGTGGCTTGCGCAAAATGTTCAAGAACAGCAATATTTGCATCCAGCTCACTGTTGATGTGCTGATGGAGGTATTTACCTTTGGAAGTGGAAAGCCATTGCGAGTTGTAGCAAAGTCGTGGGCCATTCGTATTTTCTTTCCCGGCGTGGGCGGCTTAGCCGGTGGGACGCTGAGGAACTACACCTTCCCGTCCCGTTAAGGCTTAAGCCATACAGTTTAGACAGGGGTGGAAGCTCGTGAACTTTTGGTATTGCCGGTGCAACGCCAAGCAAAATATTGGTGTTGCATGACAACACCAATAGTTCGCTTCCAATGGTCGCCCAATACTGTTGTTCACTTCCGAAATTTGAAGAGGTCACCAAACTCCTTTTAGAAAAAGAGGAAAATGTTGCTCAATATATCGGAGTGCATCAAGCGTTCTTCATTGATGGAAGCGCCTATATATTTCATTCTGGCAATGAAACACCAACAATTTTCGCGATTTAGCATTCAGTGTACGCTGTTACAGAAAATAAATCACATGTTGGCAGCACCAATAATTATATGATACCTCCTGGGCGCGATATGATCAACATGGTCGATGCGCCCTAAAGCCCAAATAACTAACTATATGATGCCTCCACCTATGATGGGTGTGGATGAGATACGATTCCCCAAGCTTCATGAAATTTGCCAATGTATTTATATAGCATGGAAGGAATTAACCTCCATGCATTACCCCCAACCCCACCCCAATAGTTTTTTTGGTGAATTTCCGCTCCTGTTTTGCTCCACGGATTGATACTTGAAACTTGCTTCTGACAGACATAACTACCTACTGGTATTCCTTCGTGCCCGAAACGAGATCTGTGGCGAACAGGCCCTTGAACCAACTAAAACTGGGGCCATTTTGATTAGGGCCCCTTGAACCAATATCATGTTACATTGCATGTACATATATCATATTATTTCTCTAGGAGGAAAAGTGCTTTATTTCTGCGAAGTTTTACAAACAAGGGGCCCGCTCAAAAGTAAGTTCATTTTCTTCTCCCCCCCCCCCCCCCCCCCTCCCCCCCCCCCCCCCCCCCAAAAATTGCTTGCTGCTCTACCTACACTACCTACTTTTTCTCCTTCCTCTCCCTATATCTCTGAAGTGCATGCGAAGCACAACCACCACTTCTCGTTAGCTGTGGCTGTGTCTCGGAACACCCGCGCGAATGCTGCATGTCCAGCGTTCTCAAGTTTCCAGTTGAGCGTGCCGCGCTGCCGTGAGCGCCGTCGTTAGCCAACCGGTGACGTCATCTGACGGGCAAACGTGTTCGAGCAGCGGCTTTTTTCCGGCGTTCATGTTTTCCTTGAGCCTGAGCGCACCGACATTCCTGGAAGCTACGAACGATGACCGGCCTCGAGTTCGCCTGCTGACGGCTGGCTGCTGACGGCTGACGGCTGACGGCCGACGCCGTCAGTTGTGTCGGATCGGCCGTCAGCCGTTAGCCGTCAGCCGTCAGTCATCAGCAGTCAGCCGTCAGCAGTCCGGCGGGCTGCGAAACAACCGGCGGCACTCGCTCCGGCGGCACTCTCTCCGGCGGCACTCTCTCCGGCGGCACTCTCTCCGGCGGCACTCTCTCCGGAGGCACTCTCTCCGGCGGCACTCTCTCCGGCGGCACTCTCTCCGGCGGCACTCGCTCCGGCGGCACTCTCTCCGGAGGCACTCTCTCCGGCGGCACTCTCTCCGGGGGCACTCTCTCCGGCGGCACTCTCTCCGGCGGCACTCGCTCCGGCGGCACTCGCTCCGGCGGCACTCTCTCCGGGGGCACTCTCTCCGGCGGCACTCTCTCCGGCGGCACTCTCTCCGGCGGCACTCTCACTGTCCACCTAGTCTGGAACTCGTGTCCAGTCGTGACGCTGTGGAATCCGTGTCCATCCTCGGGTCTCCGGTGTGGACTCCGTGTCCATCCTCGGGTCTCCGGTGTGGACTCCGTGTCCATCCTCGGGTCTCCGGTGTGGACTCCGAGTCCATCCTCGGGTCTCCGGGACGATCGTCCGCCTGTGTTCGCGCGTCCCGTGTCCAAATTGGTGCTCGTTTGGAGCTATTGTTGTTGGGCCTTTTGGATCCGCTCCTGCTCCCTGTCCAGGTTAAGCTCTTTCAACCAGTCTCGGATGGCTTTCACATTGTCTGCTTGGGTGATGTCTGAATATAATAGCTTAGGTGTAGCTGCACATTCTTATTCCCTAGATCACCGGGGCAAAATCGCATTTTTCCCTCTTCGTGTCTATAGTATCGGTTGTTGGTTGGTTATTGGTTTTACGACACGTCGACCGTTGAGTCATATAGCGTCGCCAATCTCTCACGCCGATTGGTCGCGGGCGAAGAGTAGCGACAGGTGAGACTCGAACCCACAATCTTTCGATTGTGTGACGAGCATCTTACCCCTAGACCACTCGTCCCCCTATAGTATCGGTGCATAACTGGCAAGGCTGGGATACGCAGGAGGCGGCAATCCACTGTCCGGATCCGCAGCCACTTCTTTGGTATTCCAGCCGCTCCCTGGCCAGCCCAGTCAGCCCCTGGACATCTGAGCCGCTCCCTAAGCATCTAACCACTCCCTAAACGTCCCAGCAACTTCCTGAACTGCGCAGCCACTCCCTGAACATCCCGGCCACAATTTTAACAAACATCCCATTCCATGGATATCCAAGCCGTTTCTTAAACATTCCAGCCACTTGCTGGATATTACATCCACTCCCTGTACATTCTAGCCATGCCTTCAACATCACAGTCACTCCCGGAACATCCCAGCCAATTTCCGATCACCCCAGCCACCCTTAAACAGCCCAGCAACCCTTAAGCATTCCAACCATTCCCTAAATATCCCCACTATCTGAACATTCCACACTACCTGAGCATGCAGCCGCTCCCTGAACATCCCAGCCACTCCCTGGACGTGCCGTCAAAGGGTTGCCCACCGTTGATGTTGAAATGGAAACATTTCACCATGCCTTGCAGGCGGATTCATCTCGGGTAGTCCCGGACTCGTCCCCGCAAAATATGTATAAAGTGCTATGGATATCCGGGGCAAGCTGTCGGACAGAAGTCGACAGAGCGTCACACAGACGGGCGTCGCCACCACGAGAAACTGCGGAACGCGTTCCCCCAACTCCGTGAAATATAAACACGCCTATGCTCTTCTGATGTGTATGATGTGGAATATTATAATATATAATTTTATGATACAATATACTGATTTGTAACATGGCATCGCAAGGACAGACTAACAAAGATGCTCGTCTCGCAATCGAAAGATTGTGGGTTCGAATCTCACCTGTCGCTACCTTCGCCCGCGACCAATCGGCGGAGATTGGCGACGCTATATGACCAACGGTCGACGTGAAAACCAATAACCAACCGACAGACTAGACAAAAAAAAGCTTCCCCCCCAATCCAAAGCCACCCCCATCCAAAGCCCGTGGTGACGACCGTGCCAACACCCCAAAATTCGCTAGATTGTGGATGTCTGAGAGGCAAGAGCCGCGCCACTTGGACTGGCACGTGCCCCGACAGCGGCTGGATGTGTTCGAGACAGCTATATCGCGGCGCATCCGTGTCTGCCTGACCGGGTCAGATCCACGCCCACGCCAACCTGGCCTCGCTGACCTGCCTCTGCCCTGTAGGCGCAGTGCATTGGTCATCGGGAGCGGCCCGTGACCATGTTGGCATCACTCTGCTGACCTGATCACTGCTCCGCATGTGCGGTACACCGGTCACCGGGAGCGGCCGATGGCTCTGTTGGCCTGCCCCTGCTGATCTGACCTCGCTGACCTGATCTCTGCCCCGCAGGCGCGGTACACCGGTCACCGGGAGCGGCCGATGGAGGAGCGGCGCGCCAAGTTCCAGAGCGATCTGAAGACCAACGGTCGCACCGAATTGGTGAGCACCTCCGTTCGGGAGATGGCGGCCGTTGTCGCATCCCGCGGTGTATCTGTGAGCACTGGACCGCGTCCGGTCCCCTTTCCAACAAGTCGGCGCGTTTCCCCATATCATGAAAAACGAAAGTCACGCAGCTAGTTGGCCACCCAATCTTTACTTAGGCACCGGTTTCTAAATGCGCTGCTGATCGCAGCCACGTGTGAAACTTCCTGTGCACGCTCTCATGATTTTAAGCGGATTTCACCACGTTCAGATATTGTTCTCCTGGGTGTGAAAAATGCTGAGGATTGGGGCTCAGGCAGACTGGCTCTGCACTGCAATAGCTGGTTTTGATAGTCTATTTTCGGACTGAAGGGTCTTGAATCTGACTTCCATGTTTCAAATTTGGAAATTTCATTGCGATGTATGGAGCAACGAGCCCCTGGGATCGATGTGTGTTCCCAATGCATGCTGTACAGCAGGGCCTACGGGAACCAGACCTGTGGTACAGCAGAGCCTACTGGACCCAGACCTGTGGTACAGCAGAGCCTACGGGACCCAAACCTGTTGTACAGCAGGACGTATGCGGCCCAGACCTGTGGTACAGCACAACCTGCGGATGCATGTTGTGCAACGGTGCTCGCTGGATCCATACCTGTTGTACAAGGTTGGCTGGATCCAGACTTGTTGTACAAGGCTGACTGGATCCATACCTGTTGTACATCAAGGCTGGCCGGATCCAGACCTGTTGTACGGCAAGGCTGGCCGGATCCAGGCCGTCTGGGATGACACAGGACAATAAGCTCCGGCGCCAATGCTCTGCAGTGCAAAACACTGGCCCTGTCCCAAAGATAGCGTGCCATTCAGACTCATGAATGGCACGATGAGTAATGACTCATCATTCGGGCAATATGAAATCACATCGAAGTCTATGTAGATTTTAGTATTTAGTCATCATTATCAGTATTTTTAACTGAAATAAACAGGGACAGATGGCTCGCGCCAACTTCCCTGCAAATCCAAGCGCTCCTTGCATTCTGAGATGATAGACGCATTTCCACCACGCTAAAGGTAGGCAGGCTGTATGTAGGCTATGGACAGAGTGTAAGAAGGTTATGGGCAGGCTGTAGGCAAGCTATGGGCAGGCTGTAGGCAGGCTATGGATAGGCTGTAGGCAGGCTGTAGTCAGATTGTAGGCAGGCTGTAGGCAAGCTGTAAGCAGGCTATGGGCAGGCTATGGTAACAGAATGCTGTAGGAAGGCTAGTAAGTTTGTGGGTTGGAGGGGGGTTGTAGGCAGGCTGTAGGCAGGCTGTAGGCAGGCTGTAAGCAAGCTATGGGCAGGCTGTAGGCAGGCTATGGATAGGCTGTAGGCAGGCTGTAGTCAGATTGTAGGCAGGCTATGGGCAGGCTGTAGGCAGGCTGTAGTCGGATTGTAGGCAGGCTGTAGGCAGGCTATGGGCAGGCTGCAGGCAGGGCGATGTGACGCGATGGCAGCTGACCTGCGCGTGGTCCTGCCGCAGGCGCTCACCCAGAACGGGCTCAACCTGATACTGGAGTTCGACATCTCGCCCAACGGCTACACGGGCCGAGCGCCGGACGTCGACTTCGCCAAGGAGCCTGGAATGGTGAGTGGCCCTCCGCGACCTGACCCGACCTGACCGCCGGCGGGACGGAGCCTCCGTCGTGGCCGTCGGCGAGATAGTCGCGACCTGACCTGGCCTGTGCATGCTGTTTGTCGACGTTTCTGTCATCGCACGTGGCCCGGATTGCAGTGCGATAGCCGACTGTTTCTGGCCGTGCCAGACAGTTGCACAGTAAATCAGCCCGAGCGCGCTCCGGGTTCCCACAGAGCTGCCTGAGTCTCTCGGATACGACACAGCCAGCTCTCACCATCTCGAGCGTCGGTGCCGGCCGCCGAATATCTCACGTGGCCGACTCTGTCCGGTGCATATTCTCACAATGTCGCTATTACCATCGAGCATTACGCGGGTGAAACGACTGGGGTGTATGGGAGCGTCGGCACTCCTCAGTATCTGTCATGTGTGAAGAGCTAAGCGGTGATGAAACACGCTTTTTGATTATCCCCTTTGACACGGCTTCTAGAATGAGGTTTGTGTCACAGTATTAAAGACTATGTTCCCATGGATATTGCATTGTGAGAAGTTGGCTCCGTTCGTTATGGCGCCGGCCTATATTGGTCTCCCCTGCCCTGGCAAGACGGGCTCGAGTCGCTTCACGCGCATAGCCCCCGGCTGGGAGTGTCCGCTGGCACCTGACCTGATAAGGCCGAGGACGCGGTAAGGATCGAACTCATGGATAGGATGGGTGGCACGGATAGGGTCACACCAGAAGGTTTGCCTAGCGTAGCACCCTGGTCCATAAGGTAAGAATTTTAACTTTTTAGACACCTCCAATATAATGAACTCGCCATTGAATAACGTCACACACCAATTTTTAGGGAGTTGGTTTTGTGCCCGATGAGTCTGTTTGAGGATCGATAAGTGTTTGAGGGAGTGCGGTGCGGATATGCACCGCAGCGGATCCTAGCAGAGATCCAGGATTTTGCCTCCACATTTACCGAATCTAAAATAAGAAACTTTTGCTGGAGTGAGAGGCTGGCGTGTCCCGTTGGCCAAATCCCGTCGGTTGCCTGCCGTCCCCTGACCTTCATTTGCGTCAAATTGACCGCTAACACAATGCTGGAGCCACGAGTGTGGTTCCGCTCGCCTGAAATTATTAGCAAAGCGCGCGACATTAGTACTCCAACAAACATCGCTCTGCTCTGGTGGCAGTGTGCGCAACACACAATCCTCGCGAACAGCGGCGCAGGTAGGATTTTCGTTAGGGGGGGGCCGACCACGAAAATGTGATTAAACCGAGAAAGCTTCCGGCGTTCGAAGCGCGCCGAAAATGTAGGTTTATGCGTGGTGAAAATATCAACGTATCGTTTAATCTAGTGTATTTTTAGTGCTAGGGAGGACGGGCCCTCCTTGGCTGCGCCTCTACTCGTGAACGTCCGGTCGCGTTTATACCAAAGAATATATAGTTCAAGTTAGTATGGTCGTGTGTGGGCGCCGTCTGTGCACCCGCGTCTGCCGTACACCGGCGTGTCGGCGTGTTGGAAGCGCTTCCTTCCGGCTGGCGGCTCGCGCGGCGCCGGCCCGTCAGAGCCGTGAGAGCTCGACTCGGCTCCCACGCGATAGCCGGCGACAATTGCCGCATCTGCGACCAGCGCGCGATGCCGGCACGTTATTAGCGCGTCTTTGGCGCGTTATTAGCGCGATTTTGGCGCGTCATTAGCGCGACGTTGGCGCGCGCGCCGGCGCCGGCTGCGTTCCGCTCCGCGTGCTCGGCACGCCGGCACGTGCCACAGGTGCCGTCTCCAGGCGGAATGTGGCGTCCAGGTGCGGACACCCACTTGTCGGTCCACCCCTCCCCCACACACTCGCTGTAGCTGTAGCTGCGGCAGCGGCGGCGGCAGCGGCGGCGGCGGCGCGGTGGCGACGACCCCGGTGTCGGGCCGAGCCGTTCATCACGGTTAATTGCATGGTGTGCAGGTCGGTCGGCCGGCCGGCAGTCGGTGCGGCTCTGCCAGCTGGAACTCATCGCCGGCCTTTGTCGTGTGTTACCGGTGCGGCGCGTCGGCGCCGCTCGGGCGCGATGTGGTCCGTGTGGGCCGCATCGTGCCCGCCTGCCTGGGTGTGGTCCGTGTACTGCGCGCATGGATGCGGTCCGTGGTGCTACGGGGCCAGTGCTCCTCCGCGATCGTGGGTTCCGTGCGTCGCGTAGTGGGGCCGATTCATGGGAATCGCTGGCTCCGTGGCAATGTAACGTGGCGCTTGTTAGAGGTGGAGGCGTGTGTGCTTTCGGCATCGCAATCACTCGCAAACTAGCGTTTGTTGCACAGACACGTTCGCAGGACGGTCGGGGTCCACCCGCGCCTCCTGTTTCTCGACGATATCTCATGAACGGGCCGGTATATATGCTATGTAATGTAATGTATGTAATGAAATGCTATGATTGGGTTGAAAATTGGTGAGCGCATCTTATATAACATTTTTTAACGTAAAAATAGTCTGTAAATATAGGAACTGCGGGGTGCAAAGTCGACCGACCAGCCGCCAGGCCGCCTAACGTTCGAGGTCACCAAGGTTTCGTCGTCGCAGTGACGCGGCGGAGCAGTGTGTCGGCCGACTGAGCATGACCCTGATCTCGGGACATCTCGACCTCATTTGACCTTGAAGGCCTGAAGACGTAGTATCATCAACTTTGTACTGCGGAGAGTACCCGACGGCCGAAGTCTCCACTTCAAATATGGTGCTTCCGCTTCCGAGATATTAGGTGGCCGAATCCTCCTCCCCATCCAGTGCTCGTTATGTGAGAGGCCATTCGGTGCGCGTGTTAAGTTGCATCGTAACAATTGTGTTTAATCAAACCTCGGATTTTGCCAATGACTCTGGAAAGCGTGTTGCAAATCCTGGAGCTTTAAGGTCAACATATCATACTCGAACATCAAATGAGTTTTCCTGGGCACCACCTATACTTGAGCCGCTTGCATCAAGATTGGTGCCGTACTTGAAGAATTACCATCTCGAAGACATGGGCAGCAGGCGAAATCATTGCCAGAAATTAAACTCATCTTAAATGCCTCAACCCATGAACTCTCTCTGTAGTGGTGGAGGAGCAACGTCAAATCAGATTACCTCTTGCTGTATCAGTTTATCTTCACGTCTAGACGGGATCATCAAGAGCGCAGATTTCTAAGATTCCTGTTTGTTCCCAAGTTCGACCTTGGACGCATTAGCTGGAAATGTTCCTTCATCATCGACGTGACCCATTCCACTGGTCGGCACAGACACGCCCCTCGTGGACCTACTCAGACCATTCGCTACGCCACACCAGGCAGTGGCGAGAACGAGCCGCTCACACCGACCCGATCCGAACTCGCCGTTCGCACCAGCCCGACCCAGCCCAGCGCATTTGTGGCGCGTGTCGCGCGATGGCCACTCCGTTCCGGAGAGAGCGCGCCACGAACGCGAAAAGTTGAGGCGCGGGCGGCGCGCGCCGCTTTGCGCGGCAGTGGACACGATTCGCCGAAGACGCGGCCGTCGGACGGCTGCTGGTCACACCACGCCGTGGGTACGCCTCGCGCCGGGCGCGCCGCCGGCTGGCGCCATTACCCCGCCGGCGGTGGCTCACGACGGCGGGAAATCGCGCGAAGGCCGCGGCGTCGTGTGGAGGAGAGTCGCTCGGCTTCCGCTCCCCCACCCCCGCCCACCCCCGCCCACCCCTACCTCACCTTCCACACACATACAGCATAAAGTTCCGCCGTTGGCGGGCATGCCATGCCGAATCCGGCGGAAGTCGAGCTGGAGCGAGGATCTCATTTTTACCACCTGCTAGCTGATCGTGGGCACAGATTGCTTGCAGTGCTGCACCCACCCGATGGCGGTGATAGTGCCGGGTTATTTCCGATCGAAGAAACCACCCCGCAAAAGGCGGCGGTATCCAAACCCGAGCTGGACACACATGACAGGGAAACACGGCACACACTCATCTTACAGCGGGCTTACAGCGCCTGCAGCGCGTCACGCGCGTTGTAAGACAACCTCCCGCCTCCGCGGGGCGTGTGGACGCGTTGTGTCAATAGGATCCAACTTCTCGAGCGGTGGAGAGCACTCGGCACCGGCACACTGCGGCGTGACGTCACGAGCATTTGAGGGCAGTGGCATCAGACTGGCTGCCAGTGACACCAGACCGGCTGCCGGTGACACCAGACCGGCTGCCGGTGACATCAGACTGGCTGCCAGTGACATCAGACCGGCTGCCAGTGGCATCAGACTGGCTGCCAGTGACACCAGACCGGCTGCCAGTGACACCAGACTGGCTGCCGGTGACACCAGACCGGCTGCCGGTGACACCAGACTGGCTGCCAGTGACATCAGACTGGCTGCCAGTGACACCAGACCGGCTGCCAGTGACACCAGACTGATAGTGACATCTGGCTGATAGTGACGTCAGACGCGGCACGCAGTTTCCAGTGAGGCAACTATTTTCGACGTACACCTGACAATCTTTCAGAACATACAGCAGAGTAGATATACATACACAGATTCATTGAAAGTAGAAATGTATCTCTCCTGAGCCCCTTCCGCTGCTTTTGCAATAATCAAGCTGCAAGCTGATCCACCAGCTTTGCTCGTTTTCCCAGCTGCCATGTCACCAGGCAGTCAGGGAAACCGCCGACATCTGGTGTAATTTCCAACAAGCAATAACACACGTTTCAGCGCCAATTGGCTACTTCGGGACAATTACACGTCTGCGGCACATCGCCGGCGCCCCCGTTCCGGCAGCCGTAATCGACGTCCGCACCGCGCACTGTCCGCCCGCCAGACCCGCACGGTTCACCCGCGAAATCCGCCCGCTGCGCGCGCTACCGGTCGGCGGCGTTTCGAAGTCGTTTGCGCGTCCGTCAGCAGGTGTGCAGCAGGAGGGCGGCGGCGCCGCGCACGGCGTTCGGCCGGGCGTCCTGCCCGGCGCGGACCGTCCGTGCATCCGCCGCCTGTCGAGGTGCTGGAGTTCACAGACACACAGACGTGCAGGTGTGTCGAAAATGAGACGGGCGTCCAGAGCGGCCACCTCCAAATGGGCTGCGAGTGTTGCCGGTGGTACTCGGCGGAATGAGCATGATTTGAACGGCGCTGTAAATTAGCTGGATGGGGATTTTGAGCCGTTTTAATCAGGGACTTTCGTGGTTTTCCGGCTCGTGGAACCGGCGGAGCAGTGTGGGCGAGGTGTTTGCGTTTGCTTCTCGGTCATGATTTAGTGGGTCAGTGAATTCGGTTGCTCGTTAGTTTCGCCGCAGGGTGAATGAGTCTGGGTGGGAAATGTGCATTATGCTTATGGTTGTTACATCGACCAGACTTGGGCATTCCACTATACCTCGGTGCCGAGTTTAACAGGGCGGCCTGGCCAATTGCTTTTGTCCAGGCTGTGACATTTGCACTTTACACGCCACGGATTACGGACCACAGTGTGTCACTTTGCAAGCGTTAAGGGGGGGGGGGGAAACTCCCCAAATCATTGGTTTACTTCTCTCCCCCAATCAGACCTAATCTTAGCAATAGACCCATGGAGGTTTCCTTCCAGAACGCTCGGGTGTATCCCCCTCCCCACCAAAGCTGAACGATATTTTTCAGCTGATGGTGCCCCCACCCCCCCCCACCATTCCGGGGAGAAAAATGGCATAAACATTGATTGTCCCCCATAATCAATTTCACAAAGTATCGCATATGACGGACCATGGGGAAACGTTGGTGGGTTTTGTTTTACAACAAATACTTGATTATCCATTGTTAGATCTGTTACCCGTGGTGCATATCGCTCTGGCAAGAGGAGCATGAAAACCTTGTCTTGATGATGTTCCCCTGGAGGCGAGTAGTATGGGTTAGAAGAACTGAGTTTTTTTACGACGCATTCAACCGCTAGGTCATATTGCGTCGCCAACCTCTCACGCCGATTGGTCGCGGGTGGACTCGGTAATGCCGCCGGTTGCGAGATTCGAACCCACAATCTTGCGATCAAAGTTCCGACACTCTACCGACTGAACTACCGCGGCGCCCGGAAATGTTACCATCTTCAAATCGAAAGGTTATGGGTCCGAGTCACACCTGTCGCTACCCTTCGCCCGCGACCAATGGGCGTGAGAGATTGGCGGTGTGATATGACCCGGTCGACGCGACATAAAAACCAACAGCTAACCAATCTAATGGTGTCTCTCTGTGGGAAACTTACGTCTGATGAATATTTTCCTCCTGCGGTAGCACGCATGGCGGTCTGTATCCTGAGGAAGTCAGCGTCATTTGTCTCCTGAAGGACTCTGCGTCATTTGTCTCCTGAAGGACTCGGCGTCACTCGTCTCCCGAAGGACTCGGCGTCACTCGTCTCCTGAAGGACTCGGCGTCACTCGTCTCCTGAAGGACTCTGCGTCATTTGTCTCCTGAAGGACTCTGCGTCACTCGTCTCCTGAAGGACTCGGCGTCACTCGTCTCCTGAAGGACTCGGCGTCACTCGTCTCCCGAAGGACTCTGCGTCATTTGTCTCCCGAAGGACTCGGCGTCATTTGTCTCCCGAAGGACTCGGCGTCACTCGTCTCCCGAAGGACTCGGCGTCACTCGTCTCCTGAAGGACTCGGCGTCATTTGTCTCCTGAAGGACTCGGCGTCACTCGTCTCCTGAAGGAGTCGGCGTCACTCGTCTCCTGAAGGACTCTGCGTCATTTGTCTCCTGAAGGACTCGGCGTCATTTGTCTCCTGAAGGACTCTGCGTCATTTGTCTCCCGAAGGACTCGGCGTCACTCGTCTCCTGAAGGACTCGGCGTCATTTGTCTCCTGAAGGACTCGGCGTCATTTGTCTCCCGAAGGACTCGGCGTCACTCGTCTCCTGAAGGACTCGGCGTCATTTGTCTCCCGAAGGACTCGGCGTCATTTGTCTCCTGAAGGACTCTGCGTCACTCGTCTCCTGAAGGACTCGGCGTCACTCGTCTCCTGAAGGACTCGGCGTCACTCGTCTCCTGAAGGACTCGGCGTCATTTGTCTCCTGAAGGACTCTGCGTCATTTGTCTCCTGAAGGACTCGGCGTCACTCGTCTCCTGAAGGACTCGGCGTCACTCGTCTCCTGAAGGAGTCGGCGTCACTCGTCTCCTGAAGGAGTCGGGCAGGATCCGTCGACAGCGAAGGCGTTTGACGAACTAGCTTCCTGAACAAGCAATTCAACACGAGATCCTCTGATCGCGGGATCTGCATCCTCCACAACTCAATAAGTCCACGTTCTTTTATAGGCCGTCGGACGCGTCTGCCCTCGGGCGATTGTCCACCGCACTGTTCTCCTGCACAGTGCCCAGTCGGGCGGAACCGGCAGCGCAATCAGACGAGACTGTCGCGCGCGCCAGAAGCGCCGCTCAAAGGCGTGTCGCGTCGGCGTCGATAATGGGGCAGGCACGCGCGGCCGGCGCTGTCCCTCCACCTCGTGTGACGACATCGATCGCGCTCGGCGAACCGTGGTCGGAGACGCTTCGGAGACGCTTCGGCGACGATGCCGCTCCGGTGAAGGCACACAGGAGACGCGCCCCAGTGGAAGCACACAGGAGACGCGCCCCGGTGGAGGCACACAGGAGACGCGCCCCGGTGGAGGCACACAGGAGACGCGCTCCGGTGGAAGCACGGCAGTCTCCGTTGCTCTGGTGGAGTCGCAGGCTGCCTAAGTGGCACCTCTTCATGGACGCTGTTGCTGCGGCGGAAACGCGCTGGAGACGCCGCTGCTCAGGCGGAGACGCTCGGCGGATACCTGCCGGGGAAGCTGTTGCTCCGCGGCTGGCGCAGTGGGCGTGGTTTCGCCGACACCGCCGACACCGCCGACACCGGCGACACCACCGACACCGCCGACCCCACCGACACCGGCGGCCACTCTCATACATTTGCCGACAGCGCGGCCGATTGGAACTGGAGACGGGTTATTGCTGTAGCCAACGATCGGCAGGTACTGGTGGTGGGTTATTGCTGTTGCCAATGATCGGCAGGTACTGGTGGTGGGTTATTCCCGTTGCCAACGCTCGGCAGGCACTGGTGGCGGGTTATTCCCGTTGCCAACGCTCGGCCGGTGCTGGTGGCGAATATTGCGTGCCGTAGATGTGTGTGTGCCTGCCAGGCGGATTAATCTGTCTGGCATCGGGAACGCCAATCATGTCCGGTGGAGAGGCTATGGTAGACTATGGTATACTGAGATTTCGTACAGCGTTGTCCACAACTGTTGAATGACTGTGCGGTTAGCGGTCGATGGGAGCGATATAGTTTAACCAGGAGGGTATTTATCACACGTGGTTGTGCCGTGGGTCCTCATCAAAAGATCACGGTGCGTTCATGCTGATCTCGTGCTGGTTTGCGTCAACGGAGGGTTAAATTAAGTCTGATATATGTTCACCACACGCTAAAAAAAATTACCTCATTAACCGGAGCTATTGAGGCCATTTCACGTACCGCTCGAAATTCATGCATCCTGATACAAACCTCATAGTCACGACTGGCGAATACTCTGCCGTTCCAGCTTCAGTCCTGGGTCTTTCCGTGTCAGAAGTTAACGTTTGTGTCTGTGCAAAACTAATTACGGGTGAAATGCATGAAAATAATGACGGCAGTTGGTGATTTTCGTCGGGCTTGGATCCAGTTAAAACGTCCATCCCAGTCGATATATTAGACAATTCCGGCGGGCAAACACCCATGTCTTCCAGTGAGGTCAACATCGCCGTGGCGCGCAGGGCCGTCGCGAGGCGCGCCATTTTCCCGGCCGTTTAGCGTCGGCGGCGCCAAAACTGGCGGCCGGCCGGCGCGCGGCCGCGCCGGCCGGCCGCGCGCGACAATAAACAGAGTCCTCCGAGTCAAGAGCGCCGCCCCGTGCGCCGCCATCAATCTTGCTCCGATGGAGCGCAAGAAAACAAACTGGCGCGGCGGCCGCGCACTGTCGCCGGGCGTCCCGCCTCGTGTGCCGCCCCGACACCCGGACACCCACCCGGACACTCTCACACACCCCCACACACCAGCGCAGGGCCAGCCGCGGGCCCGCGCCAGGTGCGCCGAATCAAATATTTACCGTAGCCGGCGTGCACGTGCCGCGTGCCGTGCAACGTGTGGCGGCGGCACGTGGCCCAGATGTCGCCTAATTGAGTGGATTTGTAGGCGACGGCAATTAAAGTGTCGTCCGGCCGGGCCGGCCGAGTGGACGCCACTCGTAAACCGGACCAACGATGCGGCCGGCGCGCGCTTTACGGCTGCGACGCGCGCTTTATGGGCGGCCGACGCATTGATCCCCCGGGCGTGTGCATTCGGGTGCGCGCGGGACAGACAGGTGACCGGCGGAGGAGCGGTGTTGGTGTGTCCGCCTGCCGAGCGAATGTCGTGGCTCTGGCTCTGACGCCGGCAGAGGGAGTTGGGGTCGCAGCGGCCCCCTCCGGTCCGAACCATGTCACGTGGGACTCAGCCCCGAGCCTCACATGTCAGTCCCGAGCCCCTCTGCGGACTGGGGCGTCGGTAGCTCAGCGGTTAAGCTGAGCGCTGGCACGCCAGAGGTACGGGGTTCGATTCCCCGCAATGCCCGCCCTTCTTGCCGGGGTGAGAGGCAGGCGACGTCATATGGCTTCAGCTGCTGAGTGCGTCGTAAAGTCACAATCCAATCCAATCCTCTGGAGACTGTCTCTATCTCACTGGGGTCAGTCCCGAGCCTCACCGAAATCAGCCCCTCTGGAGACGACCGTGAGCCCCATCCAAATAAATCCCGATCCCTACTGACGCCATCCATTCCCGAGCATCTCTGGAAGCAGTCCCGAGTCCTGCTGGAGCCATTCCTGAGCCTATCAGTCAGTCCCGAGTACTGTGCAAGCCAATCCCGAGCCCTATTTGAACCAGCTCCGAACACCTGAATAATAATCAGCCCCACTGGACTCGGTTCCGAGCCCCACTGGACTCGGTCCAGAGCCCCATCGGACTCGGTCCCGAGCCCCATCGGAGTTGGTCCCGGGCCCCATCGGTGTCGGTCCCGAGCCCCATCGGCGTCAGTCCCGAGTGCACTGAAGCCGTCCCAAAGCCGAAGTCCAGCCAGGTCGGTTCGAGTCGGTCGATTCAGGATAAGCCGGGGACCGTCATGACCCCCCCCCTCCCCCTCCCCGGAATGGGCGTGGCACCGTTCCAGGGCGGATCCCGTGAGCACCAGCTGGCTGCGCCAGGGCGTCGTAGTTAATTTCCCCAGCCTTACCGGCGTGGAAACGGACCAAATATGGTTGTACATGGTGCACGTGAACATGCAAGTGCGACCACTCGGCAGGTTTCGCATAGTCCGAGGTGTACTCAACTGATTAGTTACGACCATGGTCAGAGGACCATGGTCGAATTTACTATAGAGACCTTCCATAGTAAATTCGGTATAACATTGCTCTTGGAGTGCGTTGTAAAGGCGCTCGGTCACGTCTGTAGACGTTGACCTTGTGGGCGACTTGTTTTGGGAGAGGGGGCATCGGGTTGTCAAGTGACGTCAGAATGTCTGAAGAGTTCGTTCTCTGGCAATGTTATGATCCTCCATTGGTGTTGAGCTTATTTGATACGTTTTCTCCTGCACCCTTGACCGACTGATGTGACTGATGTGGCGTGGGTGCTGATGTGACTGATGTGGCGTGGGTGCTGATGTGACTGGTGTAGCGTGGGTGTTGTGACTGGTGTAGCGTGGGTGCTGATGTGACTGGTGTGGTGTGGGTGCTGATGTGACTGATGTGGCGTGGGTGCTGATGTGACTTCCTGCGTGGCTTCTCATGCCGGGAGAGGCGCAGCCACTCGTGATGCGGTGAATAGTAACACTTGTGACCGGGTGGGGTGTGGGTTATCGTGACCAGGTTAGCTATCGTGACCTGGTAGGATGTGTGCTCCTCGTGACCCTGGGGCAGGTGTGACCGGTGGTGAGCGGCAGCTGTCAAGGATGAGAGGCGTGTGCATGGGCAACGTCGCGACAACGAACTCACCTAGAGCTTCCGCCGCCCGTGATTGGCCCATTGCCCGTGATTGGCCCGTGATTGGCCCATTGCCCGGCGACGTCGCCCGTGATTAGCCCATTGCCCGGCGACGTCGACCACGATCCCCGGGTCAGCGCGGTCACACCTCCGGCGGCAGACCTCCGGTGGGATCCTCTCGGTACCATCCGGTGTCACGCGGTCGCGATGGCAGCTGGTGGCGGTCCGCTGAGGCCCGTGTAGACTGCGTCCAGTCACCGTACGTCAGGTGCGCGTCCCACCTGATCCATGCAGCGCCCGACCTGACCCTATCGACAGCACCGACCGCTCTGCTGGTGCATCTGGTCTGGTCCGCGAGCTTCCCGTGTGTACGAGGACTGCGTCCGACCCAAGCTTACCCGTCCGCCACTGCCCACAGGTACAACTGATCTCCAAGAGCATCATCCTGAACGGTGTGTGCGTCCGATGGAGGGGCTCCATCAACCTGGAGGCCCTGAGCGGTACTGGCGCCATAGAGTTCGACGACGAAATGGCCCAGGTCAGTGACACTCCGGCTAGGCACTGGCACCGACCATTGGCCAAGACTTGGGCTGTAGTTCGTCGAGCCTTAGCTAGACTCTGACCGTGCTGAGACTAATACTTCGGCGGTGGTCGGTGGTGTCTTGTGCTGTATGACCCCGTGTGGGTCCATTGCTTGGCCAAGATTTGGGCTGTAGTTGGTCGAGCCTTGGCTAGACTCTGGTCGTGCTCTGACTTTGGTGCTGTTCGGTGGTGTCTTGTGCTGCCTGGCCGCGGGGCCAAGACTTGGGCTGTAGTTGGTCGAGCCTTGGCTAGATTCTGGCCGTGTTCAGACTTTGGCGGCGGTCGGTGGTGTCTTGTGCTGCCTGGCCGCGTGTACGTCCATTGCTTGGCCAAGACTTGGGCTGTAGTTGGTCGAGCCTTGGCTAGATTCTGGCCGTGTTCAGACTTTGGCGGCGGTCGGTGGTGTCTTGTGCCGCGTCGTCACCTGCATGGCCACGTGTGGACAGCTGCGCCCGTCACTCAATATGCATGCTGCGGCCGGTGACCGGCACTTTAGCACCCATCAGACGGGGCTTGGGATTCATTAGACGGGGCTTGGGATTTGACGTGCAGTGGCTTCACTGATATTTTGCCGATATGCGTATGCAATGGTGCGTTCGTGCTTCGATTGAGCAGTTGTCTCGGCTTGGAGTTCATCCACCGTGCATTAGCTACACAGCCATCACCATCGCCAAGCTAACTTGTGTTATTGGGGGGTTTAGAGGCGCTTCGATTACAGGGGTCGTGTAGCAAGCTAACTTATGTGTGTGCTGCATGACCACTGCAGTCGATGCGCCCCTAAACCCCAATAACTTGTGTGTTGGGGGAGGGGAAGGGCGCATGGGTGCACTGTGCACCTTGTGAGAATGTCGGAATCTCAGCTCGTCACTCGATAGCTGTGCACTAATCCGGCTTAGCTGGCTGAGGCCTGGAACTGCCGACACAGCTCGCCGTCTGGAAGCCAAAATAACCTGTCTGTCGGGATTACCAGCGTGGCTGCTAGGCGCGCACATCTCTGCCCTCGCGTCCCGTGGAGCTTCCCAAAACTGTGTACCCCGCTGGATGTGTGGCACTCGGGGCACAGGTCGGCAGATGAATTAGGGAGGGGGGGGCAGTCAGAATTGTTTAGAATATAAAGTTCAGGGGTAAAAATGGAACTTATTCAGTTTCGTATAAAAGACAATGTTGAATTACTTACCATTATCACAAACATATGAGTAGGTATAGGGGGAGGGGGCCAGGGGCCATGGCCCTCCCCACTTTTCATGAAAGTTTAGCATTAATGATATAGCGATGCATGGTAAGAATCAGCTTCAAAAGGGGGTTTCCCCCCCCCTCCCCCACACACTTTTTGAGACGTTTCGACGCCTCTGGTCACGAGCCAATTTTGCAAATCTCCACGCTTTCCACCCCTCTCCCAATCGTATCCATTGCGATTTCTTCCGGAAGTGCGCCTGCAGCTCGTTCTGTGTGCCGTGCCCGGGTTAGACCCGCTGCGAGCACACACGTTCCACGTTCGACCCTTGACGGGTGACTCACGATTGTGTCTTCCCCTTCCGGGTCTTGCAGGAGGAGGACAGTCGACTGCGGCAACAAATCGAATACTACAACCAGAGGCTACGCGACTTCAACGACCGGCAGAAGCTCTACAAGCGCGAGACCGACTGAAAACGGCGGACCGCGTACGGCGGACTGACCGACTGCCGACTGAACGTGAGTTGGCCACAGACACTCGGGGCGAGTGCCCTGGCACTCGTCGATAGAGCACTCTGGGTGTCTGGCTGAGTCTGCATTTGACGAGTTGTTTTTTTTTGCTGAGTCGGGGCTCGCTTTGAGGCGTTTGAGACAGTACGGGCTTACTCGTATCTGGGTGGGCATGCGAATGTCAGTAAATTCGATATGTAAATGAATGCGACTGAATAGCTAGGTATGTGCTGAGTGAACTAGATAGAACAGTGTAGTAGCTGCGTGACTCGAATGTGAATGAGTGACCTTGGTGTAATTAGAGAGTGGTTTGGTGGCTCTGATGTGACTACATGTGACTGAGGGAGGGCTGGGCAAATTGGATGTGGTCACGTACGACTGGAGGACAACTGTTTGTGACTACCGGTGGCTATTATGAAATTGGACAATAAGCCTCTACTATACGGTCCATTTTCCTGGCAGCAGAACAAATTTCGGGTCGCACGCTCTACGTTGATACACACGAACTCAATGGATATCGGACGTATGCCCCTGTCGGTGGCCCGACACACGGGCGCTGATGGTCCCCTCATCATGTTTCGCGGCGCCTCCGGATCAACTTCGTCGATCGCTTGCTGCTTTCTAGATCCTCAATTGGTTGCCCGACCGTGCTTCCCAGACCCGATGACATGCTTTTTGCTTAAGAATCCCCCATACGTCTCCGATGGACATGGTGGGTGCATGTGTCCGGCATGGCTGGCACCCTTGCCTCCTTCAGCAGCTCCAATGTCTAGCGAGCTCAATGGCCGTCAGCGAGGTCTGGCCAAAATGCGGCATGACGAGTCGATACTTGGCAGGCAAAAATTGTGTCGGAACTTGGTGCAGACACCCTTCGCTGTGCTTCCCGCCGCTCAGATTGGCCTCGGTTTGGAAAATTACCGGTGCTGTTATCCCCGCAGGCTGATGGCTACCCACACCAGTAGCTTTCTTGGCAAACTGCTCTCCGACACGCACCGAATCCTAGGAGGAACATCGCTACCCTTCCAGCAGATATGTAAAAGCTGGAGGCATGGCAGCCCTCGTACATCTGATTGGTCAGCCGTCACTTCAGCCTCACGACTCGTTTTTCATCGGGTCGCGCCACAGTCGGCACGGCCGATATGATTTAATCTTAGCCTGTCCATCCGTTACCTTTGGTACTTGTCTTTTTTTTACTCTTGTCCGGTACTTAACTCGAGCCTCTTGAAGCACCAGATCAACAAACCTTTTTGAAATTCCAAGTTGCCTGCCCAACAACCCGGAAGGTGCCAAGCTTTCCTGGGACAGTGTGGACCAGACTCCTACTCAGGTAATCTGGCATTTTCTTGAATTTCCTGCCCCCCCCGGAATGCGGCATCTGCACACCTGCTCTTAACTTCGCAACTTCGCAATTTCCCTATAGACGGTGGCTTTGGGTATGTTATGGTGCTTAAAGTACGCTTAGACGCTTACTGTATTCAGGTTGGCGTTCATCCGAACAACATCGGCTGTCATGTCCCGGACTTGCTGCCAACTCAAGGGTGCAGTGACCCTGATATAACTGATACAACATACGGTTAAAATGTTGCATGTGCAACTGCGACAATGATTTCATCCATCTCGCGTGGCAAATTGTATTGCAACTCGTCGGTCAACTCCAAAACGATTGCACTCCAAAACTTTCCCATTTCAAGCTGACCGCCTGTTCGGTAGGAATTGGTGAGTCCGGTGTGGCTACATGCCACCGGGGAGCGACTGGGTGACTCCGGTGTGACTGCAGGTGACTGTGAGACGACTGGGTGACTTCGGTGTAGCTACATGTGACTGAGAGACAACTGGGTGGCTCCGGTGTGACTACAGGTGACTGGAGAGCGACTGAGTGACTCAGGTGTATCTACATGTGACCGGGGAGCGACTGGGTGACTCAAGTGTAGCTACATGTGACCGGGGAGCGACTGGGTGACTCCGGTGTGATTACAGGTGTCTGGGGAGCGACTGAGTGACTCCGGTGTGACTACAGGTGACTGGGGAGCGACTGGGTGACTACAGGTGACCGGGGAGCGACTGGGTGACTCCGGTGTGACTGCAGGTGACTGGAGAGCGACTGGGTGACTACATGTGACTGAGACAACTGGGTGGATCCGGTGTGACTACAGGTGACTGGGAGACGGCTGGGTGAGTTGGATGCGACTGATAAGTTGGGTCTGACTGGACGGTTAGGTATGACTGGATAGTGACTGGATGTGACTGACTGACGACCGAGTGAGTCTGGTGTAGCTGGACATGACCGGGGAGGGACTGGATATGGCTGGGTGTGGCAGGCTTCGAACTGCATGCGATTGGCTAGGGATTGTATGTGCTGGGGAGCGGCTGGATAGACTGGGTCTGACTGAGCGTGACTGGTCAAGAACTGGGTGTGACTGGCAAGCGACTGGATAGAGACTGGGCGTGACTGGCTAGGAACTGTATGTGACCAGGCGCAATCAGCCAGGGACTGGGCGCCGCTGGGCCTGACCAGCTGGTGACTGGATGTGACTGGGCAGTGTTCGGGTGTGACTGGCGAGTGACTGGGCATAGACTGGATGTGACTTGTCGAGGGTGGGGTGTGACTATGAAGCGGCTGGACAAGTCCAGATAGGACCCGGCTCTGCCGCTCGGACGTGGCAACGGCGTCGGCAGTGAGAGGTGCTGCCGCCCCGCTCTGCATGCATTATCGCGCAACTGATTCGCATTGAATTAGCCGTAATTATTATAATGAAGTTTTAATGGCGCGTTTGCCGAACTGACTGCACGACATCGTGGCACGGTCTGGAGGACGTCTGACCTGTGTTGACCTGGAGGACGTCTGACCTGTGTTGACGGTGTTGTTGACGTCTGACCTGTGACGTCATGTTGACATGTGACACCATGTTGACGTCTGACCTGTGTTGACGGTGTTGTTGACGTCTGACCTGTGACGTCATGTTGACATGTGACACCATGTTGACGTCTGACCTGTGACGGCTGACCTGTGTTATTTTCCTCGGAATGGGCACCCCAAAATTATGGCCGTAGAATCTGCATGGTGTCGCCCAGAAGCAAAACACTGGATAACTTTCTCCGAAAAATAGCCATTATCAAGATTGATGCCTGAAAAGTGTAGGCGTCCAGGTGCTGCTATGCAGTAGCAGACTTCTCGAGTGGAGACGGTGGGTGGTGCCGTTGGGTGTAAGTGTGGCCGACGTCTTCAGCGGGACTGGAGTGGAGGAAGCCAAGGCCAATCTGGGGACGGTCCTCGATGCCACACAACGCATCGTGTTTCAGTCCATACCCGAGAATAGACCGAAAAGCACTTAATCTACTGCTGGGCTGACCAGCTGACCAGATGACCCTCCCCTCCTCTCCCCTGTACACCCCTTCACTACGCCAACACCACCACAAAGAACGGCGGGCAAACGTGGCGCGGCTCGGCGCGGCGCGGCGTGGCGCGGCGCGGCGCGGCGCGGGTGTCGCAGTTACGGCTGTGACGCGACGGAAGCGGTGCGTCCTGGTGCACCTTATCGGCCGAACGCGGCCCGGACTAAGTGCCAGCGTTGGTACGTCAGGGGCCGGGACATCCTGACGTTGGACGGAGCTCGACCTGCTCGTCGGCGGTCTCCGTCGCCGGGCGGCTGGCCGGACGTCCAGCCGCCCTCCGGCACGGCAGCGCACCGTTTGTGTCCCGATTTGACTACTTTAATTTAGACGTTCGATGGGATGGCTTTAGGTCGTCGGGGTTTGTGCTGGGCCGAGTCAGCAGTAAGGGCAAATGCGAAAAAGTGATGTTAAATAGAACTTGGCGACCGGTCACGGGGCACCCCAGAATTCGACTCGATCTCGCTGAACATTCCAGTCCGGATCCGCACACGCGATGAATTCTCCCCACATTCTCACATCCATCGAGAACCCATCTCCACCTGGTCTGGCGTCCCGCTCCCGCCGGTGGTGTGTGGCGAACCCAGCCCTCCCTGTCTGTCCTCTTCTCACCACACCCTCACCTCCATCGAGAGCCCATCTCTACTTGGTCCAGCTCCCGCCGGTGGTGTGTGGCGAACCCAGCTCTCCCTGTCTTTTGCTCCTCTCACCACACCCTCACCTCCATCGAGAGCCCATCTCTACCTGGTCCAGCTCCTGTCGATGGTGTGTGGCGAACCCAGCTCTCCCTGTCTGTCACTCTTCTCACCACACCCTTACCTCCATCGAGAGCCCATCTCTACTTGGTCCAGCTCCCGCCGGTGGTGTGTGGCGAACCCAGCTCTCCCTGTCCGTTGCTCCTCTCACCACACCTGCACCCCTCTGCGCGCCACCCCTGATGCAGCACCGCCGGTGGGCTGTGCGGGGTGGCTCTCTGTCTGTCGCCCGTCCCCCCACGTGCGCCCCTCCGCACACCACCCCTGATTCAGCGCCGCCCGTGGGCTGTGCAGGGTCCGACCGGCGCCCCTGGCGCTGCCCGCCGCTCCACCGGTGTGGTCTGCGGTGGCGACGCAATTACATCCACCGACAGCGACACTGCAAAAACTTTATGGTCAAATAAGACATACATGATTGGTGTAATTGTAGTGTCATTACACGCGCCCGGCGCTTTAAAGATAGCCGCCGTAAAACAAAGGGCGCGACGGCGAGCCGGACGGCACTGTTATCTGGGGGTGCGATTACCGCGGTCTGGTATGGTAGCAACTCCTCGGTTTCGGTGGACCGTATTCGGCTTGGTGAGGTAGACGGCGCTGTCACTGGAGGTGTGATTACCGTGGTCCAGTAGTGGCTTGGCCCCGTTCAGTCTCCGGACCGTGGGTGCCGTTGGAAGGCCACAGGTCATGCACCGCACGAAGCGTTCTGATCTCACTAAGTGGCGTCGTCGTTTTCTCACTGCCAGACGAGTGGGAAAGCAGCAGGTTCAGTTCCAGCTGTCCTGCTATGTTTCTATTTTGTCCTGAGGAAGACAGGCCCGTGGATATTTATCCCTGTGTGTGGACGAAATATTTATCCCTTTAGTGTGCAAGAGTCTGGTATCAAACATAGCCCGTGCTCTCGGTAGCTCAGTCGGTAGGGAGCTGGACTCATCACGCGGTCGTGGGTGCGAATCCCGGAGCCGGCGCAATTCGGGAGTCCATCCGCGACCAGTCGGCGTGAGAGGGCAGCAACGGAACGTGGCCCGGAAGCTGAATGTGTCGTGAGGTAACAAAGTTTTGATTTGCTTGAACTATAGTCGGCATCGTTTGTGCGTCGTCCACGGCTGGTCATGAGTTTGCGCCTGCTTGATACCATAATGTAAATGTGATGCTGGCGGTCGAGTGATGGTTTGGTTTGTCCTTGACCGCGTCACATGTCATGACGCCACGTTCATTTGTGGTTGATATATTGTATTCGTTCTGATTTCAAGATCAGCCTGACCGGCGCGGTGAGCCGTGGTACTTTCAGTTCGCTTCCTCCCTGTGGGAGATAACAGGCGCGCGCTTGTCTGCTTGCGGTGAGGTCGCCATCGCTCAGGAGGCGTCACCGCCTCGGGATCGTACTGTGGGTCCTCTACATGGTGCTCTCCGTCATCACTCTCCCTCCCCACTCCTGGGTCTTTCGTCAGTCGAGACGGCCTGCCGTGGCGGGAGCGCAGTCTTCCAGAGCGCCGTCATACACGGCCGTCTTCGTATCGTCAACCGCACCCGGGCGTGGACTTCGTCCAGTCCTCTGTCTGGGCCCGACCTCGTCCCGTCCTGTCCTGTCTGGCCCCGACCTCGTCCCAGATCTGACCTCGTCCCGTCCTGTCCTGACCTCGAATGATCGAAACTGGTCGATGCGCCCTAAAGCCCAAATAACTAACCAGCAGCTCTGCTCCCCACTTCATCCCAGTTGTGACCTCACCCTGGTCCCAGCCGGACAGCTGAGCGTCAGACTCGGCGACAGCGGCTCAGTCGGTGCGTGTGCGACGTTTGCGAGCACGCCCGGCCGCAACCGCTTGCCGCCGCCGTCGGTCGCTCGGTTTACCGGTGCAATTTGTTTACTTATTGCGTGCCGTCAGCCGAGGCAGCGTGCCGGCGGCGCCATGTGGCCGCCGCCGCCGCCGGTGTAATCTTGCACCGGCAGCGGCAGCGGCAGCGCTTCCGGTCCGCGTGCCGGCGACACGTGCACCACGTGCAGCCGCCGGGCACCATGGGCACCACACCATGCCATCGCCGCGGCTGTGCTGTCTCTGTCCTGTGTCTGTGTCAGACACAGGACACAAACAGACACAGGGCGGTGTCCATGTCTGTTCTGCGTCAGGATCTTTCCTGTCCTGTGTTTGCCCTGTCCGTCTTTGTCACATGTCCGTCCTGTGCCCCGTCTGTGTGTCACATGTCTGTCCTGGACCTGTGACGTCCCCTGCCCCATTTCTGTGTCGCATGTCCGTCTTGTGTCTTTGTCGCTTGTTCGTGTCACATCTGCCCTGTCTTTTGCAACGTGTCCTGTGTCTGTCATATGTCTGTCCTATGTCTGTGTCGCATGTCCCGTAACAGGACAGAGTCCGCCCTGTCCTGTGTATATGTCTGCCTTGTGTCTGGTCTGCCCTGCGTCAGACACAGGGCAGTGTCTGTCCTGTCCTGTCCCGTGTCTGTCTCTCGTCTGGTCTCGGAAGTCGAGTCGTTCCCGTTCCCGTCGCCACGGCTTCTGGTCTCGAAAGCGTGCTGCCGTTCCGACTTCGGTCACCGCCGTGCGGAAACTCGCACCGTGTCTTCGGCCATTGGCGTTGCTTCGAAGTGAACCTCATGGGCGCGTTTCCCCTCCGAGTCCTCGCCATCCGTGGCCCTTTTGCCACCCTCGCGCCGTCAAGTGCTGCTCCGAGTGTCGTCGGCTTCATCCTGCCAAAACACAAGTGTCTTTAGCGCCGTCGGATTACACAGGCAGCGCTGTTCGATCTCCCCTCCGCACCTGCGTAAACAAGCCCTCTGTGCGGCGCTGCGCACTTCGGCCCTCGTGGGTCTGTCGCCGAGGGCCTTCAGGAGACAGATACCTGTCGCAACGGACAGGTTCAGAGGGAGGCACGACAATACTGTCGCATTCTGACCCCTGTTGCCAGTGGCCTCAGTCCCCGTAAATGCATGCTTATCATGCGACAAGTTGATGACTGCAGCTAATTCGTTCATGAGTAGATGAAGGATAAGAAATGAACATACATTCACCAGACGAAGATTAGTGGATGGATGAAAAGTCTAGAACAGAAGGTGATCCATCGTAGTGAAAAGGGATGAAGCTCTTCCCGGGATACATCTCGTACGGTTTATTTGTCGGCAGCATCCTTACAAGTCTTGGATTTGTGTGGCGTAGTTCTTAAGCAATCATGACTGTTTGTTTTCGGGCTGTCCCATAATCAGAATATTCAGGTCAACTCGACAACCGGATTGGAGACGGCTCAGGAGCAAGTCTCCATCGATTCTACCTTGTGCCTCAGCGGCTCAGGCGACGCCATGCGACTTGATGCGTGACGGACCGTGTGGCCGCTGGCAGTTTGCGCACGTTTCTCACGGTTGCTAAGGCAACATGCGCACCGATTTACGTCTGGATGCACGCAAATGCCGCATCTCCTACTTGCTGTGTATCCGAGGTCAGTAACGACACAGGTGTTAGGCACACTTCACCAGGACTGGACTAGTGCACGCTGCAGTAGTACTGCAGTATCTAGGGACAACATCTGGTACAGTGGAACTGCCATAAAACACTGCTGATACACCACTGCCGTGATACAATGGCATAGCAGTGCGGCAACTCTGCACCAGTACAGTACCACTGCTGTGGTACAATGGTACACCAGTGCGGCAACCCTGCAGCGTTGTACCACTACACAGCTGTAGGCTGGTGCAGCGGCAGCACCAGTGGTGCAGTGGTACGCGGCTCGGCGGCGGCCGCGGACGCCGGCTGGTAGCGGCCGGCCGGTTTAATTTGTGTGAAGCCGGTAATTTGGCGGGCGTCGGGCGCGCGGACTGCACACATGCTGGCCGTGTTGCCATCCCGCGCGGCTTTGCACGCCGCCGCCGTAGTTGCGCCGTGTAAACGGCCGGATAAATCACGACACGGCTTAACTGCAAGTCAGCCGGCGGCGCGCGCGGCCGTTGTGGTGCGCGCGCCGCGCCGGTCCGATCGGGCGCCGAAAATCGGCGCCAAGAAAAAACGCGTCGCAGTCGCCGACGCCGACAAAAATGCGTGAGTTATCGTGGTGCGCGCGCGGCGGAAAAACAATCGGGTGGGCGTGCATACGCAATGGGCGGCGGGGCGCGGCGGCGGTGACCTCTTTCGGCGACGGCGGTAATTACGCCGCGTCGGATGCGTGCCATTGAAATGCAAATTGTCGGCGCCATTAGAGACGGACGGGAGCTGTTCACCTGGTGTGCGCTCTCATTAATCTTGTCGTAATGGGTGGGGGTCAGCCGGCCGGCTGGACGTCCGTGTGCCGTACCGGCGCGACCGCCGACCGGCCGCTTCCGCCGTGACCCGTCCGTGCGGGAACGCGAGCCCACGGTTTCTGGCCAAACGCGCCGGTTGCCAGCTGTCGTGATTTGTGGAACGGTGCTCCGACACCGTGAGTCGGCGGTCGGATTCCCACGTGGATGCCGTCGGATGCCGCCGTTAAGTCCTTCGGGAGTCCGGACTGAAATGCGCATCCCACATCCCACATGTCGCGTAGTCCCATGTGTATAGACTGCAATAGCATGGACATTAGACATCAGAGATTGGTTGGTTATTTGGGCTTAAGGGCGCATCGACTGCGTTGGTCATACAGCGCCCAAGACATCAGAGATTAGACATCGGTGAAAAGGCAGGAGAGCGGTGTTTCCTGCTCCCGCTCGCCCAGCATATCGCCGAGTGAGCACCAGTGAAGTATCCGCGTGCGGCGCGACCTGACGACGCCCCGTGTTTTCAGAGCTCGCCACCTTGTGCCGACACGGAGGCGAGGTCCAGTCGGCGCCGCGGCAGGACTCCATCACAGGGCGTCCGGTCGGCACCCACCGAGGGCAGAGGACGCCGGCCGACAGCCCCTGCCACCCCGTGTGCAATACCTCGCGCTCTCAACAGTCACATGCCGACGCGCGGTGTCACCGCTGCTACCGCTGCGGCCACACACGTCGACCGTCCGGCAGGGCAGCCGTAGATGATCAGCGGCACGCGCTGTGTTTTTGTCGGCCTGTTATGGCGTGTTGCGCGATTCCATAGAAATGGATATCAAGATGTTTCCAAGGGATGATTTGTGTTTCCGAGGAAGATGGAGAGTGTGAGAGGTTTCCGAGCTGTCCGTTTCCGGAAGGTTCGCCATTGTAAAGACATAGGAGAGAGAGAGAGAGGAAACGAGACAGATGGACAGACATACTATACAGACCGCAAGTTTGTCCAACACACTGACTGTGATGTCAGACTGTAGAGACAGCCAGACAGACACGCAGACATACTATCTGGATATGCCGGATGAATACTATTTTTGTCCGCAGTGACGGCGCCACCCGAGTGTTCTGCCGAGCCCAGTGTTTCAGATGTGTACGGTTATGTCTCCTAATACATGTATATGATGTATGCCTGCATTTTTGTCGGCGCCAGGATGCTCCCGAATCACGGTCCTGTCGGCAAGGGCAGTCCTCGTAAGTGTCACGAGCCCCTTCAGCCCGCAGAATATAACAACTCAAGAAAAACTTCTCCCTCACTCGGTATCGAACCTGTAATTTCGCCGGCTTCTGCCTGCTAGCTGTGGTGCGACGTTTCTGCCTCAAAGCGCAACAGTTGCTAGGGCTATGTAGTCATGGGATCCGCCGGTATTGTGCTTGCAAGGGATGGATCCAGCTAATATGTGTGGATATAGCACCAAGGGCGGGGGAGGACAATCTTCCCCAGGTATTTTCCTTACATGAAAAGAATGAATCTAGACTATACTATCCCTTACCATCTCACAAACCATTTCGTCGTGGCAAAACACCTGCTAACTTAGTTTTCTTTAACAGCTTCCTGGGAGGTTAGAAAGAAAATTGAAGTGTAGGAATGTTTTCTTTTTCATATAGGGCTTCACGAATTCGTTTAAGTTTCGGATCAGTTGCAGTCGTTGAAGAAGAGCGATCCCAAAATGTAGTCTAAATTTGACTGCGCCATGTTTGGTTTGGTTCAGCTCGTGGATGGATTCAAGACGGGTCTGCCGGACGGACGTGGTGACGGACGTGGTCTACGTCAGACCCCGCCAGACCACGTCCCATCACCCGTGGCGCAGCTAGGATTTTCCTGAGGCGAGCCCGACCCGAAAGAGTGATGATAAATCAAGCTTAACGGTGATAGAACTATAAAGTTTTTGGCTCACGAAGCTCGCCCAAAATTTTGTTTGTTTCGGGAACAGCTCTTTCTCGTTTCCTCCAGTTAATTTTATGTTGCTAAGGGGGGCCTTTGGCCACGACTCTGCCTCCACACACTAACACAAGACATGGGAAGCTTATGCAATTGAGGTGTATTTTTGTACGACTTTAAATTATGCACGAATTTATTGTCAGGATGTATTACAAATTATCTTTACTCCCACCCCATAAACGTTTTTTGTCGTATCACAACATAGCGTTTGTTCGATCAAAGTGCTTCGCTCCTCTCCCCAGGACGGTCGACTGCATTCGCCTTTGGTTCAGCTTAGCTTTCGGGAATCATCCCAGCATTCAGGCGCAGCGTGCACCGCTCTGCAGTAACATGCAACACAAATATACAGGGAAGTACGCTTCCCCGGTATCACAGCACTTCGCGATTAAGCAAGCGGAAGTTGAGTGTTGCAGAGCTACCGTCACAGACTCTCCGGTGGGAGACACCAACTGGGAAAGCCCATTGTCCCCGGTGCTCGCGAGTCATTCGGTGCAGGAAGGCACCGAATGCTGTAGCGGTGGGAGAACAAGTCTGACTCTCCACCAGCCCAGATTCTCCGGAATGGAGGATGGGCGCACGTGGCGGCAAAGGCCTCAGACGTTCCGAGCAGCAAAGCTGACCACTGACTGCTGCAAAATTAATTATGTCGATTCGGGGGCTCAAGTTCAGCCTGAGAGACAGTAGACGTTGTGATGGAGGGTCAATGATCACGTGCAGTCTGCTGGTTGAGTTGCTGGAAGCGGCTATAAATCAAAGATTGGAGTTGGTTGGTTATTGGTTTTACGACACGTCGACCGTTGAGTCACATAGCGTCGCCAATCTCTCACGCCAATTGGTCGCGGGCGAAGAGTAGCGACAGGTGAGATTCGAACCCACAATCTTTCGATTGCGAGACGAGCATCTTACCCCTAGACCACTCGTCCCCTCAAAGATTGGAGTTGCACTTTTTGGGTGTGATTTTCCTCCGGATGGGCAATGGTCGGTGATGAGATTCAGTGGCCTGCACGAAAAGGATGGAGGGTAGTGTGTGTATTCCAATAACTTGGAGATTTGTCCCGACATTAATTGTTTTGGCAAGGCGTTTTCTCAGAAACTAAACGGATGGGTTAAAGGATAGAAACATGCTAGGTACAAATAGTTTATATTTGGTATGTACCTGTGACGCACCTGACTCAGCGAATACAAGACTTATTTTATTAGGAAATCAGTACATATTACATCAGCGTCGTCAGCAGCAACAATTGCCACTCTCAGGGTTCACTGATAAGCTAGTGACAAGTTACAACGCAGAAAAAAATGCAGCTGGCTAACAGAAAACAAGCCAGCGGAGGTTCGAAGTGAAATGAAATATTTGTTATCGGGAAGAGAGGATTCACTTATAGGTTAGCTACCATTTTCATACGGTGTACCCAATACATTATTGGGTGAGCAATGTATATATGTGCCGGGCGAGGGCAGATGCCAAGGTTATGTGTCCAAACATGTAAGTGGATACGAAGTAAATGCAGGTTGGCTGTGAATAAAAAAAAATCTTTAAGATTTGATGTGTTCTGCCAAGACGCGAGACTCGCAAGGTTCTGTCCTGAAATAGTTGAGCGTGCAATGCGACTGGACGACACTGGGGTTTCCACTTGGCTTCAGCTTCTGCTGCAGAACGGATAGGACGCGTGTGTTCTAGTGGTGTTGCGTCATTTACATGGAAAAACAAGCCTCCGTACAGGATGGAAGTTGGTTGGTGAATTATCTGGCCAAGATTCAGCCGCAGGTGGCGGTAGCCAGTCGGCAGAGGTTATGTCCCCCCCCCCCTTCTCACCAAATTTTGGGCGAGCTAACATAGCAGTTTCTACTAGTCTCTATGGGCGTGGCATGTAAAGAATCGGCTTCAAAGTGACTCCTGCCTTTCCCTCCCAAACTTTGAGACGATTCCCGTGCAGATTCAGGCTACACTTAGGACACCAGCGGTCAGAAATGGTCAGAGGGAATGGCCACTGCCAGGACAGCTTCGAAAAATCACATATTCAGTTTCATGCCAGCGGAGATTTATCAGAATGGCACCATATGGTCGACCGCGGCGGAGGTCATTGGGTGCCACCGCAACGCACGGTGTTCTAACTCGGGACCATAGGCGGCCAAACATAATTTTAACTACTTAAAATGGAACTGTCGCACACTTTAGAAAAATAGATATTCCAATGCATTAGTATCAAAAACCTACTGCTGCAAAATGTCGTGCCTGCCAATGTCGTGAAAATTATACTTTTTTTTCGTACCGGCAAAGGCAAGACTTGGGCGCCTATTAGCATCGAACATTTCAGTTTATGTCCACGCCAAATGAACAAAAAGTGTAAAAGCACATCATATAAACATCATATAAACATCATATAAACATCATATAAAAGCACATTTAGCTGACCTCCTTTTCTGAGGAAAATAATAAATGTGTGTCCTTTTGTACAAATTAGATCAAATATAGACCGGTTTCTTATGACCAAGTAGCCAAGTTTCTTGTGAGCGTTGCGAATGGCTCGGCAACCCTTAGTTAGACCGACAGGAAAATCATCGGTACTTAGATACCAGCAATGGAGAATACCATTGGAATATTGTCCTACCCTTGAACTGCAAGCATGAATAGCTTAGATTTCGTCCGATTGCTCCAGATTGATGTGCAGCACGTACCGCACGCGGGAAGGTACGCCATCCTATGAGCGTCGGACAGCGTTAGGCGGAAGGGCAGGTGTGCCATCCTGTGGGCTCCGGACATCAGGCGGAAAGGGCAGGTGTGCCATCCTGTGGGCTCCGGACATCAGGCGGGAAGGGCAGGTGTGCCATCCTGTGGGCTCCGGACATCAGGCGGGAGGGGAAGGTGTGCCATCCTGTGGGCTCCGGACATCAGGCGGGAGGGGAAGGTGTGCCATCCTGTGGGCTCCGGACATCAGGCGGGAGGGGAAGGTGTGCCATCCTGTGGGCTCCGGACATCAGGCGGGAGGGGAAGGTGTGCCATCCTGTGAGCTCCGGACATCAGGCGGGAGGGGAAGGTGTGCCATCCTGTGAGCTCCGGACATCAGGCGGGAGGGGAAGGTACGCCATCCTGTGGGCTCCGGACATCAGGCGGGAGGGGAAGGTACACCATCCTGTGGGCTCCGGACATCAGGCGGGAGGGGAAGGTACGCCATCCTGTGGGCTCCGGACATCAGGCGGGAGGGGAAGGTACGCCATCCTGTGGGCTCCGGACATCAGGAGGGAGGGGAAGGTGTGCCATCCTGTGGGCTCCGGACATCAGGCGGAGGGGAAGGTGCGCCATCCTGTGGGCTCCGGACATCAGGCGGGAGGGGAAGGTACGCCATCCTGTGGGCTCCGGACATCAGGCGGGAGGGGAAGGTACGCCATCCTGTGGGCTCCGGACATCAGGCGGGAGGGGAAGGTACGCCATCCTGTGGGCTCCGGACATCAGGCGGGAGGGGAAGGTACGCCATCCTGTGGGCTCCGGACATCAGGCGGGAGGGGAAGGTACGCCATCCTGTGGGCTCCGGACATCAGGCGGGAGGGGAAGGTGTGCCATCCTGTGGGCTCCGGACATCAGGCGGGGGGGGAAGGTACGCCATCCTGTGGGCTCCGGACATCAGGCGGGAGGGGAAGGTGTGCCATCCTGTGGGCTCCGGACATCAGGCGGGAGGGAAGGTGTGCCATCCTGTGGGCTCCGGACATCAGGTGGGAGGGAAGGTACGCCATCCTGTGGGCTCCGGACAACAGGCGGGAGGGGAAGGTGTGCCATCCTGTGGGCTCCGGACATCAGGCGGGAGGGGAAGGTGTGCCATCCTGTGGGCTCCGGACATCAGGCGGGAGGGGAAGGTGTGCCATCCTGTGGGCTCCGGACATCAGGCGGGAGGGGAAGGTGTGCCATCCTGTGAGCTCCGGACATCAGGCGGGAGGGGAAGGTACGCCATCCTGTGGGCTCCGGACATCAGGCGGGAGGGGAAGGTGTGCCATCCTGTGGGCTCCGGACATCAGGCGGGAGGAGAAGGTGTGCCATCCTGTGGGCTCCGGACATCAGGCGGGAGGGGGAGGTGTGCCATCCTGTGAGCTCCGGACATCAGGCGGGAGGGGAAGGTACGCCATCTTGTGGGCTCCGGACATCAGGCGGGAGGGGAAGGTGTGCCATCCTGTGGGCTCCGGACATCAGGCGGGAGGGGAAGGTGTGCCATCCTGTGGGCTCCGGACATCAGGCGGGAGGGGAAGGTGTGCCATCCTGTGGGCTCCGGACATCAGGCGGGAGGGGAAGGTGTGCCATCCTGTGGGCTCCGGACATCAGGCGGGAGGGGAAGGTGTGCCATCCTGTGAGCGTCTCTTCGTCTTGGGGTTGCCTGGCGACCCGAAGGCAACACAAACGCGCAATCGACTCAATATTCCGCCGAGCGAGAGGGGAATGGGGCGGCACTGTGGGAGACGAGTGGGACATCCCCCAAGTTCCTCCACTTTGTATCCGCGGGTCCGAGCAGCCGGGGCGGCGCGTTGCCGCAGCTGTGACAGCGGTGACAGCGCGCCGACTCGACACGGTTGAGCAGGCGTGTGGCCGAGTGATGGCGTGGTGGCTCGGATAGAACTCTCCGCTCGCGCTTTTGAGCTTGTCACGGACCTGGAGGCTAGTCGAAGTGGAGCATTCGATCAGCTGTTGCATCGAAAGACGCTTTCGGGCATTGGAGTGCGTCTCGAAATGTTAGTGGAGTTTGTGTGTGTGAAGGACCCGACCGATGAGCATCACCATTTGTCCCAGGCAGCCGAGAGTCGAAGTAGCCGATCAGCCGATATTTCACGCGTGTCAAGCGTGCACGCGAATACGAGCAAGTTTTCAGCACAGTCTTGTTTGCTTTCTGCCCCAGACGTCACGATATCAGCAGTAATAGTGGCATTTTGGACAATGAAAACGAGGGAGAAGACTGAAATACGTAATGGGTGGGTTTAAAGGTTGAGGTATAGCCAAGCTGGACAGATAGGCAGGCAAATCCCGCACAAAGCTCAGTAATAGGCGTTCAGCCCGATGCAAACATGGACGGTCTTAAAACATTGGAAAAGGTGCTGGTTCCGGTCGGCACATATTCATAAAACAATTGCAACAACAACAAAAAATTTCATAATATGCATAAATTACCCACATGGCATCAAAATGGTCGGCAATGCAAGAGAAAAGGTTCAATATTCTCAACCCATGGTCTTAGAACAGTGCTTCCCCGCTCCCCATCCCCAAATGACTCCCTGGATGTGCCTATTACCACGTGTCCCTTATTTAAGATAAAGGAAGGAAGAACGTTTTTGCAAATAGCATGTCATCGAAGGTAAGCATGCACGTTATATTCATACCCCTCCCCTCTTCCATGTTTAATGTCCATGGCACCACTGATGGCATTTGATTTATGTCTTTGTGCTGCCAATTGCAACTCAATATTGCATGACAAAATCAACAATTTCGGTGCATTGCTGAAAACAGGGAAGCAATACGTAGCCAAAGATTGTCCAAGCGGGGGGGGGGGAAGATTTGGCAAACGGGGCCCGGACTGCCCGTAAAGTTTTTAAAATCCTTGAAATTCAGGCACTATTTAGAGATTTTACTTCGAAAACAGGATTTTTACTGTTCTTTTTTATCCTCATTGGGTGCCCGGACCTTCGGATCCCCTCCCTCCTTAAGTTGTATGTAAACATGATACTGTTATCAATCGTTAATGCAGACCGCCTAAATATACATCTAGATACAGGCTGTCAAAACGTCATTGCGAAAAACGCCGATTCAGTATTTGGTAAGGAATAAGTAAGCCCATGTCAGGTCCCGTAGACAACTTAAGGGCCCGTGCACATTCGTAAAGACCTGCAAACGTTGGTAATAGCCTGTATACGTTCGTAAGGACCAGTAAACATTCGTAAAGGCCATTAGACGTTCGTAATAGCCCGTAGGCGTTCGTAGGAACCAGTAAAAAAGAAGAACCTTGGGTTACGACGCATTCAAGTGCTACGTCATATAGCGTCGCCAACCTCTCACGCCGATTGGCCACGGGTGGTCTCAGCAATCCCGCCGGTTGCGAGATGCTAACCTACAATCTTGCGAGCTTCCGCTTCCGCTTCCACTAATCCCCTTCATGTGGCGACACCAGCACCCGGGTGGGGGGGGGTACAACTCCGCCGCAAGCTCGTCAATGTTAAAGACGGACACTTTTAAACGTAGCTTTCTTCTGATCAAATATCAGCTCGGTATGGCTGTAGTGCTCCGAGCGAGCCCCAAGATATTAAAACGATCTTTACCTCTCGCGTAGTGATACTAAATGTATCAGCGGAACAGTTGATATGGCACCGTACCACTGATCTTGTAGCGTTGGTACCGACGCCAAAAGGCCCCACATTGACGGCCCGAATCGGCGTGAGAGATTGGCGACGCTACATGACTCAACGGTCGACGTGTCGTAAAACCAATAACCAACCAAACCAACGGCCCGAATAGAAATGCTGGTTCGTCGCGTACCTTTCAAGGAACAAAACAACTAACAAATATGCGAGCCCGGTCGAATCGAAACGCTGCGTTTCGTCTAAGCACATATGCCGATGATGTTGCCACAACGTCCAACTTGTCGGAATATCACTAAAATCACACACAAAGAACAGCCCTTCGCTGCCGTTCAGGCAAACAGCCAGCGGTCTGGTCGAAACAGCCACTCAATTGCTGACGATGGCTCCTCAAGAGTGATAACACGAAGCCTCGGGCTGGGTGTATGGTGACGAATGGGAGCACAGGCGTAAGGCTGCTCGTTAGCAGCTGCACACGCTGATGTGCCTTTTCCGGGCACACACTTCAGCTGTTGCCAAATGTGATTGCGAGTGTGATTTTGCGTGTGAACGGCAGCTTCGGCTAGCATATGATTAGGACAATTTGGGTTGTGGGCTCTTCAACTGGCACGTTGTATAGCGTTCGCAACTACGGATGGCGGATTGCCAACTGAAACGAGTGCACCGAAGCGCGTAGGTGGTACGAAACCATCACGTTTGACATAGACGCAAATTCAACGGCAGAAGCATAATGGGAGCGATTTTTTTATCATGAAAAGTGTGATTATTTGCATGTCCACATCTATATCAATAAATATAACCATACCTATATTCATAACTATATCTGTAACTAGATATTTAAGTAATTCTTTAACTACATTTTTAACTACATCTATATCTATATCCACATCTATTTCCAGAACTATGTATTTAACTATATCTATATCTATATCTATATATATTTTATGCATATGTGTGTATGTATGTGTGTGTGTGTTTGAGCGAATCTCTGGACCATATACCATATACCAATCACCATAGTCTTCAAATAGAAAATCTTAAATTAATAAAACCACAAATTGCACGACTTCTTGGCAGTGGCTATGAAGTGCATCAGGGAAGTGGGCAAACATATTTGGAGGGGGCCTGCCTACCGCCATTTTGTAAGTCCCAGGATTTCGACAGGATTACTTTCTCAAAGGGATCCATTTCGAAGGATTAAAATAGCGTGTGACATTTTCCTGTGGAGGTGGCCCAACCTATCACCATTGTTTCTGCAGTCACCGGATTTCCACCCCGACCTCCTGCTCAGATTTTTCCCTGGTATTCATTGATGGGCGAGCTCTCACTGCCGAAAGTACGCCTGCCCGAATCATAAAAAGTAAAATTTCATATTTTACGATTTCACCATATAATACCCGGTCGTGGCCACGCCAACGTTCGTGTACACACACCCGCATGGCACATTCGGCGCATTCGCAACACTTCGTGCGGTTCTGTGGTTTTGCTAGGCCACACACATTTTGCTAATTGCCGCCATACGATAGCTTCATGCAATATTTGACGTGATGGAATGCTTGGAATGGTGGTTCCCTGGGAAAATTCGATGAATTAAATTCGAAGATTACCTCTTTTCTTCCCACATGTTCAGGTGGAATTGAAATCCGGATATCCGCCGAGCTTTAATATACCTACCTTTTGTTTGTTTGTTTAAATATGCTCCTAGATTGGCTTCCGAATAGAGACACGGCAGCTGGTTGGATGTTCTTTCGGGAACCCGTTACGTTATTTGTCTACTGATGTGTTTTAGCCCCCCCCCCCAAACGCATTTTTGCGAGGGTCCCGGCACATTTTTGAGAATCGGACGTGTTTTAAAAGCGCTGCTACTTTTGGGGGATCGGCGGTGTTTTTGAGGACCGGCGCGTTTTTGAAGGCCCCGATACGATTCTTTAGTATCGGGGGGGGGGGGGCATTTTAAGAACATGTCGCATTTTGCGGGCACCTGCCGGTTTTTGAGGCCCTCATGCCGACTTTATGTGCGGCCCCGGTGAGTTTTGGGGACCTCCGGTATGTTCCTGAGGGCTTCAGGTGTTTATTCAGGGTCTGTGTGCATATTTTAAGGCCCTGCCACTTTTTTCCGAGACTCCGTCCTCTATGCAAGGGGTCGGTGCATTTTCGACCTCCCGGCGTGCTTTTAGGACCACACTGTGTCTATGTGGGGCCACGACTTGAGATCCAGGGTGGGCTTGGTGGGGAGGGGTCCGGACCCCCTGGTTTTGTACCTGCCAATGGTAATTTATAATTTTCCCTATTCAATCTGAAGATGTGTCCTGAAAATATAAATTTGGACTCCCTGGCTTTGTGAGGAGATATCCAGCCTTGTTTGAGGCCCGAAGGGAAATTTTAGGACTTGGCGCGATGTTTGGGGGTTCCAGTGCGATTTCTTGTGGTCCTAGGCGTGATTTTTATGGCCAAGGCGCGAGGTTCCGGGGACCAGATGTGAGTTTTCTGAACTCGGCGCGATTTTTCGGAACCACTCCTGAATTTGTCTGAGCCCGGGTCGCTTTTGCGGATCCCAGCATGATTTTTGTCGGGCCCCTGGCACCAAGCTTGTGTGCCCGCCGCGTTTTTCCGAGCTCAGGAACATTTTTGGCGAAATTGACGATTTTCCGGTGCGCATGGCACGATTTGGCTGGACTCTAGACATATTTTTATGTTTCTGCTCTAGACTCTAAATAGATATCAACTTATTTTTGTGACGGTCATGATGCGATTTTTGGGGTCACGCTACATTCATTTGGGGCCCCGGGTGTTTTACGGAACCCAATGCGATTTTTTTCCGGGGCCCCGGTGCGATCTTTTAGGGAGACCAGATGACCCTTGGGAGTTTTCGAGGTCCCGCTTTAATTTTTTGGGACCTCTGACGATAATTCGAGGGTGACGCTTATTTGTGATGACCGGAGGGAACTTTGGGGCCGCCAGCGCCAGCGATTTTTGGGGCCCCGACGCGACTGTCCGACCGGACGAGGGTCTCCATTTCATTCCCCGCTGTATTTATTTCAGACCCTCGACGCGAATTGTTGTGGGACCTCCAACAGGAATCTTCGGGCACCAGCGCCATTTTTGGAGACCTAGCGCGAGTGTTCGGGGCTCCGCTGTATTAATTTCGGTCATCGACGCGTAATCTGGGGGGCCCAGACGTGAAATTTTGAGGTGCCAGCGCGATTTTTTGGCCCGGCGGTATTCCTGGGGGCTGCCACCTCTCAGGAAGGCATTTTCCCCTTTGCCCCCCCATCTCCACCTAGGGTATGCCACTGTTCCTCGGATGCTGAATACGTTTCATCAAATAAGGCAACTTGTCAACGAAATGCATACTCTTACTGTCTGCCTACCACTGTCTGCCTACCACTGTCTTACCGTTTATCTTTGCTGTCGTAGAAGTGGCCGCAGATTGATCTGCCCACGAATCAGCTTTTTACCAGGGGGCATATTTTAAAGTGGTCATTCAGACCAGTTGGGGTTGGACCACGAAGACAACTACACTGAACGGAAGATTAGCGATTTTATACCATGTCTGACGTTAATTTGTCCGTCCGAAAGTTAAACGCTAATAAACTGACTAGAACCAGAAACAAGCGTATTGTTGAGCTACGAATGATAATATCCGTGTCTTCGTGGACCTTCGCATAGTTGAACATCACAACAACGTCTCTTGGGAGTGGGAACATGTCGTGGGATTGCGAGTTCCATGCCCGACTGAGGGAACGCTTTCAACGTTCTATTGCAGTTGGAGCACAATAAATTTGCGTGCTGCTTGCTTGGGGGACGGTCCGTCCCTCTCTGGGGACGGTCACATAATCACTGGAGCCATCTTTAGCTCAACTGCGCTCTTTAGCTGCGCCCTTTTGATGAGCCCTTGTAACCGCTGCGCTCCTCAAGCGGCAACACAGGACGCGTCATCTTAATGGAACGAATAAACAACGGATGTGGCACGACGCGTCGACAGAGCGTCCACGCTGCACCAAGGTCACGATACTCCAACACCAGCCGCCGGCGTCCTGCAACAGGCCCCTGCAGCAGAACCCTGCAGCAGAACCCTGCAACAGACCCCTGCAGCAGACCCCTGCAGCAGACCCCTGCAGCAGACACCTGCAGCAGACACCTGCAGCAGACCCCTGCAGCAGACCCCTGCAGCAGAACCCTGCAACAGACCCCTGCAGCAGACCCCTGCAACAGACCCTGCAACAGACCCCTGCAACAGACACCTGCAGCAGAACCCTGTAGCAGACCCCTGTAACAGAACCCTGTAACAGAACCCTGTGGCAGAGTCCTGCAGCAGAGTCCTGCAGCAGACCCTGCAACAGACCCCTACAGCAGACCCCTGCAGCAGACCCCTGCAACAGACCCCTGCAACAGGCCCCTGCAACAGAACCCTGCAGCAGAGTCCTGCAACAGAGTCCTGCAACAGAGTCCTGCAGCAGAGTTCTGCAACAGAGTCCTGCAGCAGAGTCCTGCAACAGAGTCCTGCAACAGAGTCATGTAGCAGAGTCCTGCATTATAGTCCTGCAACAGTGCCCTGCAACAGCACACACAACAGGCCCTGCAACAGAGTCCTGCAAAGAGTCCTGCAACAGAACCCTGCGACAGAACCCTGCGACATCGTCCTGCGACAGCACCATGCAACACATCCCTGCAACAGCGCCCTGGAACTTCCACCGGCTGACTCGATAACGAGAGGTACACCCCGGCTCACGACACCAGATGGGCGTGCCGACCTTGACCTGCGGCGTGAGCGTACTCCGTCTCCGTCTCGCGCATGATGCGGCTTCCGCACGGCGACCTGGCACGGCCGTCTTTGCACGACCACCAGCCACTGACAGTCGCGCGACCCGAGGCCCGATAGTGGATCATGGGATTCCTGGGTGTCTAGGGGGAGCATGGAATTCCTGGGTGTCTAGGGGGATCATGGGATTCCTGGGTGTCTAGGGGGAGCATGGGATTCCTGGGTGTCTAGGGGATGGATTCTGGTGTTTGGGACATGGGATTCCTGGTGTCTAGGGAGATGGAATTGGGTGTCTAGGGGGAGCATGGGATTCCTGGGTGTCTAGGGGACATGGGATTCCTGGGTGTCTAGGGGAGCATGGGATTCCATGGGATTCCTGGGTGTCTAGGGGGAGCATGGGATTCCTGGGTGTCTAGGGGGATCATGGGATTCCTGGGTGTCTAGGGGGATCATGGGATTCCTGGGTGTCTAGGGGATCATGGGATTCCTTGGTGTCGACGACTGAATACACGTCAGATATTTGTATGCTCTACAAGCAACGTACGAATACAACTTGTTTACAGAGTAACTTGGAAAATTAACCTTCATGCCCGTGATACTTCAATTCGAAAAGGAGTCAGAAAAACGGCATGTTTCGCCAACCGAAGCTTTGTCAATCATCAACAGACAGTTGACAAACCCCGGTTGGCGAAATGACGCATATCGTGAGCATAAGGTCAATTTTTCCAGTTACTCTATATCCACTCAACATGCCCCCTATACACTACGGGCGTAAACAACAAATTATTAGTCTCAAAAGAGCCGAGCAATTCGGAGTGCAACGCGTTATCCTCTTAATGTTATCCCCTTAATGTTATCCCCTTAATGTTATCCCCTTAATCACGCGTGTCGTTGCTGTTCCCTGTTCCCTGTTCCCTGTCCCCTGTTCCCAGTCGACCGAAGCTGTGGTGACAGGCAAGACATCCTTCACAGCGCTCATTCACAGAAGCATAGGTGCATACATACCGGGCACACCTGTAGCCTGCAAAGCACACATCGCAAACCGCGTGTGCAACAGGTACCGCCGGTTTTGCAGGGCAGGAAGCCACTCCCATTGTTGGCAGGCGCGGCGACCGGCAAGCATTTCCTTCTGCTCACGAGGACGTTGTACGCGGAGGAGGGATCGTTCCTGGCTTGCGCCGGGCCGGCCGGCAAATCTACCTTCGCCGAGCCAAGGAATTGGGAGGGTCGGATTTGTGCCAGAGATCGTCATGCGAAGTGCGTGCATCTGTTTCACATTTGAAAATCTTACGGTCAGGTCAGGTCAGGTCAGGCCGCATGGTCAGTTTAAGTAGAAGCTTGAATAGGTCCGGCACATATCTTCCGAGGCATAAATGTTTTGTTTCAAAGGATAACTGATGTGATACTGAAATTGTTGTACACTCTGTAGCTTCTGGCCTCGTGACCTTATCATATGTCGCGCTGGGTAAGATATAAATTGATAAAATGCTCACTTCAACTTTCGCCAAAGAATACATTTTTTTGGATACATCTCATGTCTAATGAGATCAGGTTACATAACGTCAGGTTTTCTAAGGTAATTTGTTGAACACAAAATGTCATGCTGCACGGTTTCGGTGACGATGAAACCAGACTGACATTATTTTATGGAGAACATCATCATTCTGCATACAATGACATTGTGTAGAATATGCCTGATTCTTGACCTGACATTATGCCATTGATGTTTTATATATTTTATATCGAATGGTGATGGCATGCTCTCATCATTTTCTGCAAGAAAACTTTTTTCCACAATCATTACGCTAAGCCACGCAGAAGTTGACCGGACCTCAGGTCAGCAAGCTTGAATTTAGCTAAAATGTTAAGGCAGCGGAGTTGTTCTTCTTAATAAAGAACACCATCGTCTGAGTTCGGTGTTGATATGCTGCAAGCATCACTTCATTTTTAATCTTAATCTAAATCTTCATTTTGAATCTTAATCTCACCTTAATCTGAACTTGCCGCGAGATATGCAAACAAATATACAAGAAGATAATGAAAGCTTCGCGTCTCTGCGTTCATTCTTTCTGCCGCTATCCTGGAAAAGCCTGAGGGGATGAAGGGGGTGGCTCTCGAGCCCGTCCATCCCCTCCCCATCGTACCGGCCCGGCGAGGGTGCACGTCTATTGAATGGAGACAGGTTCAGATGATAGGCTGCAGATTTATAGTCGCCGTACACCACACCCAGAACACTTTGTAAATGCACGTAGTTGGTGATACCGCAGCGCAAATTGCCGAGAAGCGAAATATGCGTACAATGAAGAAGAAGAAGAAGAACCTTGGGTTCTTTTACGACGCATTCAACCGCTAGGTTATATAGCGTCGACAACCGCTCACGCCGATTGGTCGCAGGTGAACTCGGCAAATGCCGTCGGTTGTGAGATTCGAACCCACAATCTGGCGATCAAGAGTCCGACGCTCCACCAACTCAGCTACCGCGGCCCCCATGCATACAATGAACTACTCGGGTCCAGAGCCCAGATCAACAGCGAGAAGATTAGGTTAGATGTCAACAGCGGCAACAGGCGCAGTAGGCGGCAGTTGGACGGGGCTCCCCTCTGACGGAGATTTCCGCCGTGCCACGCTCAGACGATATCGTGACGTGTCGCGCGCCCCGGTAGCCCAATCTCCGCGTCACACTGTCGCCTGGAAACCGACAGGTCGTGGGTTCGAGTCGCGGTGCTTCTTGGTTTATCAGTCGCCGGCAGCCGGTCTACAGTCGCCGCGCTGTAGGTCGCGAGCCGACACTGCAGATGAAGGTGCAAATCGCCGACTTTGTGGTTGGGTGTACTGCATTTATGTGCAATCGCTTCAGCTCAGAGCGGCGCCGGTCGCCATGGCAACAGCCCGGCCAGCGACTCGTTCATTTCCCGTTGTGACGACAGCTGACACGGCCTCGTTTCCGGAGTCTTCTGCGCGCTCCACACCGAGCGCCCACCGGGGTGCTGTCGATGGTACTTTGGCGGAGCGACACGCACGGCCTGCACCGGCCGCACAACTACAAAGGTGGCGCGAATTGCGTGTCGGATCATTTTATTGCACGCCGATAATGCCAATCAGAACAGTTACGGAACAACAGAAAACTGACCGAAGCACCACGTGACAGCCACCCGAGATTACTCGGCGACCGAAAACAGCAACGAACGCATAGGATGAGAGACGGCGACGTCGGTCAAGGGCGAGCCACCGTCTTGTCGTCGCGGCTTTCGCGCCTGATGCGGAACTTCCCGACTCAAAACGGCTTCCGACGTCGTGCCCGCTCTGGGACCGAGCGTTTGCACCTGTGGCGTTTACGCAAACAGGTTGCACAATACAGTAACTGTCGGGGCGGGTTGTAAGCTTGAGCAGGGTGGGGGGTGGGGGGCGTTTACTGCCCTTGCACAGGTGTTACAATCGCTGGCGAAAATAGCCGGTAACTGCCGTAACTGCACAACGCGCGGTGAACGCTTCGCACCTGGTATAGCTTGTTGACAGTTATTCACAGGCTGAGTTGTGTTTGCTGCGGGTGCTGCTGCTGTCCATAATATTTCTCTTTTATAGTGGCATGATGGCATATTCTTTTTATAGTAGCATGTGAGCTGCACGTTCATAAATGGCCGTATCCTCCTGGATCCGCTGATGGTTTCAGTATCTCTTATTATAGGCCGCTGCGCACATTTCCCACACTGCACAACCAATATGCACCAGTATAAGCCGGCTAAAGTGGCAGAGCTGCAAGGCGAGGGGAGTTGAAATGTTAAAGCGTGAGTGAAGTCGAATCTCCGTATATATCAGTCATAGCCAGCGTCAGAAATACCGGTCCGCTCTGGATTTCACTTCCGGAGATGAAGAGCGAACACATAAACCCTTCTTGCGCGCCGTGGCCTGGCCAACCAAATGACCTTGACCGGTTGCCACACGGCTGCCTGGCTGGATAGGTCAGCAGGCCAGCTTTTGGCAACGACAAGAATGGATTGTTCGGATACTTTGGTTCAACAGAGATCGCATCAACTGAGGGCATAGTATTCCTGGCCCTGATCATGGGCTCATTGTGTTGGGTGTTTATACCGTCACGCGTCTTCAAGCATGCATGCAGAGCTGAAGTGACTTCTGATGCGGTACATTCGCCAACTTGCAATACTGCAAGCAGACATAAGAGGTACCACCACCCCCGGGACTGAACCGGGGACACTCGAGACACTAATCAGACAGGCTACGCACCACTGTGTTACCGGAGACACCACCGAAATCGGCATTCGCCAGCTGTGCTGCCAGATCTGTGGTCGGCAATCGCCGACTGCGCTGCCAGATCTATGGTCAGCTGCTCGCTTACAGGAATTTCGCCGCTAGCTCCTTTCTTCGAACGAAGATTGAGAGTATTTCAGAAGCAATATTGTGATGAAAGTTGGCAAGCCCGAAAATGAAGAGCACTCCGGTCTCTCAGAGGGCAAATTAGAATTTCAAATGCTGCACTTAGCTGTGAATCGCTTTCTAAAGTTCCCTTGGGGACAAAAATGTCGTCGCGAACCTCTTTCTTCGAGCAAAGATTACGGACACGCCATGAGAAAATATAGGAATACAAACGGGTCAAATAAACATTACGAGGCCAAATAACTGCAGTAATTAAAACGCGAAACTCTGTAGCAATAAAACGTTACTGCGTTCTCAAAAACGTGACCGTCGGATCGGATCGGGTCGGGCCGGATCGGGCCGGATCGGGCCGGATCGGGCCGGATCGGGCCGGGAGAACTTTTGTGCCATGTACGGCACACGGGAGTTTACACTCGTACATGGGAGTAGTCTTGTTCGGCTTTCCCTCCCGCTCGTAATGCGAACAGAAACGAACAATTTCATCCTTCCCCGACCCGAACTCTAGACCGCCGCGACACCACTCAGCCACGTCACCATCTGGCCACCGTGGACGGCTTACCGCAGCCGGCTGAGGTGAGATGTATGTATGAGGTGGGTGAGATGTATGGCTGAGGTGAGATGTATGTAGTTACCTGCTCATGTACGGCAATGTCGCTTCACATCCCTGTCTTTGAAGGAAGATTGGCAGTACCGCAGGACAAATATTGTGTTGAAATTCGGTACGTATCGAAAGGAAAATAAATCTGGCTCCGAGTGAAACAAAAATGAAACTTCAAATGCTGCATGGAACACCGCTCAAAGCTGGCCATCAGCGGAAAAGCTTTCGCAAACCTCTTGATGTGAGCAAATAATAAGCACACTTCGTGAAGACACTCACTTCATGCAGCACACTTCAGGCCGGGCCTGGCCTGCCGTCACGCTTTCGCTCAGGTCAACCCTCGTACCAAATACCACATACATTCGCATATACACAAACCATATGGTGTATGTTATATATATACATATATACATACACACATCTTTATATATATATATATATATCTAATGTAGTATGTATATATATATATATATATATATATACCCGCGACATATACTCGTACCATATACCATCAACCCTCGTGCCATATACCATATAGAACTTGCCCGGTCTCCGTCCTCGCGCGCAGTTACTGTCCCATGGCACATCGCGGATGACAGAGGCGATCACGTCACTGATCGATGACGTCATTGTTTGACGACGTCATCGCCTGTCGTCCAGCCACGACGTCAGCCCGGCGGCGACGAAGGCCCGCTCGCACGGAAGGCGTCGGCCACACCATCGCCACGGAGCACCGCGCGGTCCGGCGACGCCACCGTCACACCGACCACGTGACAGCCGACAGCCCGGCGACTTGACATCTGCGCGGTGACGTCACGCCGCGCGCGTGACGTCACGTCGGCGCCGAGCGGCCCACTTCGCGGCGCGAAGCGGTGACGGCCGTCGGCCGGGCACTGCTTACAGGATCTGTCACGCCGTTTCGCTGTCAAATTATCCGGGTCGTTAGCGGGCCGGGCGCTGGGCGGTGCTGTGTCGCCCCAGCACGCGCCGCCACGCCGCGCAACAGAGTTGGACCGCACAGGTAATGCGGCAGAAAACGCGCGACGTTCGTGCGCGGTTTCACGGGCGTCGCCACGAAGTTTGGACTGTGGAGGGGCGGGAGTGGTGGTGGTTATTGGCTTCACGACACGTCGACTGTTGAGTCATGCAGCGTCGCCAATCTCTCACGCCGATTAGTCGCGGACGAAGAGCAGCGACAGGTGAGACTCGAACCCACAACCTTTCGGTTGCGAGACGGGCTACTTACCCCTAGACTACTCGACCCCGGGGACGGGAGTGGGACGGGACTGAGGCGGCGGGGGGGGGGGGCGGCGGTGGGAGGTGCGACGTGCGGGTTGGCGATTCCTTCCATGCAAGGCCACGAACGTCACGTTAAGCTTCACGAAGTTCAGGGGGGACACGTCCCCCCCGCGGTGATGACCCACATGGCGGTGTTCATGACCTGATGCGGCTGGTGTTTGATGGAGGTTTTAACCTAAATCAATAAAGAGATACCAGTTGTCAATGTACGTAGACGTGCGTGTACTCCCAGCACTGGAACTCATTACAAAAAAAATAATTATTAGAAGACAAGTCTGGCACGTTTTACGGTGCTGTTCATGGGAAGTCATCGAGCGGGGTATACTACCTCCCACTGGTAGCATGAACCTAGGCTCAGAGATATTTAGGAAAATGTTTTTTGTTACTTTTTGGTTCGGAATAACGGCATTTTGGCTAAAATTACGTGTAGACCAAGACATTAGTAGTCGCGCCAATGATAACGGCAAATAACGGCATTTTGGCTGAAGTTAAGCGTAGACTAAGACATTAGTAGGCACGCCAATGACATGGTGAGATACTTGAGGTTCAGATCAACGGTCAAGGGCTGCGTCGGTTCCTTATAACCAACGAAAGTTTTCTTTTCATACGCCCGACGCAGTTCCTAATTGTGCCAGATTCATAAAACGAGATCATTACTGTGGGTAAGAGGAAGAAATAAAGCAAATGTCTGCTGGCTCCGCTAGTATTTAATAATCCATCACCTGGTTGAGTTGTGTTATGCATTTGTGCACCTATGCACTTTCCAGGGTTCGAGGTTAGGCCAGATCACGCCAAGTAGTATCACAGGTTCGGTCATTAACATAACCAAATTTGTTTTACGATGGATCCAAGTGGCATGGATGGAGTTCCAGGGTATGCCCGTGATCCGAATCCCCTGGTGTGATACCCTGCCAGTCATCTTCCATATTCAATCGTATAAATTTTGTACCCGGGCTCCTCCCCATCCCACCACACTGGGCGAGATATATCAGCGTTGACCAGTGCAGGAGTCTTTCTACTGCAACAATGCATATTGCCGCCAAATTAAAATTCATCGCATTGCATTCATCGGCTTCAAAACTTCAAATATAATGACACAAATTGCCGCAGGCTATGTTTGGCTAGCCGCAGCGGCTAGTAACTTTCCAGGTCAGCGTTCTCATTGCGCTGCCCACGGGCGCCTCTCTAATCTAATGTGGAGGGGGGCGAGCTGTGTCGCAGTCGGCGTAGGGGGGGGCTACGTCAGAGGCGGCTGACGGGAGCGAGTAGGCGGGCACCAACTGTGGAGAGAGGTCCTGTCACCTGCACAGGCCCCCACACCATGCGGGGTGGCAGGTCGGTCCGGCGGGCCGGGCCGGGCCGGGCCGGGCCGGGCCGGGCCGGGCCGGGCCGGGCCGGGCCGGGACGGGCCGGGCCGAGCCGGGCCGAGCCGGGCCGAGCCGGGCCGAGCCGAGCCGAGCCGAGCCGAGCCGAGCCGAGCCGAGCCGAGCCGAGCCGAGCCGAGCCGAGCCGAGCCGAGCCGAGCCGAGCCGAGCCGAGCCGAGCCGAGCCGAGCCGAGCCGAGCCGAGCCGAGCCGAGCCGAGCCGAGCCGAGCCGAGCCGAGCCGAGCCGAGCCGAGCCGAGCCGAGCCGAGCCGAGCCGAGCCGAGCCGAGCCGAGCCGAGCCGAGCCGAGCCGAGCCGAGCCGAGCCGAGCCGAGCCGAGCCGAGCCGAGCCGAGCCGAGCCGAGCCGAGCCGAGCCGAGCCGAGCCGAGCCGAGCCGAGCCGAGCCGAGCCGAGCCGAGCCGAGCCGAGCCGAGCCGAGCCGAGCCGAGCCGAGCCGAGCCGAGCCGAGCCGAGCCGAGCCGAGCCGAGCCGAGCCGAGCCGAGCCGAGCCGAGCCGAGCCGAGCCGAGCCGAGCCGAGCCGAGCCGAGCCGAGCCGAGCCGAGCCGAGCCGAGCCGAGCCGAGCCGAGCCGAGCCGAGCCGAGCCGAGCCGAGCCGAGCCGAGCCGAGCCGAGCCGAGCCGAGCCGAGCCGAGCCGAGCCGAGCCGAGCCGAGCCGAGCCGAGCCGAGCCGAGCCGAGCCGAGCCGAGCCGAGCCGAGCCGAGCCGAGCCGAGCCGAGCCGAGCCGAGCCGAGCCGAGCCGAGCCGAGCCGAGCCGAGCCGAGCCGAGCCGAGCCGAGCCGAGCCGAGCCGAGCCGAGCCGAGCCGAGCCGAGCCGAGCCGAGCCGAGCCGAGCCGAGCCGAGCCGAGCCGAGCCGAGCCGAGCCGAGCCGAGCCGAGGCCGAGCCGAGCCGAGCCGAGCCGAGCCGAGCCGAGCCGAGCCGAGCCGAGCCGAGCCGAGCCGAGCCGAGCCGAGCCGAGCCGAGCCGAGCCGAGCCGAGCCGAGCCGAGCCGAGCCGACGAGCCGAGCCGAGCCGAGCCGAGCCGAGCCGAGCCGAGCCGAGCCGAGCCGAGCCGAGCCGAGCCGAGCCGAGCCGAGCCGAGCCGAGCCGAGCCGAGCCGAGCCGAGCCGAGCCGAGCCGAGCCGAGCCGAGCCGAGCCGAGCCGAGCCGAGCCGAGCCGAGCCGGCTGACCGGTTGGTTGATACACCAAATCCCCGTGTGCCAACTGCGCGGCCGGAATATCCGTGAGAAAGGGAGCGCGAGGAATGCGTCTAGTTTGACCATGTGACATCGGGGGTCCGGAACTGGAACACCGGATGATGAAACCTGCACTGGGCGCCTGCGCCGTGTATGTAGCAGCGGCCAAAAATGGGCAGCCGGCGTTGAGGCCAGTTCTTTCCAGTCAAAGCCATAGGATTAATGGATCAGATCGTGGAACATTTGGAGGGGGGCATGGTCACTGACCCCCCCCCCCTCTTCTACCGCGCCCGTGTGAGATGCTGTCTGCCACTTGCGGTAGCAGGATTACGAGAACCGACATTTGGACCATGTTTAACATGGAAGTTTATTGGCGCCTTCCAAAATACAGGTTCGGTTCGTTTCAGTTCAGAACATATTTCCTTTCCACAACGTTACTTGATTGTTTTATAGAGCCATGCCATGGGCCTTGCGGTGGGCATGCCGGTGTTCTTTTGCAGAAGCCTCTTCCTGTCACAAATCAAGTAAAATTGGCAATGTAAATTGATTAGCGATAAAGCCCATGCATTACTCCCCCTGACTTTAACCCTGACCTTGACCTTGAAGTCATGAGCTGATACAGGGGAGGGCGCTTGAAATATGTACAGCCCCCATGAATTAGTGGCGCCCCTACAGCCGGGAGGTCACCCAATGAGGAAGGCTGAGTACACCCCCACCCCCTCTCCCCACCAACGATTTTTCCGCCGAATGCGCCCCATCCGAGAGTAAGTGGAAATTATTCGCGCTCCATGGAAATTCCCGGATCAGCCATTGCTTGAAGTGGCCTTTCAAAGCAATTAGTGTAGACGCGAGGATCCGATATGTCAATTCAACCCAATTAGTATGCCAAAAATATTGTACATATTTCAAAGATTTATTACCAAACTGCTTAATGCACATCACAAAATTCCGAGTTGCAATGTTGAAATGGGACTCAGAAGCTGCATGATATCATCATCATGATATCAGATTTCTTATCCAGCATACATTGCCAAAAATGCAAGGCACACCGGTTGAAAGACCGGCGTGCATTTCAAAGACCAGGCGAAAAGCCAGCTGGTCATGACCGGCATTCTTACCGGGCTTTCGGTCTTTATTTACACTTGCCACCTCTACTCCCAACCTAAAATCATGCCGTCCTTAGCTATACGCTCAACTTGTATCATATCAAATCAGGCAATTGACTGTGGGGTGAGCGGGGAGGGCAAAGGCTACCACCCAGCCTGTTGCACGTGACTGTGCACCTCACCCAATGTACGGTCAGTCATTTATAGCCTGGAACAAATCGACGGCGTGACTGGCTTCTGCGCCTGCAGCACCTACGAATGTGCTACCAGACCAGTGAAATCCAACCTTCCGTCATTTCAACTCCATAACATCTCATGCCAGCGATTGCAGCGTACAGCCGCCACACAGGCGCAAGACTCAGGCTGCACATGCGCCTTGCCGGCTGCAAAACACGTCAATCTCATGTCCGAGGAGAAAAATGTCGTTTTTTTAAGTGGAGCACCGGGCGTCCTTGACAGGAGTCGGCTTGTCTGAAGCGCCGCGCGCCGGCGCGGCACAGGTGTGCCGGAGCCGCAGCCCCCTCCCCTCCGGCGGCACATCACACGCGCAGCGCCGCCGGCCGGGTCAGAGGTCGCGCCTCGCTCGGCCGCCGCCGCTGGTCACGTGTCGGACAGGAAGTGGCGCCAGCGGCGGCGGCGGCAGATCTGTTACTCACACCGGGGGCGGCGCCCCTGACTCACTGGCGCCCGGCACGGCCGTCTGTCGGCCGGCCGCCCGCCGCCTGGCACGTACACACATCTGAACGCCTCACACCCCCCACCCACTACATTCTGACTAACAAGGGCGTGCAACCGACTCTCTGAAGGCGGCGACCTTGACCGCGGCGTCACCGGCCGACGGGGGGACGGTGACAGGTAGACGGCCTCTGGCGGTGGTGGTTGTAGCCTTACGAAGCTCTCTACAGCTGAGGCCATATGGCGTCGTCCGCCTCCCACCCTGACAGGAAGGGCGGACACCGCGGGGAGTCGAAGCCCGTACCTCTGGCATGCCAGACGCTCAGCTTAACCAATGAGCCCTGCAGTGTCACCAGTAAGATAATGACTAAGTAAGATGTGTTGACATAGTGCAGTTCCTCTCTTTCTCTTTGAATGAAGGAAGTGAAATCCTACGAACGCACACAGTCAACCAAACGTGGCTTTCCTACGACTATTAAACAAAGCAGCCGTACACTTCACTGCCTTTTTCAGGGCGAGGAAACAGCCCACATTCCGATACTATTGTGTGGGAGATGCTCACCTTCGCACGGCACCAGCACCGGTACACGGATCACCATCTCAACTCCAGCCACCAGCCGGCGATGCAGCGCATACATATGTCAAGCCGGTGCTGGCGCACGGAGGACGAGGAATCGTCCAAACTGCACCGCTAGCCCGGCGGCCGCCAACATGCAATGCGTCAGGCCGACTCGACTGTTCAATCAGCGACTTGCGAGAAACAGTGAAAGTTACGGCGCTGCCTCGCGCCGTAATCCGGCCCGCCCGCGGTCCAGGGAAACCCGGTTCTGGAGAGTTCTGGTTCGGATCAACCTGGACCCCAGCGCAGTGCAGGGTTCCGACATCTTCGGGCGCTTCATTGCAATGAAACAAGAAACCCTTCTTTTAATTTGGTGTCGGCGTAGTTAGTGAAAATGCAAACGAGATTTGCTGACAGTACATTTTACTCCTTATCATCGTGTGTATCTTGTATTCAGTAGGATTTCAAAGACCTGATGGGCCTTGGACACCCTACTAAAATACCTTGTTCGCGTCCCTGGATCCGACCAATTTCTATCGACAGACACATTGGCATCCGGTTCCGCAGAAAGGATCGCGCCATCCTTTATCCCATCATATTTCGACCTTGATCCGTGCCGCGTGCGATGGTCTCCGGATCCAAGCAAACGCAATGTCGAGTCTCGCCGAATCCAAACCTGACCGGAAGCGGCTGCGCTAGATCCGGCTCGCACCAAATGGGTCACATCAGTCTGCGGTTTGATAGCTGGACTACGATGGAACATATCTGGTCTGACCAGTGAGCTCCACCGACCTAGCGAGCGAGTTGGCACGCCACAGATCGTAAATGATGACTACAGAGCTGCACCTCTAGTGATGCTAAATTCTGGGCTTCTGACGGCGACATGCAGTGCCTGCCAGAACTGCGCCGTCTGAGTGTAGTGGCATCTCCCCCGTCCGTGCGTGGTTGGCCTTTGCTCACCATCGACGACATTCGCCATGTCTAAAAACTCCTGCAAAGATATCCGGTTCCGGCAAGTTGTGCTGAAACACCAGTCGTGATTACAACGCTATCCTATTCACGATCGCTTTCGCGGCAAGTCGCATGTCCGTTTGCATTGGTGTTTGACGAAAACACGCATTGATATAAACGAAACGGAGAAATCAATACATAGTCACACGAATTCCGATCAACATGGCATTCAAATAGTAATAAGAAGAAAGCATGGACATACCAAGCAAAGATCAATTCCCCTGCCAAAACGCCAGCTGTTAGACATGGGTCACGTGACATGGCAAGTAGTTTCCGATCCAGTAAGACGGCCATTGACACGTGTGTGCTTGAATGTAACCAACGACACATCCCTGATCTCTTGGGGAATGAACCAACCAACCAACCAACCAACCAACCAACCAACCAACCAACCAACCAACCAACCAACCAACCAACCAACCAACCAACCAACCAACCAACCAACACATGTCTGATCAGTGATCTGTTAGGAATGGACCAAAAGTGGCGACCAAATGGACCAAATGGACCAAAAGTGGCGATGAGCGGCAGTGATTGGTGCGATTGCCACTAATATTTCATTGATCAATCAAGCAAGCATTCATCGTTCTGCACCGGTGATTGGGAACCTCAATCAACTGTGTCATGCGGTGGGAAGTGGACAAGCCGAGGCGATCCATACTGGATCCGGGTCGTCAAGCTCAACTGAATTTGCATCACTATGATGTCACTGGTGGAACAGTTGCCGGCGGCAGGTCGGTTGGGTGCCAAGACGACCACGCACCGGGAGGAACCGAGGGTAGCGGAGGACTGTGCGGGGAGGACTGTGCGGGGAGGCTGGCCTGGAGGACATTCCGAAAGCTCTCCAATTGCTGCCACCGGGAGCCAGCTGAAGAAATGTTCATGAAATGTTCACTGGAGGTCAGCCTTAAACCAAAATGTGTCCGCACCGAGAGTATGCGCAATTGCTTTTCAGAAAATATTTTTGATCTTTCGCCTTACCACATCACCTCTTCCGCCTTTTTATTGATATAAATGTAAATGCATATCTATCAGAAGTATGGCCGCTAAGAGCTTACTCCCCGAACTATTATCACATCCTCACACACACACAACCCTCCCAATTTTGTTTTGCTCGCTGGTGAGGGGGGGGGGGGGGGGTGACGACATCGCTGGAAGGGGGGCTGAGCCTCCATAGCAAACAAGCCGAGAGACTTCTTTTGCCGGCTGAGCCAATGGAGTGGTCAATACTCCACAATGTACAGCCAATCAGTGGAATTTCAGTGGTTTACAGTGTGCAGCCAACCAGTGGAGTAGCCAATACTTCAAAATGTACAACCAACCAGTGGATTGTTAGTAGTTTACAGTGTACAGCCAACCAGTTGAGTAGCCAATAGTCTACAGTGGGATAAGATTATTAGCCGAAAATACCTTCACATTGCATGCTGAAGTGCAAACTGTGGCATCTGCACTTGCATCTCCCCCATAACTGAAACAGTTAAATAGACGTGCGGTCGTAAAATCGACCTCTCCTGTCAGTCGCCAACAGCGCACGGCACGACATGGGCCATTACCAGCCGGACGACCTGACATCACCCGCCGGACGACCTGACATCACCCGCCAGACGACCTGACATCACCAGCCGGACGACCTGACATCACCCGCCGGACGACCTGACATCACCCGCCGGACGACCTGACATCACCAGCCGGACGACCTGACATCACCAGCCGGACGACCTGACATCACCCGCCGGACGACCTGACATCACCCGCCGGACGACCTGACATCACCCGCCGGACGACCTGACATCACCAGCCGGGCGACCTGACATCACCAGCCGGACGACCTGACATCACCAGCCGGACGACCTGACATCACCCGCCGGACGACCTGACATCACCCGCCGGGCGACCTGACATCACCCGCCGGACGACCTGACATCACCAGCCGGACGACCTGACATCACCCGCCGGACGACCTGACATCACCCGCCGGACGACCTGACATCACCAGCCGGACGACCTGACATCACCCGCCGGACGACCTGACATCACCAGCCGGACGACCTGACATCACCCACCGGACGACCTGACATCACCCGCCGGACGACCTGACATCACCCGCCGGACGACCTGACATCACCAGCCGGGCGACCTGACATCACCAGCCGGACGACCTGACATCACCCGCCGGACGACCTGACATCACCCGCCGGACGACCTGACATCACCAGCCGGGCGACCTGACATCACCAGCCGGACGACCTGACATCACCCGCCGGACGACCTGACATCACCAGCCGGACGACCTGACATCACCCACCGGACGACCTGACATCACCAGCCGGACGACCTGACATCACCAGCCGGACGACCCAACTGCGTCAGAACGTCCCGAGAAGTCGACGGCGACACAGCCGGCGGCCGGCGGACCCCGCGCCACGAGCGTCCCTCAGACGGCGCCCACGACGATCAGACGTCACGGTCGGTCCGGCCAGCCGGCCAGACCCGCCAGCCTGAGGCCATGCCCGCGCGTCCTGACCACGGCACCGACACCGCCACATGTCGCGGAGAGGCGGCGTATCATATTTTCCAAAGCCCACAATTCCCAACATTCATAATTTCCAAATTGGAAAGGTCTAGTTATATTAAGGTCTCACTCTTGGAAATGATCCATAATCGAAATGTTTGAGACCTTAATATAACTAATTATGATGCAAAGCACAGTATCCCTTGCCAATGTAGGTCGAACCGTTTCATCTGATTTTAATTTCAATCTTTCAGTTTTTGGAAGCTAACTTCCAATTTGGAAATTATGAACGTCGGAAATTGTGAACTTTGTAACACATGAACGCCTCCCCACGAAGACGGACGTCCAGGCTCGTCACGGGATCTCGCGACGCCCTCGCCGCGCCGCCCGCGGACGTCTGCGAGCCGCCGCACTCGTGGCAAAGTGATGAGGCATTCCGAACAGACGGAACTCACGCTAAACGGCGACGTGACCCGCCCACGGGTCTTCTCGGAACGGCGAGTCCATGTGTGACGTCAGACGAGGGTGTTGCGCAACTCGGTCAGTGGTGCAGTCTGCACCGCGTCTGCTCCGCCGCCGGCCGGCCGCGGCAGTGTAGCCACCCTGTGTGGCCACAGTATGGCTGCTGTGGCCAGTGTAGCCACCCTGTGTGGCCACAGTATGGCTGCTGTGGTCAGTGTAGCCACCCTGTGTGGCCACAGTATGGCTGCTGTTAGTCAGTGTAGCCACTCTGTGTGGCCACAGTATGGCTGCTGTTGGCCAGTGTAGCCACCCTGTGTGGCCACAGTATGGCTGCTGTGGTCAGCGTAGCCACCCTGTGTGGCCACAGTATGGCTGCTGTGGTCAGTGTAGCCACCCTGTGTGGCCACAGTATGGCTGATGTGGCCAGTGTAGCCACCCTGTGTGGCCACAGTATGGCTGCTGTTGGTCAGTGTAGCCACCCTGTGTGGCCACAGTATGGCTGCTGTGGTCAGTGTAGCCACCCTGTGTGGCCACAGTATGGCTGCTGTGGCCAGTGTAGCCACCCTGTGTGGCCACAGCATGACTGCTGTTGGTCAGTGTAGCCACCCTGTGTGGCCGCAGTATAACTACTGTATGGTATGGGCGTGATTGTTGCATTGTTCATACAGCAGCCACACCCTGACAGTGCAGCAGCCACACCGTGACCATACAGCAGCCACATCCTGATCATCAATGTTTCCCTACCGGTGCACGTGCAAGTCTGATCGAATCTCTCCAGGACGGCAGACGACTGTCCACGAACTGGACAAATGTCACGGAAATATGGCAGAATCGTCAGTCATAGCGCATGTCCATCCGTCCCTGGAAATCGTCCCAATCTTGCTTCTCAGTCGTGAGGCATAAATCAGACACTGAACGTTTCGGCGACGTTGATTCCCGTTTCGACCGCTTGGTAGCGCTGGTGTCCGGTAGGATTGCAGCATCCATGCCGCGTGCGGAGCTATGGTGAACACCCAAGCAGAGCTCAACCCATAGGATGTGTCATGCAACTCCTTGAATTAGCGCATGACATATTAGTCACGCTGACGTACATTAGCGCATGACATATTAGTCACGCTGACGTACATTAGCGCATGACATATTAGTCACGCTGACGTACATTAGCGCATGACATATTAGTCACGCTGACGTACATTAGCGCATGACATATTAGTCACGCTGACGTACAGTTTAGCGCATGACATATTAGTCACGCTGACGTACAGTTTAGCGCATGACATATTAGTCACGCTGACGTACAGTTTAGCGCATGACATATTAGTCACGCTGACGTACATTTTAGCGCATGACATATTAGTCACGCTGACGTACAGTTTGACAGCGTTGCGTCTCGCAGGCAGAGCTGCCAATCTTCATGTTGTAGCTTATGCAGGCCAATGCTCATGCTGATCGTCTCTTTTCATCGCCTTGCTGTGATCGGTCTCCACTTGCCCTTGTGCGGCACCCAAGCATCAGTTGTAGATAGCGGCGAGGAGGTGCGGAAGTGCCCGCTTCATTTTCCCCGTTGCTGTTGGCACTTGCGCGCTGGGCGCAGGAGCTGCGGTTGTTTCCTGTTGATCGTGACTGCCGCCTGGCACAGTCACGCCGACATGTCTCGCCTTCCTCGAGACATTCCTCGAGACATTCCTCGCCTTCCTCGAGACATGCCTCGCCTTCCTCGAGACATGCCTCGCCTTCCTCGAGACATGCCTCGCCTTCCTCGAGACATTCCTCGAGAGACATGCCGAGACATGCCTCGAGACATTCCTCGCCTTCCTCGAGACATTCCTCGCCTTCATCGAGACATTCCTCGAGAGACATGCCGAGACATTCCTCGAGACATGCCTCGAAACCGACCGCCGTCCGGCAGGGTGGGTGATGGTCTGCTCTTGATACCACCAGTAGACATCCGCCCTGCTGTGCGAGAGGCTGTGCATACAGTACGGCAGAGGCGTGGCCGGGGCGGATCTGACCACAAGCACACATCCGCCCTGCTGTGCGAGAGGCTGTACATGCAGTACAGCAGAGGCGTGGCCGGGGCGGATCTGACCACAAGCACACATCCGCCCTGCTGTGTGAGAGGCTGTACATCCATGTCAGAGTGTGGCCCTGACACGCACGGTGTCGGATCGGGTGAGAGCCACAGACACAACCATTAAGTGAATAATTCATTAAACATACAATTGACAACTTGCAAAGGCATCGCATTAACTAGGTTTCTTAAAACTAGGTTTATGTTTAGGTAAAACTATTAACCAGGTTCTTTAAATCCCATTTTATCACGCACCTGTTGAGTTGAAACGTTTCTGATTCGCACAGTCTTCCAAATGCAAAGACTATGATTTTCCAGTGATGTTTTCCCGGTTTGGCCCATCTCAAACGAGTTGGAAACTGGTGTATGGATCCGCCAGGGAGTGCGGACTATGACAGAAATTAGCCAAACATGCAGCGAACAGCCAAAGTGAGATGAAAAGAAATAGAAGGAGGAAGGGCAGTCGACCGAGTTCACGGCGCAGGTCAGGCTCTTTGTGAAGATTTCACGGAGTTCCTGCTGCTACAAACCTACCTGCACATATACATTTATGATGCCTTCTCAGTTCTCGATGCCAAACTTCTCTGATGTCAAAGCTAAAAAGAAAAACACGTGCCTAAATCTCCCGGCTTCTACTACGAGCGCTGCCATGGAGAAGGAAGGCACTTCTGAACATTTTCCCACTCCCCCATTCGGCTCCGGTGATCACTTCCATATTGGAGGATTTCCGACACCAGAACCCTTTTTCTACCCAGAACCAGAATCATCTAGCAATGACTGTCTTCACGACGAGACAACCCCGGTTGCGATCATGATGCCATCCACCTTGCCAAAGAGTGAATCGGTTCACCGACCCGTTGTCACTCAGCTGCCACCGCACGCACACACACGTGACGGTTGTGCCGCAGAACGCCGCCGACTGCAGCCGTGCCAAGCTGACCACTTCACCCCTGCCCTCCCCTCCCCCTCCCCCCACCCCCACCCCCACCCTGCAACATCCCGGCCGACTGGCACGGCCTCAGAGGAATTAACTACCTACGCACTGATTCATGCGATCTCTTTGTTGCGCGCACACATCTCGCCGGCGCCGCCGGAAGCGCCGCTGAGCAATAGGAAATTCCATCTCGGGGCGCATCTCTGCAGGCCCGCCAGCAGTCGCCCGGTGGTCGGCTCCTCGCCGGAACTGACTGAGAGGCCGCTTTACGACCGGCCAGATGGGCTGTTCAAGGTGACGCGCGGCCCGAGAGCGGCGACCTGCCGCACGACGCCGAGATGTCACCCCCCACCCCCCTCGAACAGAGCCGTACTCGCCATTCGGGCACGTTTCCAGGAACGGACACCGCCCGCACAAGGTGCCACCGCTGGGCTACGGCCGCCGCGGGTCTCCCGCACTGAGGAGAAGAAAGAGAGGAACAGAGATAAGTATATAGATGGAGCTAGAGCTAGAGCTAGAGCTGGAGATGGAGATGGAGATGGAGATGGAGATGGAGATAGAGATGGAGATGGAGATGGAGATGGAGATGGAGATGGAGATAGAGATGGAGATGGAGGTGGAGATGGAGGTGGAGATAGAAGGGTGAATAGACGGTGAAGTCATTGACCCTCCCACATCGAGAGCGGGCCATTCAATATTTCCATCCAAAGCAGGATGGTTCGGATGGAACACGACACGTCCTTCGCCGTTTCGTCCCGGCCATGCTATGGCCATGACCACGAGAAGAACACACAGTATTGCTCGCCACGAACCGTTCCAATGTTATCCGATGTTTGTACTTTGGATTAATCAGTGACCCTCAGGGGAAGCTGAATATCAAAATACAACTGCCTCGATAGATCAGTTAGTGAGGTCCAGCCTGCATGCTTCGGCCTCTCCTGTCCTGGCAGAACAGAGTTCCGAGCCACTGCACGCGCTTGCAATTTAGCACGTACCTGGGAAGGCTGGAAGTCAGCTGGCACTCAACCCCGGCAACTCAGGGTACGAGACAACGGGGAAACCGTGTCGGTGCACTGGTGGCACGTTGAACTCCGCTTGAGATCCTGCCCCTGAATTGAACTTCTCAGATAGGCTAGCGGAGCAGGGCTCACTTAGCAACCCCATCTAAGCATCTGACCTTGTTTCGTGAAGCATCCCCGCAAAAACCGGACCAAATCTTATCTGCATGCATCAGGTGTCGGTATCTTCGACATGGACGTGCAGCGAATCTTATAGGGAAAGAGACACTCATTCTAATATATAGTTGAGGTTCTCCTGATATGCTGCCAATATATAGCCCAGTTCGATGCGCTCAGCTACCAAGCCAGACCAAGTCAGCCCCCCCTACGGTTTCTACCACCGCTAAGACCTAATAAGCAATCGCTATCAGCATTTCACAAAGTACTCAAAGTACTCATGTGTTTTGATGGTCATTCACTCACTTATAATCGTAAAATCTTCCAAAATGTATTTTTAGTTCAAACGTGTCATTCAAAGTCAATTTATACCATTGACCCCATTTCACCTTGAAGGCTGCAAATTAGCCAACAAGGTCAGAGCGTGCGCAAGGCTCGTCCACACCTGTTTTTTTCGGCAGCTTTTTCGGCGACGTTTCAGGCGGCTTCTTCGGCCGCCGGGAGCAGCCGACGGCGCCCGACAGATCTATGACGTAATGACCGATTGTTATGACGTCACCAGCAGGATGAGCCAATGGAATCGTGGTACTGACCGGTTTGCCGACCGCAGTCGAAAAGTTCAATAATCTCAACTTTTTCGCTGTGTTCGACAGCTTTTTCTGTTTTCGTTGACCGTCGCCTGCGACCGAGTTGTAATACGTGTGAATATCGGCAAACCTACTCGTGGAATTATATCTAATCATGCCTGATAATGAAGGTGAGCTGACCACCTATCCCATGATGCCGTCAATTTGTCAGAATGATGCAAGGAAAACGGCTCATTAGGGGACCTGGCGTTGGTATTAGCTGGGCCTGTCGAAGAGATAGAGAATTGGATGAGCTTCTTGGTCGATGGGATGTGTTGCGCCATATAATTATTTGTAGGCCAGAGTAATATTACCACCTACCTACCTACATTCGTAATAATGCCAACAAATCAAGTCCGTGCTCAGTCTCCATAACACAAGACAAAAACACGGGAATATAGCACTTCAGAATAATAAATACCACGGAAGAAGAAGAACCTTGGGTTCTTTTACGACGCATCCAACCGCTAGGTCATATAGCGTCGCCAACCTCTCACGCCGATTGGTTGCGGGTGGACTCGGTAATGCCGTCGATTGCGAGATTCGAACCCACAATCTTGCGATCAAGAGTCCGACGCTCTACCAACTGAGCTGCCGCGGCTCTAAATACAATGGAAGAAGATCACGAAAATAATACAGAGTAGAGCATTAACGATATAATAAGAGCGCTAATAACTGTGGAACATGAACAATCGGAAAATACAATACAAAAAGGATGATATCAACGGGTTTCAGACGACTTGCAGCTTGGAGGCGAGACGCACAAATCCACCACGTTAAATAAAAACAGCTGTATTTGTGCTTATAATTCCAATCAGCTGATCTGACGACGAAGTATTTCGCTCACCTGATCATACGGTGACGTAACAGCAGACTCTGTGACGTCACAGCTTGCCCGGCCTTTTTCTGCCGCCGTCTGGAGCCGATGATTGGCGGCTTTTTCGGCCGTCGAAAATGCCTGGAAAAAAGCCAACTGTGAACGAGCCTTCAGACGATGCAATGCCACCATCTGACACGCTACACACAGTCGAACAGGCAGCGCACAACAGCAGGCGAACAGGCACACAAATACCAGAGTCGAGAATCCATAGCAGGCACAGACAAACAGAGACAACCACCAACCATAACGGTGTTGGATAAAACAAATCGGCGGAAGGGGTGACTTACTTCCAGCCTGCTGCCAACCACACATCCTCACACCCTTCATGCTATATGTGGCTCTCTGTGCTCTAATTGGTGGCTGTTGGATTACTTGTATTACAACACCATGAGCAATTATCCTGTGCATGACCCCAACAATGGACAGTCACCAATTATTCGGTGCCGTTCATAGCACAATAGTGGGCAGCCACCGGTAGCATTATGACGTCCACGGCGCGGTAGAGAACGGCCACTGGCACGTTCATTGGGAATACAGGTGGCAAATGCTCACACTCGGGACCGAAGCCCGGAAGCATATGCCCTCCCTCGCGGAAAGGTGGAATGGCGCCCTTTCAGGAAGGCGGAAGTGCTCCCCCCCCCTCCCCTCCACCTACGCCCCACATACACCTACCCCCACCACCGCACAATTGATGTTTTCAGCAAAAGATGCCTCTTTCAGAGGAAATGGTCTCACTTTGAGACAAAAAGGCTGGAGTATGATTGAGTGGACCCCACCATCACTGAACAATTTTTTTCCGTCGAAGGCGCCTCGCTGAGGAAGCGTGTACCCCTCCCTCTAAGAGGCCGATTTTTGCAAAAATGTTGCAATAAAGTGGCATTTTCTCGAAATTTTAGAACATTTCGTGGCTTAAATAATGTTTCAAACAAACCCGACGGATGTTAACTGTTGAAATCCCATGAGTTTGTCGAAATCTGATTTCATAATCCCCCCTCAAGTCAGGCTTTTGGATCCGCCCTGGCCCCCACGAAATTCCTGGATCCGCACATGGCATTAGCTTAGCCAATGCATCAGGTAACCACTCATGCTTGCAATGCACAGTAATTAATTTGAAGAAAAAAAACACCAGCCATTGAGATTAATGCCAGCTGACCCCCCAACTCATCCACTACAAGACATGCATGACAACCATTAAACAAGGATGGCTGAAAAAAGAAGGCACCACGGCTACAAGAATGCGATAATCAGCTTGCGAAACATTGCATGCATGGTGAGTCATGTAGACAGTGCTACTATTGGATGCGGTTGCTTGGGTATTAATTGAAATTATTGAGGGATGAGTTGAGTCCATCTATTTTTAAAGCATAATTCTGCCAAGCTACGTTCAACGTCATGGAATTGTTTTTCCTTTCCCCTCATCTCATATTGTCAAGTACTGATTGACAGCGATGCCAAGATGGAAGTTTAGGATGCGGCTATTATTCGCTTGGTCATTAGTGGCGCACTAATGACAAATCGTGGGAGAATGTGTGGCCAAATATTATGCGAGACAATGGCCAACCCGAACATAATCGTGTTGAAGGTGCATCCATCAACAGGTACACTGCCAACATAATGCAGATGGCTATCCACTGTCGTGTTATCAGCGACATTATACAGCAGATGGATATCCACTGTCGTGTTATCAGCGACATTATACAGCAGATGGATATCCACTGTCGTGGTATCAGCGACATTATACAGCAGATGGCTATCCACTGTCGTGTTATCAGCGACATTATACAGCAGATGGATATCCACTGTCGTGGTATCAGCGACATTATACAGCAGATGGCTATCCACTGTCGTGGTATCAGCGACATTATACAGCAGATGGCTATCCACTGTCGTGGTATCAGCGACATTACACCCCCTGTGTACTAAGCGGCGCGTCACCAATCACAGGTCCTCCTTTTCCGCTCCGACGCACAGCGTTCGAGGTGGAGAGGGCGACCAGACACCTGCCCCCCACCCCCCCCCACCCCGCAGCAGAGCCTGTGACCCTTCTGGGGCCGTGCGGGTGCGGGTTGCTAAGTACTGTCATCCGTTTGTTGCCGGCGGGTATAAATGTTTCGCACCATCAGTCGGCAGCGTAGCGAACGTTGAGTACAGGGCCGAGCATTAGCTGGTGAACTTTCCAAGCCGCGTATGGCCGAGACGTCAAGCACAGATATGATCGCCGGACCGCGGCAAGGTCAGAGGACGAAGACTACTTCCTGTCCTGCGCCCAAGACAGGTGGACAGGACAGGATGGAAGGCAGCCGCGAAGTCAGAGCAGGACGATTTATTGTTCGGTGTCCCGAGTAGGGATGTCATCACGAGGCCAGGGAAGGCGATGTGGTGAGGACTGCATCGACTGTCCGTGCGGGTGTGAACGACATTGGAACAAAAGCCTCGGAGACTGTGTTCAAGGCTTACAAGGCGCTGATGGAACAGCTATCAGCGGCTATCAGCTGGAGGGGTATTGTGACCGGGACTCGGGCGCGACTTGGTGTTGGGGATGGGCCAATGTCGAGAGCAACGAGTATGGATAAGCGAGTGGGTAGATTGTAGCAGGGGACAGTGGGGGTAATGTTTCTGGATGCATCCGACGATATTTGGCTTAATGCACTTGTTTTCAGAAGATGACGCGATTTAGTTTCATATCCCAGGATGTGATGCATCTGCACTTTGAACACAAACTGCCGTCGGCGGGGGCAGGGGAGTCGATTTGGTGTGAAGACCACGTGAGTACCACATGAGGCCCACATGAGGCCCACATGAAGCCCACATGAAGCCCACATGAAGCCCACATGAGGCAGACATGAGGCAGACATCAGGCCCACATTAGACCCACATGAGGTCCACATGAGGCCCACACGAGACCCACATGAGGCCCACACGAGGCCCACATGAGGCCCACACGAGACTCACATGAGGACCACATAAGACCCACATGAGGCCCACACAAGACCCACATGAGGCCCACATTAGACCCACATGAGACCCACATGAGGCCAATACGACACCCACATGAGGCCCACATGAGGCCCCCATTAGACCCACATGAGGACCACATGAGGCCCACATGAGGATCGGGAGACACCCGTCGGCCTTCCAGCGTCCATTCCAGACGGGTGCGACTCTCGTTCAGTGCAGACCCGGCGACCTCTCCGTCTGGCCTGTCGCGGACCAACACATGGACACAATTGTGGAGCATCTGGTCACCCCTGGCTCTGTCAGGCAGGGCGGATGCAGCCAGCCGGCTGGGGAACCAAAATATAAAAATCACTGCATTTTCACCCTCCCAAAAGTCATCGGATTTGGAGAGCTGGGATCCGTGTTTGAGCTTAAAATCATAATTACAACCGAAATGTTTAGTTTTTTCCGGACATTGTAAATAAAGGCTAATATTGCTTCAAATCAGGCCTTCCTAGGGGAAGGAGCATGACCCCGTGCCCCTCCCTTCCCTGGACCCGCCATTGCTGTCGAGTGTTCCTATGAGCTGAAACCGACCGACCGGTGAACACAAATTAACGGCATGAAATCAGGGTGCCCTCACTGGCGAAACACACAACGGCTTACTGTTCGGCTGACATCAATTTTTTTCAGTGGCGCAATGGTTGGCGCTATCGACAAGCTGTTGCAACTCTGGCGACAATTCAAGTTTCTCGAGGAATGTGGTTAGCTGGGAATTGTGATGCCTGGTGGCAAGGCGGCACCTCGGAGTTGGAGGCGGAAGAAGTCCAAGGAACGACAGGGCTTTAGGTCGATTTCTTGTGCACGGAAGAAACTGTCGATTTCTTGTGTCATGTAGGTACTATGCAATTTCCGAAATCTGACGATTTTCCGCCTAACAGGAGGTCACATCAACTGCTCACAGCATTCATTTATGCGACAAAATTGTTGTCCTGGTTTTGTGCGTGACAAATCCCAGCATGTATTGACCTGTGCCGCTTCCAGTCGGGTGCGCGCTCGTCGCCGGTGCCAGTGTCTGCTGGGACGGACGGGCCGGCACCCGGCACCCGGGTGCCAGTACCACCCGGACACTGGCACCCGGCACCGACGGGCCGGCACCCGGCCGGCGGCCCGGAGACATCTGCTGTGGTTGGTCGGCCGTGGCTGCCGTGATTATTGTCACCGGCGTGAGAACAGCTCGCTTCCGGACCGTAAAACGCCACCGCCGGCGGAAACAGACGACCAGAACGGTTTATTGTCTCGGCGCTCGCGCGGCGTTGCACCGGCACATCACATGTGGCGTCACACCGGCACGTCACATGTGACGTCACACCGACACGTAACATGTGACGTCACACCGGCACGTCACATGTGGCGTCACACCGACACGTCACATGTGGCGTCACACCGACACGTCACATGTGGCGTCACACCGGCACGTCACATGTCACATCGCATCGACACGTAACATGTGACGTCACACCGGCACGTCACATGTGGCGTCACACCGGCACGTCACATGTGGCGTCACACCGGCACGTCACATGTGGCGTCACACCGGCACATCACATGTGACGTCACACCGGCACGTCACATGTCACATCACATCGACACGTAACATGTGACGTCACACCGGTACGTCACATGTGGCGTCACACAGACACGTCACATGTGGCGTCACACCGGCACGTCACATGTGTCTGCCCGTCGGCGTGCCCGCGTGTGTTCGTTGATTATTGGCTTCAGGACACGTCGACCGTTGGGTCGTACAGCATCACCAATCTCAGGACACGTCGACCGTTGGGTCGTACAGAGTCCAATCTCACGCATTGGGTGAACGTCGACCGTTGGGTCGTACAGAGTCACCAATCAGGACGTCGACCGTTGGGTGTATAGCGTCACCAATCTAGGACAGTCGACCGTTGGGTCGTACAGAGTCACCAATCTCAGGACACGTCGACCGTTGGGTCGTACAGCGTCACCAACCTCTCACGTCCCACGTCTTCAGGACACGTCGACCGTTGGGTCGTACAGCATCACCAATCTCAGGACACGTCGACCGTTGGGTCGTACAGCGTCACCAACCTCTCACGTCTCACGTCTTCAGGACACGTCGACCGTTGGGTCGTACAGCGTCACCAACCTCTCACGTCTCACGTCTTCAGGACACGTCGACCGTTGGGTCGTACAGCGTCACCAATCTCTCACGCCGATTGGTCACGGTCGCGGACCGACGACAGGTGGGCTCGAACCCGCAACCCTTCGGCTCGGAGACGGGCACTTTACCACCAGACTAACGGCTCCCGCCCGGCGTGCGCTCATACCCAACCAATGCTCATACCCATCGTGCGGTGTGAACTTGTGGAAATCGGGTCAATCGCAACTCGAGTTAAGTTGTGATTTTTTAAGTCACGAGTATGCAAACGCTCACAGTACATTGTGAAGACTCCAGCCGGATACTCATCTGCGTGGGGTTCGCTAAGGAGCGCTCAGGTCAGAGCATCACAAGCAGGGGGCCGGAGTCAGGGGGGGGGGGGGGGGCAGAGGCGGCATCCCAACTTTGGACGAGCTTAACGTTGATCCTGTGGATGTTCCAGGGAAAGATTTGACTTCAAAGCGGCTCTGTCCGCCCCCCCCCCCCCAACTTTGAGACAGTGCCAGTGCCACTGATGACATGTGGGGCATATATGGGGGAAATGATGGAGCATCGGCAAATGTGCTGAGAAGGTGCCACGCTGTCGTATGCAAGAGCGTGGCCAATGCAGACCTTTTGTTATTAAACCTACAACTGCAGTCAGGTACAGCACCCACCGCGCTAAATGACAGGTCTGTCACTCCTGATATCCTTCATGTGTCGTGTCATATCGTGTCACGCCGTGTTATTCAGTGTCGTGACATGACATGCCGTTCTGCGCCGCGTCGTACCGTGCCGTTATGACTTAGTGTCTTTCGGTGTCGTGGTATTCCCCGCCGTGACATGACGTGCCGTGACATGATATTCTCCGCCATATGTCGTGTAATGCCGTGACCTGAAGTGATATTAGCGGCCGTCATAGGCCATAGTGCCGTGCCGTGATATGTAGTGCCGTGACGTAATACTTACCACCGCAATATGTCGTGACGTGATGTTATCCGTCGTGATATACCATGCCATGTCGTGACGGGACTTGACGTGCCATTCTCCGAACTGATACGTGGTGCCTTCCCGTGCCGTGCCGTGTGATATTATCCGCCGTGATGTGGTGTTGTGCCGAGTCGTGATATTCCCCGCCGTGATGTGGTGTTGTGCTGAGCCGTGATATGTCGTGCCGTGCCGGGACGTCATATTATCCGCCGTGATATGCCGTGCCGTGCCGTGATATTCCCCGTCGTGATGTGGTGTTGTGCTGAGCCGTGATATCCACCGCCGTGGTATGTTGTGCCGTTCCGAGTCGTGATATTCCCCGCCGTGATATGTCGTGCCGTGCTGAGCCGTGATATTCCCCGCCGTGATATGTCGTGCCGTGCTGAGCCGTGATATCCTCCGCCGTGATATGTCGTGCCGTGCCGAGCCGTAATTCTGTTCTTTGTCGTGATATCCTCCGCCGTGATATGTCGTGCCGTGCCGAGCCGTGATATTCCCCGCCGTGATATGTCGTGCCGTGCTGAGCCGTGATATTCCCCGCCGTGATATGTCGTGCCGTGCTGAGCAGTGATATCCTCCGCCGGGATGTCGTGCCGTGCCGAGCCGTGATATCTTCCGCCGTGATATGTCGTGCCGTGTCGAGCCGTGATATTCCCCGCTATGATATGTCGTTCCGTGCTGAGCCGTGATATCCTCAGCCGGGATATCGTGCCGTGCCGAGCCGTGATATCTTCCGCCGTGATGTGTCGTGCCGTGTCGAGCCGTGATATTCCCCGCTATGATATGTCGTGCCGTGCCGAGCCGTCACATTCCCCATCGTGGCGTGGTGTTGTGCCGAGCCGTGATATTCCCCGCCGTGGCATGGTGTTGTGGCCTGCCGTGCTATTCCCCGTGGTGTCGTGGCCTGCCGTGGTATTCCCCACCGTGGCGCGGTGTCGTGGCCTGCCGTGGTATTCCCCGCCTACCCGTGGCGCGGTGTCGTGGCCTGCCGTGGTATTCCCCACCGTGGCGTGGTGTTGTGGCCCTGCCGTGGTATTCCCCGCCGTGGCGCGGTGTCGTGGCCTGCCGTGGTATTCCCCACCGTGGCGTGGTGTCGTGGCCTGCCGTGGTATTCCCCACCGTGGCGCGGTGTCGTGGCCTGCCGTGATATTCCCCACCGTGGCGCGGTGTCGTGGCCTGCCGTGGTATTCCCCACCGTGGCGTGGTGTTGTGGCCTGCCGTGGTATTCCCCACCGTGGCGCGGTGTCGTGGCCTGCCGTGATATTCCCCACCGTGGCGCGGTGTCGTGGCCTGCCGTGGTATTCCCCACCGTGGCGTGGTGTCGTGGCCTGCCGTGGTATTCCCCACCGTGGCGCGGTGTCGTGGCCTGCCGTGGTATTCCCCACCGTGGCGCGGTGTCGTGGCCTGCCGTGGTATTCCCCGCCGTGGCGTGGTGTCGTGGCCTGCCGTGGCGTGGTGTGTGGCCTGCCGTGGTATTCCCCACCGTGGCGCGGTGTCGTGGCCTGCCGTGGTATTCCCCACCGTGGCGCGGTGTCGTGGCCTGCCGTGGTATTCCCCGCCGTGGCGTGGTGTCGTGGCCTGCCGTGGTATTCCCCGCCGTGGCGTGGTGTCGTGGCCTGCCGTCACACTGCACAGTGTCGCCACGGGCCGAACGGCTGGCCAGCGAAGCCGGTCGGCGGCGCGGCCCTGCCGCCGGCCGGCACGGAGCCAGTTCACACCTGAGCGGCGCGTTTAAGTCGACGACGGCCGCGCCGACGCCGACTGTCGCGACGCGGCCAGCGACGCGACCTGTTTCGCACGGCTGCCGGCTCCGGCTGACTGACGGCTGACGGCTGACGGCTGACGGCTGACGGATGGTAGCCGAGGAGAGGCGGAGGCGAGGCAGAGCGCGCGCGGGGCACGGCGGAGAGGGCAGAGCGAGCAGCGGCGGCGTGGACGGAGGGGAATGGTGATGAGAGAGATGGATGGTGGAGAGGTTGACGGAGGGCGCGATGAGCCGTGGAGAGAAAGGAGGGAGGGATGGCGATGGTCAGGGGGAAAGGCGCCGATGCCGGGGTACATGCGGACGGGTCTCACCAATTTGGCACAGGTTAGTGATTTTACCATTGAGGGTGTCGGAAATGGTCACATAAGTCGCTTTGGTGCCCCCTTCGCTACATCTAAAACACTGGATCTGTACTGAGAGAAAAACAATGCATAGATGGAATTGGAAGCGAGTATGGAGCAAGAACAGATGGAAGAGGAAGACAAAACAGACAGGAGACAGATGGGCGAAGCAGGAAGCAACGACGGATGACAATACAAATGGAAGGAGGGAAATACACGAGAGAAAGACAGGTTGCGATAAAGGAATAAGGAAGGAAACCATGTGCTAGATAGATGAGAATGAGATAGATCGGGAGAAGTGTCAGTAGAAAGGCAGATAAAACCATAGGAAGATAAAAAGAGGCAGATAAAAGGAGGAAGAGGACACGATGCGGAAAAAGAGGCAGATAAAATGGAGATAACTGGAGAGCTTAGAGAGCGAAAAGCTAAAAGCTAAAAGCTAAAGAGCCAGGGAATTAGAGAGCCAAAAACAGTGTGTGTGTGGAAGAGAGAGAGGCAGAGGCTGAGAAAGAGAGAGGGGGGGGACACACGGACCGGTGTTGGGGTGCCGTGTGATAGCGGGCTGATTTATGAGGCGACCTGCGCACCACAGCAGCTCCGGTCAATGCTTCTCGTCACACCTTGCTGGCTCGACACTCTGTCGCGCAGCCGTAAAGCGTGCACTAAAAATGCCAGTGCCGTCAGGCGTAAATGTCGAGCGGCTCGGCGGCGCGAGCGCGGGCGGCGGACGGCGGACGGCGGCTCGGCGGCTCGGCGGCTCGGCGGCTCGGCGGCTCGGCGGGCCGGCGGCGACGGCGGACGGCGGCTCGGCGGCTCGGCGGCTCGGCGGCTCGGCGGCGCGAGCGCGGGCGGCGGACGGCGGACGGCGGCTCGGCGGCTCGGCGGCTCGGCGGCTCGGCGGCTCGGCGGCGCGAGCGCGGGCGGCGGACGGCGGCTCGGCGGCTCGGCGGCTCGGCGGCTCGGCGGCTCGGCGGCTCGGCGGCGCGAGCGCGGGCGGCGGACGGCGGCTCGGCGGCTCGGCGGCTCGGCGGCTCGGCGGCTCGGCGGCGCGAGCGCGGGCGGCGGACGGCGGGACGGCGGCTCGGCGGCTCGGCGCTCGACTGCTCGGGCGGCTGGGCTGCTCGGCGGCCTGAATGGCTCGGCGGCTCGGCGGCTCGGCGGCCTGAATGGCTCGGCGGCTCGGCGGCTCGACTGCTCGGGCGGCTCGGCGGCTCGACTGCTCGGGCGGCTCGGCGCGGGCAGCACGGGCAGCGCCGCCGGTCCCTGTGCCGGCCGACGACCGTCCCCCGACCCGGAGCGTGACGCGCCAGCCGGCGTGCGCGCGCCTCCGGACGCGACGCGACCGATCCGGCCGACAGCTCTGTCGGAGCGGAAAATCGACACAGAGAGGCGCGTCGGCAATCGCGTCGCCTGTTTCAATTCCGGCTAATCGGCCGGCGAGCGGGCCGCCTCTATGGCGCCCTTCCTGTCCCGGTTAATTATGCCATCGCACGTCTCATCTCCCCTTTATTTGATTTTCTATTTTATAGAGTTCAATGTATTCCGTGTCGGCCCCTCTGACCCCACTCGCGGGACCTCCGTGCTGGAGAGGAACCCGGGAGAATTTATGGCGGGAATTACCGGCGACGCCGTGGAGATTTATACTGCCCTAAAACGTCTCGCGATCAAACAGAAAAGCTGAAATCCGGATCGGCTGTTTATTTGGACAGCTCCTGACGACTCTTTAAATCAGTTCGTGGGCGAATCCCCGGGATGGACTCGCCCGCCCCGCACCACCAGCTGCCCGTGAGAATTGCTTTGATTATGGTGATTACCGTCAAATGCTCCCCTGATCTCACACGCACACGCTTTGATGACACGGACCAGCGCAGCAGGCGCAGCGGTAATGATGGGGATTTTCCTATAAGGCGTGCTTTATTACGAGGTCCGCGTTAAAAGTTTGTCACTCCAGTCTTGAGTGCTACAACACCATACGCCAGATGTCCGTGCCCTGGATTTGGGAAACAAATTAGCAGTCGCTCTAATTCTCTGGTAATGGAGCCGCCCAGCCGTGCTGTCGGCGTTCCTCAAAGGAACTGACATCGTTAAACTTATCGGGAATGACATCTTGGCGTTATTGTTTACGTTTATCCCCTCGTCTAAGGTTCCAACTGTTTATCTCTGAACAGCAGAGCTGGGCGCTAAGCCAGATACCGAATATCTTGAAACGAAGGTTCCCTTGAAGTGAATGCTTGCTCTCATGAGAAGAATAATCCACAACATCCCGTATATTTTTAGTGAAGCTGGGATGTTTTATTTGCATTAAATTTCTACTTATTTTCAACGTGAACTTGAAATCTAAGCAAGCGTGGCAATTGACGACACAACAAGTGGCAATTGACAACAACAAAAATGTCAAACAGTCGCACAGTGCATGCTGTAACCGCCTCTCTTCTGCTCGGAACCTCAGGATGGGCCATTAAAGAACTGCAACACAAATTTACCATTGGTCTGGCATGGTATATACTGGTGGCTCTGCACTGCGTATGCTTACTGATTCTCTTTGGTAAGTTGGAACGTTTTTAGAGCTACTTTAGTCTGTTTGTTAGTCAGATTTGTGCTATCTGTCGCTACGGAGCAGCCATATTCATTTATTCTGTATGCAACGTCATAAAAAAGCTAATTGTGAATGATAGCAGAAAAAATTAGGATGACAGTATGTGTGGTAGCGTTCTGTTAGATCTTATCAGGATGGCATTTGATTTATCTGAAAACCCACTGTCATAATTATCAAAGGGAATACGGTTGTTTGTTTCAGAAAGCCAATACTTGTCAGGATACAATTTATCTAGCACATGCGACGAAAACGTGCACGTTTACCTTCGCGTAGGTACATTCGATTACGTTACTAGGTTCTGACGAAATGCTACCAGTTGTAGTGTTCGGTCGACTGAGCATTTCTCAGCCCAATCGATGGAGTTTTCGCCACACCAACGATCTGTGTACCTCATCGTGTATCGTTTCAGTGACTGGATCGAACACAAACTTGGCCAAGGCCCGGGACACCACGTCGTGGCTGGCGGGAGCGCTGGGTCTGCCGTTCCTCGCCGGCAACTTCCACCTGCACTTCACAAGCGACTACTGCGGCTACGGCCACGCCGTGTGCGCGGTGCCGCCGATCGCGGCGTGGCTGGCCGGCTCCATCCCCAACCGCAACCGGCTCACCGAGCTGGTGGTGCTCGGCTCCAGCCTGTCGCTCGGCATCCTCTGCTTCCTGCACGGCAACGCGTACGGCATCGCCGCCGCTGCCTGCATGCTCGCCCTGTCCGGCGTCATCAACGTCAACCTCGCCGAGCAGATGCGCCTCAACCGGGACGACATGTTCAGGGTCGGCCTGGCCTGCTTCAACTACCTGGTGCTGGCGGCCGTGCAGTTCAAGTGGTAGGCGTGCGCGCCAGACGCCGCGATCGCGCACCTGCACAGGTGCCGTGTCGGTGATTCGACGCGGGCATGCTCCCGACGAGCCGCTCCGTCTCCAGCTGTGGAGCACTTTTTCGGCTCGTCAAAGCGGCCCGCCCGAGCCAGGTGCTGCCGGCTGCCGTGCAACGTAAGCCTTTCAATAAACTGAGCGTCCGATCACAATGGACTGCCGCGCCCGGGCCCCAACCCTTCCGGCGCCGATTGCCTTTTAATCCGGCCGACAAAGGGTTAAAATTGGAGAAAATTGACAATTTCACAGGACGGCCCGGCGAGCGGCCGCCGGCGGCCGGCACGCGACGCCGATGACAAACGGGCGCGCAAAATCCGCGCCCGCCGAGATTTATACGCGACTTTTGCCGGTTTTATGTTGAAACGGTCGAATCGATTCAAGACAGGCGTGCCGGCGGCGGCGTCGGCGGCGTTTACGGCGCGCTCGTCTCCGTCACGGGCAGGCAATCGGGGCGAGCGTGGCGCATTGACGAGCCGCGCGCTGTGTCGGGCGCCGCCGTAAAAACGCCCGTCCGACGGCCGGCGCAGTGGCGTCGGGTCACGAGCGGTGCGGGCCGGGCCGTGCGCGCCGCCACCGACCGGCGCCGTTTTTGCGCGGCGCCGGTCGTTTGGCGCGAAAATCAGAGGCGGCCGCCGCCTCACGGATATTACAGGGATGTTCGGCAAATACACGACCGGCGCAAAAACGCGGAGCGTGTCGAGCGCGCTAGCAGAGATGTTCGCTGCGACATCTAGTCGGTGCAGGTCGGCAGGGTGCTGTTTGTGCCAGGCTAACCGGCCGTGATTATAGCCGTGCTGTCGTGTCGCCGTCAGGGAGGAGGGGTAGGACGCGATTTAAATGTGTAATAGTATCAGATGGCGGAGCTGTTTGGCGCGTTGTAGCGTGGTTCAGCGATGCAGAAAAGGGGATGAGGAGGATAATCAAGGTGTATCGTGGTAGGCCATCATAGTCATCGATAAAGTTTTAGTTATTATTTTCATATTTTACTTGAAATCTGATCCATCACGACAAAGAACCATTCAACCCCCAGCCGCCAAGATCGACACCTGTGCAGTCAACCAAATTGGTGCGATGACCATGCGCGTGAATGACAGTTTGCGTACTTTTCGATCTCTTGGCGTTATCAACGCATGCGTTATTACCATGTGCGCCGCCGCGGGTTTTGAACGGGGGATGAGAACGATTTTGGGTCGTTTTTTTATGCAAAGCCATAGGAGTAAAGGTTAAGTTTCGCGAAGTTCGACGGAACTTGTTCCTCGCCGTGTCCTACCGTGGCGACGCCCATGGCTATTGCTGTACTAAAACAAGCATTTCCTAGCAATAGTTTACATTGGTAGCAACGTTAGGACTTCCTAGTTATAGTTAACACCAGAGGCGCACCAAGAAAGTAGATAGTAGAGGCCGTGCCCCTCACTAAACGCTTGAGCGGCAAGACCAATGCCAATCTTCATTGGGCTCACAGACTGATCCAGGATTTGGCCAAGGGCACCTAATTTTCAGGGGGCACCTACGTGAGCTTGGAGGAGGAGAGGGGGGGGGGGCGTCTGTAAGAATTCCATTTCCCCGCAGGTGTACCTCTGGTGAAGAAAAACAACACGGCGGTGCACTTGTGTCTTTGTGGGCTCCTTGAGTGCACTTGGCGTCTAGGAAGAGCGCCTTTTCCAGTCAAAGCGACACTTTTGGGTACCAAGGTAGAGGTTGGGGGCAGCAGCTGCCTTCGCCCTCATGGATCCGTTCCTGATTCGGCTAGATACCTAATTAAAACTGCCAGAACAATAAAAAGCGTGCAAACTGCAACCACGTTCATATTCTTACCACTTGATTTATATATGTCTGTGGTTGTCCCTTTAAGTGTTTTCCTTGGCCCCTTGAAATATGTTTCTTGGTGCACCACGAATTGACCAACAAAGTGATTGAGGGACATTTGCACACCTACCGGTAATAAATCAAAATACCTTTCTATATACACCTCGTTTCGTGGCCTGCCAGCAAATCATCATCATCATCATCACCATCATAAGCATCATCAATAACATGACACCAAGAATGCTAGCAAACATAGCGAAAAGTGTACACATCCAGTGGTAGGTACTGACTGTGGAAACTAATCCGATCTTCCTGTTCCGTACCTACATAGCATTACATATGCAGGATAAATGGACGACGACAGTTTGCTGATTTCCATTTGTTTATAAACCAGAGACATTTTCCACCGAGTTCCTACTAGATCGTTCATCTCCCCTGTTCGGTACACAATAAAAAATGAGCAATGAATTCGTCAGGCGGATCAGCGCCTTATTGACATTCCTGCATACCATAACCAGGGGCGGAATAAACGTACGAGCAGCCACAATCGGAATCAGAAGGCTGTCGTCGTACTGAATTCCACCATTTATAAATGCTAAATTGGAAGGTTTCTAAAACCGCGGCATTTTCAAAAGTTCATGCGTATTTGTAAATTGCCTGCCTACCCGCCAAACAGGCAGTCTCTACAATGTGCTACACAGTGGTGCAAAAGTTCGAAAGCTGGCCAAAATGCCGCGCCCGCGCGCGGCGAGTGCTGGATAATGTACCAAAACATGGCAATAGCGCATGTAACAAAGGAGCTACTCTTTGAACTCCAATAACTCCATTAAATTCGACTCGTTCAAGACCTATAGGATCAATGCTGGAAACCATACAAAGATGTTGGCGGCTGCCAGCCTACTCAGCATTCTTGCCACGTCACCGTCTATCCATGATCGTAAATAACATTATATTTTTTTACCCATCATCGCCGGATAATTTAGCCAGGGAATTTGGCGGATCTGATGGAGTGCAACAAGTCCAAGACTTGGTCCATTTTTATTTCAAACTTCTGCTTTTCGTTCAGACTTTACACTCCATGAAAACCGCAATGGAGCATAGCTACACGTACCGTTGGATTCACTAACGCTTTTCGTCGGTCATCAGGACACACCTGGCAAGTCTAAAACTTTTGCCATTGCTGCTATCATTCCAAGATTAAACTAAATCACCGAGGTAAATAACCTGATGGAACGCGCATAATACCTTACCCAATTTCCCGACGAAGGATTATCCCTATACCCTGCATGCCTTGTCCGTTGATAATTATCGAACATTAGCCGACTTGAGGAAAGTGACTTCATCACATGAGAATACATCGCGGCATGAACGACCTTCTAAAAAATCGCTTACGGGGTGGTTGCAATAAAAACAATGTTAGTAAATAAGGGGCCGTCTGGGCCAAGCCTATAGGGGGAACATAGTATACGACTAGAAAAAAAGATGCGACACCCCAATCAACACAATATCAAAACGTCTAAAAAATCCATCTACCACAAGATATCTACCCTCGTTCACCCGGTCTCGATGGATCTCGCGTACCACACGCGTGACTCTCCTGTATCAATCCCAACCAATTTCTCATCTATCCACTGAACATCTTACAATTCAAATACCAACATTGCAATACATTGGAGGACAGCTACATAAGTTCCAGGGCTAAATCCAGCATCCAGAATGGCGGGGAGATGGAGGGGGCATGTGCCCATTCAAATATATGTAAAGCACATCTGTGAATACATGGTTACGGTCGTTAAATGGTTTGGACATCATTATTGCGACTGCTTGCAAGAAGTGGTAAGAGAGGAAGCTAAAACCGAAGAAATCTAGAAATAATGTTAGCCACGTTGAGTTTCGTCGCGTAAGTTCGACGTAAGCTGGCCAAAACAGAAATAATATACGTGTTTTAAACAAACAAAAAAATGTCACTTGTTTAGCGGCTAGGAGTCGAAAACCGGAACAAAACAACTGTCCGTCAGCAACACGCCGACTTTGAGCTGACACCCCAACCTTTGAGCTGACACCCCCAACCTTTGAGCTGACACCCCAACCTTTGAGCTGACACCCCAACCTCGAGAGTCAGTGGCAAAAGGCACGCAGATTGCATTCACAGCACTGCACAGATGAAGGATGCCGATAGAAACCGCGCTTTTCTACGTGGTCCAAAAGAAAAGTCGGAAGAGGGGAAAAAAATGCCACCCTCAGCAAAAGCATGGGTGTGGTCTGCGTGCGACGGTTTGCGGGCTAGAGGGATAAGCGCGTATACCAGGCCTTCTCTGCAAAACACACAGCAAGCAAAAGTAAGATGGCCAGTTACGCTAAAATCCCACCCCAAACGAGTGGGGCCAATGAAAACCTCATTGTGACTGTGGACCGTTGTGCGAGAGTGTGCTTCACGTGCTGGATAGCGCAGGCTTTAGGTGGTGTTTCAATGTTAATAATTATGTCCTTCTATTAAACCTGTTCAAAGGCATTTGTCAGATATATTATCCGTGCTGCTGGTGTCGCCTGTCACGAGACTGAAAGATAGCCAGGGTTTGCAGTCTGGTTAGTAGCTCGACCTGTAAAAATCCTACCTCTCTGTTTTACGAAAGATAAACAACATAATATCTTGAAAGAAGGGAAAATTTAGTCTAATCTAGCCAACATTGTTAACCTTACCCCAAGACAAAAGCTTCCTACCTTACCCATGCATTATGTTGTTTGTTTGAATATTTTAATGTAGATAGGAGGTGAAATACTCCATGAAGGCCTCCCCAAAGTACCTCATATGCAATAATATTAGATGTGTTCATTATTGTATGGTAGCATGATATTTGTATTTTGGCCAGAGTCTAATGGAACTGAACAGTCATTTTGTTTGCATTTATTCACCATTGGAAGTTGTATAATATGTTAAGATTGATGATGAAAACAGGCTTACTGTTGCTACCAGGACTAAAAAGTTACTCTAATATCTACTTTTTATTTTCTACTTGGCCCTTGATCATTAGGTTTCAATGCAATTATTTAGTTTAGTGTCATCTATTCAAATGGTAGAACTTTGCCGAGAAAAGGTTGCATCTGTATGTAGATTCGACATTTCGACTTCGGTCGAAGGTAATGACCCATGTTCATGGGAATACGCCTCTAATTATAATCATCAAAGACGTTATCCAATTACAACTTATGAAACGCGAGTTTCGGCAATGGCTGATAAATGACAATGTTCAAAATGATGTATACGGTCTTGTAAAACGTCAACTGTGGCAATAAATTAAGACATCATCGGCCGGTGCAAAGGAGACATGAACGAATCGTCCGCCAGAATTTGTCTTCGGACACATAAAATCAGCCGAGCCCTTTGCTCGTGATGGATAAGCATCCCGTGAGTTCGGCGGCTAGATTACATAACGCACGGTTATGACGCAAATCGGAGGGGGTGGCCTTGCTCTGATGACCTGCTGATGAAAAGGCTCCAGGGTCATTGACTTCTTGCTGCCGCGGAAACCAAAACAAGACGGGCCCGACGGCTGGGTAGGTAGGTAGGTACTTGGGTTCTTCTATGACGCATCCGTATGCTTGGTCACGTAGCGTAGTCAACCTCTCACGCCGGTAGGCCCCGGGTGGAGGCTGAGTCATCGCGCCGGCTGTGGGATTCGAACGCACGACCTCATGACGAAGAGTCCGACTTGCCACCGACTGAGCTACTGCGTGCCCTCGAGGGTCCGGTGCAGCTAGAGTACCTTCACCCCTCGCGGCCCAGTGATCGGATTGGTTGAGCCATCCACCCGCCAATCTGGTTGAGTAAGACGTGCAAAAATCAGACGCTCCTTCGGCCCTTCAGTTAACATGCTGCTAACAGCCTCATCAGCGCACGCGCACGGTGCAAATTAAGTCTCATAAAAACCAGACGTAAACTAATCGCCGGTGCAAAAACGGTTGGGCGGCGGTATCGGCCGCTTACGGTGCAGTCGGGACGATCCGCTGTACCGGGGTGTCTTCCGGGGCGCGCCTGTTCCGGCCGCCGACCCTCCAGCCGGCTTCAATTGGTACGCATTCCTCACCTGTCACGCGCGTCGTCGTTCGCCGCCGCTACGCAAACAAAACCGAGCGCCGCTGCAGGCGCGCAGTGACAACACAAACACGCCTGCTGGAAGCCCAGCGCGTCGCGCGGCCTCTCGTTACACCACCGCCGCCGCCGCTGCGTGACGTCACGTGACAGCCGGCCGTGTTCGGCGCGTCACGGCCGCGACCATCCGTCACCGCCCGGATTTGTCTCGTCATCGCGCCGGCGTCGACGCCGTCGACGCGGCCGCCGACGCCTCTGACGAATTCGCGTCGGCCTTTTGAATTTGAACGCGTCAACTCTTTTGGGTCATGTCGGCCGTGTTTGCCGCTCGTTGTCGGCTTTTTTAACATAATAATGATTGAGCGAAATCTGCCGGCGCGCGCACAAAGGGCCGCCGCCGATGATTGAATTTGTTTGGCCGGCGCTGATGGATTAGGTCAGAGACGCCGCCGGCAAAGGATTAGGCGCGCGCGCGCGTCGCCCGCTAAAAAGCGCACAGCCAACAGGCTCGCGTGTCGACATGTCAACACGGGGCGGCGCGGCCCGCCTATTGGGGCCGACCGTGCGCCGGCCCATTCAGCCGTCCTGTTACGCCGCGCTGTGCGTACACGGAACGCGGCGATATTGGACCGATCGCGTCAATATTGCCACCGCCGGCCGCCGCGCCGCCTTCGCCGCGCCGGCTCCCGACGCGGCGAAGGCGGAAAATTTGCCGCATCGCTTCCGGGGCTCGACTGGGGCTTGGACCAACGCCGGGCGGCGCCGAGGAAGCGGATGCCGCTGCAGATATCTGGGTCAGCGATCACCCTTCGGCGGGGCACCGTGCGAATGTGGCAACGACGCGAGCATCTGCAGGGAATGCGGCAACAACGCGAGCATCTGCAGGGAATGCGGCAACAACGCGAGCATCTGCAGTGAATGTGGCAACAACGCGAGCATCTGCAGGGAATGTGGCAACAACGCGAGCATCTGCAGGGAATTCATGTGATGTCTAGATGGGACATGCAATTTTGGACTCATCGCTGCTCTGGGCTTGTAGGCTAATCCTGTCTGCCGATAAATTAACCAAAATGGCACGTGAGGGTTAATGGTGGTATAGCACGTGAGCAGGTGGCTATGCAAACACGCCAGCGAAACGTGCCCAGTCCTGAAGTAGTCGGGAGCATTTTAACACAAATATAAATAAATATGACACGGTGCAGATGAGCTTCACTTGCACACGGAATCACCAAAGCACGCTTGGTTTGCATCCAGAAAATAATCCGGTCCTGTTATGCATCGAAAGTCGACACAGTGCCTGGTTACCACACGGTCGCCTCGTTCGGTTCTTGATCGCGGTACGAACAACAGGTGATCCTGTCAAGCGCTCTGAACTCGCTGCGAGCGTAAGTTTGTGTTTGAGCCGTTTCCGTAAGCCGTGACACAATGACCTGAAATGTTCGCACTGACCTGACATGACCTGAGGGAGAAGCAAGTCACTCAAGCGTTTTTTAGCGCACGACCGCAGGGACGTGTTGTCGGACGTGGGGAAAGTGCGGCCAGTATGCAGGGGAAGCGCCGACAGAGGAGGGTCTCGTGATTGTCTCAGATCAGCTGGCTGTCGAACACAATACAGAGATTTGCAATATGTGAACGACATTCCAGAAAGATGTTGCTAAATGATATGGTGATGCTTAGAATGCCGGCACAATTTTCACAGCTTACGACATTCAGAGTTTTCTCTGCGTGCGCTTTTAGCGTAGCCACCCATTCAGGGAGATGAGAGCAAGCCCCAATAGACTGACGGCGTCCGAAAGGTCCGCCTTTTTGCTTCTGACAAGGATCTGGGTATCATCGGCATACTGAAAAAGTCGCACGTCTGAAGCAAAAAGGCTGAAGTCGTTTATGAAAATGGAGAATAGTAGGAGGCCCAGAGCAGAGCCCTGGAACACAGCGATGCTGTTGGTAAGAGGTGAGGATGCGTGCCTGGTGCCAGCATGGCCGTTGAAGCAGACACTTTCGGCTCGATCGTGGAGGTGAGAAGAAGACCAGGATGTGTTCACGCCACAGAGCTGGAGCTTTTCAGACTGGTCTATGACGTCGAAGCACTTACTCAAGCTAATCGGGCAAAGAATGGAAATCTCGCCCTTGTCGGTGGCGGACGGGATTTGGTCGAACACAGACACACGTACAGTCTCGGCTGAATGGTGCGCTTTGAAACCATATTGAATCTCGGAGAGGAGGTGGCTGAAGGTTAGACGGCACGCTGATTTTTACATGGGGTGCGATTTTCATTGAGTTTTGGTTGTCGGTTGCACGTATCACTGGCATCGCAAATAGCTTGGCGGTCAAGCTGGGCGTCCTGGCACCTACACGTCCTGCATAGGTATACTTTTTCCCACCACATCTAGGTGCCATTGACGTCGCAAATAGCTTGGCAGTTGGGCTGAGCGCCCCAGCACCTGCATATCCTGCATAGGTGTATTGTTTCCCACCACAACTATACTTATGCAGGATATTCAGGTGCCGGGACGCCCAGCCTGACTGCCGAGCTATTCGTGACGCCAATTATACAGTCACTGATTACCAGCACATGCTTACATGTGATAACCAGATAAACCATTGCTCGGGTATTTAGTTTCCTCCGTAGCATCTGATGTACAGCTTTCCCCGGCGTTGCAGATTACTCCAAGACCATGCATTAAATGTGCACCACGTGTGTCAGCGCAGCAGTTCAGTTCATACCGGATGCGAGACCACCATTTCAACACAATTGACGGGCGTGCGAGCTTTGCAGTTGTGAGGTGTTTCCTCTCTGATGGACATTCACTCGAAATAAACACACAGAAAAAAACACTACATTGATTGTCCGAGCTTAAGCGTACAAAATGGCAGCAGCAAGTGCCGCATCATAAACAACAGGATGGGGACATGCCTCGCTTGACCTTCGCCAGCATACTACCGACAACTTGTATAGAGAAGATCCGTAATGACGAACGAGGGCGAAACCGAGGTTGCCGCCATGCACATGGGAACACAAATCGCGCGAACAACACGGCCTCGTCCGGCGGAGCGCTCCGTCGTGCTTTTGAAGCCTTCGTTGTGCTGCAGCACTTCAAGACCTGGTGCTATTCCTCAGAAGCAATGCTTGACGTTTTGATTGCACTTGATTTGATTTATATTTTGATTCTTGCGGGTCAGATGGATCCTGACAAGATTATACAAAGCAGAGCAAATCGCAGCGTATGCGCGCGCGTGCGTGTGTGTGCGTCAATCTCGTCGGGTGTGGCCTGTGTCTCGTGACCTGTGTCTCGTCGGGTGTGACCTGTGTCCGGTTAGTCCGGTCACGACTCGCCTGCATCGCCTGTGCTCAGCAGTTTCAGCCTGATCAGCCTGACCGGCTTGCCTTGCCCCTGGTTGTCCTACGCGGCCCGTCGGCGTTTGACCTCGCCTGTCGGGCGATGTCTGGCCCCAAGTTTGCTATACCTGATATAGGTGCGCCCTGCCCTGTTCAGATCCGGCCCGTCCAGCTGGCCCGGCTTTCTCTGGTCTGTTTTGTTCAGAGCTTACCTCGTCTCTTAACGAATACATATATTATGCATATTATATATATATATATATATATATATATATATATATATATATATATATATATATATAGATATAGATAGAATATATATATATATAGATATATATATATATATATATATATATATATATATATATATATATATATATATATATATATATATATATATATATATATATATATAGATATATATATATATATATATATATATATATATATATATATATATATATATATATATATATATAACTTACCATTTACTATCCATGGATACATGCTCAGATAGGAAGCAAACCACTTCTAGCTAGAGCGTTTAATGGCCACCGAACTAGCTTGGACGCCCCAATTTCTTGGATTGGAGACGATCGCCTGTTGACTGAGGAGGCCTATTTACCCCATCACCCATCCCCACTGCAGTCAGGAGGCTGTCGTTGGATGTCGAAGTTAAACTGTAATGGCACACATGCAAAAACATTCGACAATAACTCCGAGGCCGAGTCTGCTGAATTATTAAATGTGTAACCGGTTAGTTAGTTATTTGGGTTTAAAGGGCGCATCGACTGCAATGGTCATATAGCGTCCATTTAAAAGTGTAGCCAGAATAGACATAAATATGGCGCAGTACAACAACGCTGCCACCCGGTCGAGCGCAGCACGTCCACACTTCCGTTCGTCTTCTCCGTCCCCGGTGCTCTCGTTCGAAACCCTGACAAGAAGAAAGCCCAAGACGTTCCACTCTTTCAGGCCTTGCCAATATGCCACAGTAGTTTGGCTGACAATAACAGGAGACTCCTCCTGGAAGCTCAGCAAGCAGGTTCACAGGTTGCGCACGACGTGAGCTGATGCGACTGCCCTTCAGAAACCCGCTCCGTCAATGGAGGTCGTGTCGTCCAGCGAGTGCACGCTGGATGTGAAGACATGGACATTAACCGCCGCCATTATGAACACTTGCAATACGCGGAATACGCCTGCACCGGAAGTGTTGTATGGCACACATGAGTGATTTTGAGCCCTTGCCCACTCAGCGGTTTGTTACGAACCAGCTGTTTTGCCGGTCATAGAAAAACAGAGCGAGGTAGCCGCCTGGCATACCGTAGTGCGCCGCCGCCTGGCATACCGTAGTGCGCCGCTTGGCATACCATAGCGCGCTTATGCCTGGCATACCTGACCCGACATCTTCTGCCTGCCTGCCAGTATTTTTTTGCAAAGATTTCGAGATGCCATTTCCAGTCACTGACCTACAATCTCAACATGGAACATTCCAGGCCTTAATGTCTTTCATAAATCGCAAATAATCCAAAGGAAACCTCACTTATGGAAGCACTGGGGGAAAGACCCACTCCAATGTATGCCAAATAATACTCGTATTTCGCCCATAGCGTTGGTGGGAGTATACATGTCCAAATGCTTGAACTATATAACTACACAAATTAAGCAAATTCAAACAAACATACCGATTTCGGTTTTCGTTCAGATGGGTCGAGGCAAGGGCAATCCTTCTCATGAAATGTTGATGATGAAATGGTTTTAGAACCGGCCATGTTCCTTTCCTTAAATCTGCGGTTTTTGTTTGGTGAATTCGAAGTAATTTATCTAGAGGAATTATCTCCAACAAACGATGTTCAGTTCCCAGATGTATTGAAGTAACACTTGCACTAACCATCAAAAACAAGCAAGCCAGGATTAATTATTTTGCATACGTCCCCGTATTGCGTAACTTACATCCCAGTAATAGACCTAATCAATTTAGGATGATTTCGTAGGAAGGAAATAACCTTAATATGCTATCCAACATCAGTCAACACAGTAGGTGACCTGCCAGGGGAGAAACCTTCCATACATTTGAAGGATCACTTGCCACCCCTCCCCCAAGAGATTTAATACGCGCCTTATATAGACTGGCTCGAAATGACGAAATCAAAACCCTTGTTTCCAGCCACTAAATAATTATCAATAAGACCCTCGCCTACCCACCTATTCTCCTAAATACAAATAGTAAAAGTGTACGGCGTGGCGTCGAACCCTGATACCTCTACCATGATGCTGAAGGTGAAACCGGTAACAAATCCAAAGGCTCAGCAGGTACGGCAGCATCATTTCCAACGCTTAAATATAGCCGTTGCTCAGTACTTACTGTTGCAGTCATCCAGGCATCAGCGATGATAACGCCGCACCAACATGGTGTGCTTCAGTGCGTTCCTCGTTCACCACCGCACCACCGCACCAACCGTACCACCGCACCAGCCCTGCGGAGCACGCAGAGCACGCCATTAGAAACTCAGAAGCCATCGTGCTCATGCCGATACAATTGTTGCGCATTCACAAGACAGCCTTCTGCGCCAATGCTATCACATTTTGCAAATCCTCCAAATGCTCAGTGAACGCACCAGAAACTTCGCATCAGGAACGGAAAAACATTTGGACTCCCTCGAAGCAGAACGGGTTCCGGTTGGTTTAGACACAATGCGTTGTTTTCTACCGGTTAAGCTCACATTTTGTGAGCTTAATCGTGAACACTCAGTTTACCCGACGTTTTTAGTCGGCGTATGCTGAATGCCATATACATGTTATGAAGTGTGTACAACCGATATTATATTGACCTACTCAATTGATGTGTGTGTTGTGCTTGGCCAGCCTGCTACCGCGTTGGTGATATCGACGGTTAGGCTGTCTTGCTCAATTATACGATGCCAGGTTAAAACGCATTCAACCTGACGATTTCTGACTGCGCTTGTGAATATCAATCAGATGTGAAGAATCGGTTTCTCTATTCCATAGGTGCGTAGCAGAACGCGACACGATATATACGGAATAAGGTGCAATAAAATACAAAATGAAGACACTAGCTCACCGTAAAGTCGAAAAATCGTAAAAGGTGCAGTAGAAATAGAGGTTTTTTTCCCCATCAATCAAGAGTCAAGTATGACAGTGTCGAATAAACCCTACATTTGGATACCTTGTTATCATATCCTATACTACTGTGTGTGCGTTTGTGACCTATGGCGCTTTGTTCTGGCAAGTACCGGAAAGCATCACTAATAGTTCGGGCAGGGTACTGAATTCGGTGGAATGATTCACACACCCGTTTTTGTGATATGCGAGGAAAATTTCAGGCTATGGAATGTTGCTTGCATGCACGTGGTATTTTTGTTCGATTTGACGCAGGTACCTCAGCGAACCACTTCGCCATATCCGGCTATTCGAACATGCATTCAATCCATATAACTCCTCCACGCACGCACAATTTTGAAAACAACCGAAAATAGACACAGCTTGAAAGAGGGAAAACCATGGGAAGAAACCATGTTAGAAGACCCGCTTAAGGGTGTTGCTTGGATTCTCCTGACGAGACCATTTCCCCTCACCCCTCATCATAACTTCCGCCGGACACAGCATCCGAGCCACCGGCGCTGCACACACCTCCCCAAACTTCCCCATGTCCAAACTGCTACAAGTACGGCTACACGCTCATCCAGCGCCACAACGCCGGCGGACGGCAGCCGGCGGCAGCGCGGCGAGCACAGACCGCCCAGTCAATGTGGCGCTGATGACGACAATCACGACGCGCGCTTCCAGCGAAAGGCGCGTCGTTCGCGCCACAGCGCGGTGCACACTCCCACACGCAGCCGACGGCTCCCGCTCGAAGTGGGCGCGATTCTCACCGGCGCGGCTCGGCGCGAATCCGCGCGCCACCAGCCACCCGCAGGTGTGGCGCCAAAACGGCTCGGCCTTGCGCACGCCGCGTTCCGTTGCGTGGCAACAGGCTGACGTCGGACGCGCTCCCACGCTGTCACGCCGGCCGCCTGACAACACGTGACCCGGTGCAACGGCCCTGCAATGGCCCGGTCGCGGACAACGTGACCCGCTGCCGGCGCGTCATGAGAACGCCGGCAGCGGGAGTAGCCGACGCGTACGCTCCGCGGGGGGAGCTTGGCGGGCGGTCACTGAACCTCGGCGTGTGACCCTGGTCCCGGTCCTGATCCTGGTCCTGGACCTGATCCTGTCCTGGTCAGGAAGTCGGATCAGGATAGGCGCATCAACAGCGTAGCGTGTTCAGAGTCGACAAAGATTGGGGGATGTCAAGTGGATGTCAAGAATGGCATCCACATGCCAGTTGATATCTTCAGCTTGGATGAACCATTATTTGCTATGTTCACTATTTTTAGTTCCGCACTGTACTGTGAGACGGCAACTGCTACCCGGGACCACCTTCCCATCTCGTACCGGCAACTTCCGGGAGAGCTACGAGGACTCACCAGAGACCAGTCTAAGACCCCTCAAACGGAACCCTCCACGTTGGAAGCGTAGATTCTCGACTTGTATCACTATGCACACCGTATGCATATTTGTTAGTCGTCTCACCCACAGCCAGACAACAAAATTGGGGGAAATAACCACACTGCTGGCGAGTAACTTTTCATGCACATATTTCACTAATGTGGTCACGTATACATGCATCGAAACCATTAATTGCGGGGTGTCAGTAGAGCACAGCCACCAGTAACACACTGGTTACCAGTAACACACTGGTTACCAGTAACACTCAGTGGGTGTGCAGCCAGACAGCCGCCGACGTCCCTGGGGGACGTGTGGGCAAGCTCCACTTGTTCCCGACTTGACATTTGCGCTCCAAAGCAGTGAGGAATTGCATGGCGCGAGAGCAAATGTCAGTTAATCACAGGCCTGCGCGACTGGAAATAATTCCCCGACATCAAACCATGTCCATAATATAGCAGTTTTCAGCGTCTGCTGGCACAAGCAAGGTCAGCTGGTCACCTGCTGGATTAAACCGCAGATATTTTTATTTGCACATCGAAGAACACCAGTTTCTCTCCACCTGAGGTCCTGATGCTTACAATCAGGGCCTCTTCTAACATGTTAACTAGGTGTATTGTATTGTACTGACATGCATAGGGTGATCCACTATTGCAGTGGCTATTATGCCCCGAGTCATAGGTAAAGGAGTAAAAAAACATAGAACTTAGTCAAAAACATGCATGCAAGCAGTCAAATACACACATACGTCAGTCTCACAATATTGCACTGGAGTAAAAACAGTCAAAAACATACACACAGAACAGTCAAATACATAGTGTGTCTAAGACGCGGGACAGTCAGGTTGCCGAACCAGCAGGTGCCGCTTAACGGCGCGCGTAAAATGTTGTGGTGTCATTTCAATGAGCTCAGCTGGGAGCCGGCTGTATATATCAGGCGCTCTGCACAAGAAGCGCCGCTTCCCAGTTTCAGTCTTTGAGCGAGGAACATGAAGCAGCTGGTCTTGCCGTGTGCTCCGCTCTCGGACTGAGCTGTTCTTCCTGAAGCCAGATGCAAGTGTTTCCGGCTCGCCACGCGTCATGACCCTGTGTGCCAGGCCGAGTGTGCTGATGTCGGCAAGTTGTTGGGCAGTCAGCCAGCCCAGCCTCTCTCGCAGGTCAGACACGTGGTCAAATTTACGACGGCCAAATATATCTCGTGCGCCAAAGTTCAAGATTTTTTGGATTTTATGCATGTTCCTTTTTGTGCCATTGCCGTATACCGAAATGCAGTATCTGACGTGCGAGAGGACAAGGGCCGTGACGAGTGTGGTGATCATGCCGTCTGGTATGAGGTTGCGGGCATGGGAGAGGCCGGCCGGGTGCCTGTGCAGCAGCGGCTGACGTGAGACACGTGAGCGTCCCACGACAGAGTTTGGTCGAAAATGACACCCAGATGTTTTACCTCGCTACAAGGCTCGAGGGATGCGTCACGGAAGGTGACTTGAAAATTTGGGAGGTTGCGCAAATTTTGGCGGCTTCCGAAGGCAATCAACAGAGTTTTCGTCGCGTTAACCTTGAGGGCGTTCGGGTGGAACCAAACGTCCAAAGAGCCGAGAATGCTCTCCATACGGGAGATGAGCGCTGGGAGTTCGCTTTTCTTGCCGGTGACCAGCACCTGGGTGTCGTTCGCATATTGCACGACGTTGCCTTCCGGTGAAAACAACGCCATGTCATTCGCGAAGACGCTGAACAGCAAAGGCCCCAAGGCCGACCCCTGGAAAACACCCATGGTGTTAGCCCGTGGCTGTGATGCCCCTGAGCCCGTCAGTGTTACGCTCTGAGTGTGACCGCGGAGGTAAGACTCAAACCAGGAGGTTTCGACGCCGTATAGTCTGAGTTTTCGCAGTAAAATGTCGTGGTCTATGATGTCAAAGCATTTGCTTAGGTCCATCAGGCATAACAGCGAGATCTCCCCACTATCGGTGGCAGTGAGGATTCGGTCGGTGACTGATAGCAGCGCTGTTTCCGTGGAGTGGTGGGGTCGGAAACCGTGCTGGGAGGCAGATAGGAGATGGTTGTAGGAGAGGTAGTGGTAGAGCTGCTTCTGCACTACCCTCTATCACTTTGGAAATGACTGGTATGATTGAGATGGGCCGGAAATTAGACGGGCCTGCTGTATCGCCAGACTTGTGGATGGGTGGATAATGGAATGTTTCCAGGAATCAGGGAATTCAGACTGGGTTAGGGAGGCGTTGATGATGTGTAGTAGGACGTCACCGATAGCTGGGAAACTCAACTTCAGCACGCGGACACAAAGGCTATCCGATCCGCGCGCTGCTGAGCTGCGCATGGTATTGATAGTTCGTCGTAGTGTAGTGAGGTCAATAGGCGATAAAACAAACGCGCAGGCTCCGACACGTGGCAGGCGGCAGTCAAGGGCCGGGACTTCGCCGAGAGCAGCGATTTCGGCAGCTACCTTCGGTCCCACAGACACAAAGTAGGCGTTCAGGTCATCGCCTGATAGCTGGGGCTGGACCTTCTGGGTTGCCTTTTTGCTGGCTATGACGGCCCGCATATTACGCCAGACCGTGTGTGCACCCTGTTCGTGTATCCGTGTTGTGATGTCGTAGCGTGTGTCGCGGCGGATGGCGGACCTGACAGCTCGGTTGAGCTCGCGATATCCCGTCGATTCCCTCCCTCCGTCACGCAGCGCCTGACGGCGCCGGGCCATGAGCGTCGCACCTAGTGCCGTGAATTCCCACCTAGTGGAGTGAAAAATTCCACCTAGTCAAAGAGAGATTCAATGGACAATGCAATAAAAAAAACATTGTATAGTTCCGGTAGCGGAAGTGATGTTTTTCTTAGAACGATGCATTTCATCAAGAATAAAAATTATAGCACATTGGCAGCACTTATACTGAGGTCAAAGTAACGAGGAAGGCTCAAATGTGAAATGTTCCTGTAAAAAAATGGCCGGTACAAAGCCAGCAATTTTGGCCGTGGTTTTACAACAAACAAAAAAACACGACCTAGACATTCACGCACTCGACAGAAGAGCGGAGCGACGCGAGCCAGGCCGCATCACATGAGTGGCGACAGCTAGATATTCATTTGACGTATTTTCTTCCATGTTGCTAAAATGAAGACAGACGAAGCTAGATGCCTTTGTAAAACAGACAAGGTGTTAACGTGGTGGAATGTTGATCGGTTTTCATCCTCCAGGAGACACTACCATCCTTTCCTCCGGGCAAAGGGACAGTTGTCCCCCCCCCCCTCCCTCCCTGAGAGGTCGTGGGACCCCCAATAACCGCACAGAGGTTGGGAAAAAATTACACCTGACCCCCTAGGAATCCCGTTGGGACCCCCAAAATTCACACTGCGGTACCTGAAAAACACATTGAGAACACCAAACTGTCGCGCAGGGGCCCCTGTAAATGTCGCCGGGGTCCCAAAATCGCATTGAGGCCCCTGAAAATCACATTGGGGCTCCCAAAAATCGTTCAGTGACCTCTAAGAATGATTCTGTGGGCTCCAAAATGTGGGACCGGGACCCACAAAAAGACGCACAGGGCCCCCTGAAAATCACGCTGGGGCCTCAAAATGTCGGGCCGGTGCCCCCGAAATAGCGTTCAGAACCGAAAAAGCCTGGCCGGGCCCGTGAAAATCTTGTTGGGGGTCCGAAATGTCGTGCCGGGCCACTGAAAGTCACGCTGTAGAGCCGAATAGGTCGGGCCGGGGTCCCTGAAACCACGCTGTGGGCACCAAAAGGATGGGCTGTGACCCTGTAAATGACGCTGGGTGCCCAAAAGGACGGACCGGGGCCCCTAAAAATCGCCCTTGATCCCCAAAAGTTGGAAGGGCCCCTTGAAAATCACGCCGGTGGCCTCAAACGTTCGCTCCAGGGCACCTGAATATCACGCCGAGGAAAATAGTAATGTCGGTGCCCTTGAAAATGGCGCTGGAGCCCCAAAAAGACAGGTCGGACCACGGGGTATTTCGTTGAGGGTCTCAAAAGTTCGCGACTGGGCCCCTGAAAATCACACAAGGGGTTCGACAGGTCGCACCGGGGCCCAACAGTCTCATCGGAACCCTAAACAAATGAAGCCGGGCAACGACAAAACAATCCGGACATGAAAATCACTCTGTGGCCCCAACAATCGTGCTAAAAGCCCCCAAAACGTGTTGGGCCCCAAAGACGTGTCGAGGCCGCTAAACCTCGCACTAGGGATCCAAACAAATGACGCCGGGGACCAAAAAAATCGCAAGCACCAAAAAATCGCGTCGCAGCTCTTGAAAATCACACTTGGTGCCCAAAGGGTCTCGCAGGGACCCCAAAAGTCACAGTTTCCCCACAAAGATCAATTCTTACCCGGAATACACTCTGCGATCTCACAAATCGCGTCAAAAGACCCAAAAAAACGTCGAGGCCCCGGAAAGAATGTGCCAACCCACCGAAGAAAAATCATACCGGGAGCTGGTTGGTTGGTTATTTGAGTTTTAGAGCGCATCGACCAGGTTTGGTCATTTAGCGCCCATTGCCGGAAGCTCCAAGAATCGTACCAAAAATATCGCGCAGGGGCCTTGGAAAAATAGAGGTCTACCCCCACAAAATCACACTGCGACTCGATCGAATCAACCCGAGAACCGGAAAATTGAGATCATGTTCGAAAGAAAATTATCCGAAGGGTCTTTCTACTCTGAAGGGTGTCATCGGCTGCTAAAAAAATATGAGCAGCCACAGAGGCGTACCAAATGAGGAAAATGCCGCCTCCATCCTGAGTGGAATGGCCTCCCAAGATTCATGCCGGGTCTCCCAAAAATCCCTCTGGGGCTCCACAAAATCGCATCGGGCCCTTCAAATTCGCGTAGGGGCTCCGAATAAATATAGCCGGCCCCAGAAAACTCGCGCCGTGGCCGGAAAATATGCACTGGGGCCCGCCTAAATCGCGTCATGGAGGCCCGGTTAAGTACAACGCGCCCCACGAACTCCTGGCGGTCCCCCAAATATCGCGTTTCGGGACCCGACATTGCCGTCGGTAGTCTCAAAAAAATGTGTAGTGGCATCAAAAACTCCAGTCGGGGCTTCCAAAAATTGTCGTCGAGGGCCCAAATAAGCACAGCGTGGCCCAAAAAGTGACATCGGAACCCGACATTGATCAGCCGGAACCATTCAATGTGAGAAGTGATTCCCAAAAAATAAATGTTTGGGCTAGAAAAATCGCTCTGGATTCCCGAACAGAGCACCAGATGCATTTAAAAAAATCGCGTACGACCCCGGAAAAAAACGCACTGGAGCTTCAAAAATGGCCCAAACATATGGCGCCAGGGTAAAAAAAAATCAGAAGAGGTCCACAAACAATCGCGTCCAGCTCAGGACACTGAGCTGGACGCTGAGTGGTTCAGGTTCCCAGAACCACGCGCCTGGCCCGAGAGGTCGCTACGGAGCCTCAAAGTTGTGCTGGGTCCCACAAATGTGCGTCAGAAGCCGCAAATAGTCACAGCAGGACCCTAAGAGCACAACGGGATGCCGAAAAGGCACTGGACCCTCAAAGCGCACCGAGTCTCACAAAAAGCAGGACTCACAAGGCCTTCAAACATGCGTTGCACCCATAAATATAAACACACCGGGAGCTCTAAAAGAAACACACCGGAGGCCCTCAAAGCACACTGGGGCCATGAGATAGCATGAGGGCTTCAAAAACAGGCTGGGCTCGCAAAAAGCGACATGGACCTAAAAAGAACAAAAAGGCCGGGCACTAAATAAACACATTGGGGTGTTCGAAAACGTGCCGGTACATAACAAAATTCATCGGTACACAAAAAAAGCAACAAAACCCCAACAAGAGCCGGGGTCTTAAAAATGTGTCAGGCCCCTCACAAAAATGGCTGGCGCTCTAAAACACACCGTAGTCGAAGAAAAACGCAACGGATCCAAAAAGGAACACCGAGCCAGGGCCTCGGCTCGGTACCCAATCTGGGAGCATATTTAATCAAAGAGATGAAGTGCATCAAAGCTCAGCGGGTATCCGGATTTCTTAACCACCAGAAGATGTGGGAAGAAGAGAACTAATTATCGAATTGAATTCATTGAATTTTCCCAGCGAACTCCAATGCGCATTCCATCGCATAAAATATGACTCAAGACTATCATGTGGACAATCAGCTAATCGTAGGAGTCCTAGCAGAACACGTAGACTCGCACGAAATGTGGCGAATACGCCGAATGTACACGTTGGGCACACACGTGTACGAACGTTGGCGTGGTGGTGATCGGACGTTAAGAACGGGAATGCCTGAAATTGGAAAATTGTGCATTTGTAAGTGATTTGCACAGGTGCAACTTCAGCAGCCCGAGGTGACTTACCAAGGGCCACCAAAAGAAAAACCATCGAACAGGGTGGGTGAGTTAGGGTTGAAATCCGGTGACTCAGAAACAATGGTGATAGATTGTGTCCCCCCACGGGACAATCAAGTTGGTCACAGATCACCATTGTGATCTGTGACCAACTTGACACCTTAACCAATCTGTCAACACCTTAACCACTCGGCCATCCCCGCTCAACGCTACTGAATTTGTAATCATCAAAATAATTTTGGTCATCCGGTGTTCGTAAGTAAGGTACCTAGGTACCAAGATTACCACAAATAAATAATAACTATACGACACTGAAGTACTGGTTTTGACACAACTCATATCCAAGTGAATTTTAAGTTGAGCTTCACAAAAAGAGCGGTATTTCTGTTCTTACTTCCATCCTTAATAAGATTGAATACTTAACATAACGAAATATTTACCCCGAGTGAGACGAGGTCTGTCCATGCAGAGCCAGCGCCTGCCGGAGTTTCGTGCGGCGGCCGCCAGGCGGCACTGGCCGACAGCCGGCCGGCCGGCGGCGGCATCGATCTGGGCGGCGCCGGCTCCGCCCCGCCAGCGCCGACGCGTATCCTCCCCGCCGCCGTCGTCGCTATCGACCCGAGACGACATCGACCCGGCGCGCGTCACGCGCCGGCCGCCCTGTCGCTCCCCGCCGGTCGGCGACGTCATCCAGGGTGGCGCCCCCCCCCCCAACCCCCGGCGCCAGCAGTGGCGGCGGCCCGCCTGCCTCGTCCCCTTGCTGGGCACCCACCCGCCGGTGCCCGTCTTGACACTGCCGGCATCTGTTCGGCATCCTGCCTTGCCACTGCCGGCATCTGTGGTCATTGTTTTTTTTAACGACACTTCGACTGTTGAGTCATGTAGCGTCACCACTCTCTCACGCCGATTGGTCGCGGGCGAAGAGTAGCGACAGGTGGGACTCGAACCCACAATCTTTCGATTGTGAGACGGGCAACTTACCCCTAGACCACTCTACCCCTGTTTGGCATCTTGAACCCTGTCCTTCCGCTGGTGTCCCGTGGACTGAAAGTGTTGCTATGGTGATGCTCGTCGCACAGGCTACTTGACCCGTGCTTAAGTGCGCATTTGCCTGACATTTCCGATTAATTGTGCTCGTACATCTGTTTGCACACGCAGATTAAGTTGCAAAATGAATTATGGGTGCTTTGCATCTATAACGTCATGGATGCTGAAGGGGTGGGGGCGGGGTGAAGGCAGGAACATGAAATGTGGGTGTGAGCCATCAATAACTATATTGCGCCCAGACCGGTGCCCAACGCACCTCACCAGCTGCGTTATGGCCCAGACACGGGTTGGAATATTTTGTTGCATGCATCTGATTCGAGGGACAGGTTTTCTTCATCTTCCAAGGTGAAGAATTCTCCATCTTCATCAACCAATTTACTCATCCAAACAAAATGCAAATTACCGTCGACAGTGCTGGATAAGGATGACCTTGTGGCAAGGCAAATCTCTCACCAATCCATGGGGGCGTTCGGATCCGAAAATGTTCAGATTCAATATGGAAAAGTACAACTTAGTATTAGCAGGGTACCAAACCAGGGGGTCCGAACCCCCGATTCACCCGGGATCTCCAGCCATGCTGGGATCTCCTTATTGTCCCGCATCTTGATTCAGAAGGTCAGATGGAAGACCACAGACCTTGTCATGACAATTTAAAACATGCCTTCAAGCCAGTTGATAGATGTCAACACATGAGGTGGCTCTTTTCGGATGACAGCGGACCTCAGGCAGTTTATTTTGTCTTCTAGCGCCAGAGTTAACCAGTTACCAACGTCCACTGTTGGTTACCAACAATTACCAACGTCCACGACTAAGCAAAACAGGACACGACGCCGAACACAATATTCATCAAGGGCTAACTCTCGCTGTCGGTTTTGTTGCTTTTCGAAGTTTCCACTTTCATGAAAGGTTCATCGAAGGGAACCAATTTAATGGGATAATATGTATATATATATATATATATATATATATATATATATATATATATATATATAAATAGTCATATGTGAAGAAGGCCTATAAAAACGTCTTATCGCTACAAGAAGGCCTTGGTTAAAAACGTCTTATCGCTACAATATGCTAAAAACGGTATAAAATGCAACAACACAATTCATCGTCACCTTCAAGAAACAGCAAACATTACGTCAGATATCAGATGGTCTTGAATGTGGCCACAGCCGACTCGGTTGGTTATTGGTTTTTACGACACGTCGACCGTCGAGTCACATAGCGTCGCCAATCTCTCACGCCGATTGGTCGCGGGCGAAGAGTAGCGACAGGTGAGACTCGAACCCACAATCTTTCGATTATGAGACAAGCATCTAACCCCTAGACCACTCGTCCCCAGCCCGCGACAGCCGACTCAAGAGCTTGCCTGACGGGACCTCATGCATTGCATGGGAACTAATAGATCACTCGAACTAATAGATCACTCGAACTAATAGATCACTCGAACTAATAGATCACTCCAAGTGTTAGTCAAGTGATATACAAGCACAGACATTGCAAAGAAGCGATATAAATCACTGGCTAGTTGTATATAATTGTATTTATGCCTGTGCTATGCATCAGCTAAGGTGACATTAGCCGCGGCTCATGATCACAAGATACTTCACGATATCTAAAAGATGTTTAAATATGCACAAGATACTTCGAACTACTAAGCGTTTCTCTTAGAAATAGTGCAAGTGATTTTGTGCAAGCACAAAAGGCGGAAGTGGGATTACGCTCAAGCCGATCACAGTCAGACTTTTTTTTTAACATTCAGACGTTTTGTTTCCAAACGGGATTCTCTGGAAGCAACTGCCCTCTTTCAGTCTCCCGCCCCTCCTCTTTCTCGTCCCCAGCTTCTCTGTCCTCCCTTTCTTTGATCCACCGCCAACACCACCTCTGACGGACAGCCGTGACCTCGTACACGCCCGCCAACACGACCGCTCGTGGACAACCGTGACCTCGTACACGCCCGCCAACACCACCGCTCGGACGGCCGTGACCGTACGCCCGCCAACACCACCGCTGGCGGACAGCGTGACCTTACACGCCCGCCAACACCACCGCTGGCGGACAGCCGTGACCTCGTACACGCCCGCCAACACCACCGCTCGCGGACAGCCGTGACCTCGTACACGCCCGCCAACACCACCGCTGGCGGACAGCCGTGACCTCGTACACGCCCGCCAACACCACCGCTGGACAGCCGTGACCTCGTACACGCCCGCCAACCCACCCCCGCTGGCGGACAGCCGTGACCTCGTACACGCCCGCCAACACCACCGCTGGCGGACAGCCGTGACCTCGAACGCCCAACACCACCGCTGGCGACACGCCCGCCAAGACCACCGCTGGCGGACAGCCGTGACCTCGTACACGCCCGCCAACACCACCGCTGACGGACAGCCGTGACCTCGTACACGCCCGCCAACACCACCGCTGGCGGACAGCCGTGACCTCGTACACGCCCGCACGTTTGTCTGTGTGACACACAGACAAACGTGTCGCCATGCTGCCTCACCTCGCCGTGTGTATGTGTGTGTGTGTGCTGACTCGTCCGTCTACCGGCCGTTAGCGACTGCATCGTCGCCGGCGGCAGGGCCATTTTTCAGAGGCGAGAGTGGCGTATCCGGCGGGGGAAGCACTTACTCACACTACCGGCGTGCAAGCTCGGTATTACGCTAATAATGCAGCCGGCTATGACTTGATACGCGGCAATATATTACGCCGAATTGCAGTTTCAACGATAGTTTAATTAATATAATTAGCCGTGTGCTCGACGATAGGGTTAGCAGTGGCAATGTGTTACTGAGGCGGGGGGGGGGGGGGGAGAGCTTCGCAGCTGCTAGCCGGCCATAATAGTAGCGAGGCCACACCGCAGCACCACTGGAGCAACACTGCAGCACCACTGGAGCAACACTGCAGCACCACTGGAGCAACACTGCAGCACCACTGGAGCAACACTGCAGCACCACTGGAGCAACACTGCAGCACCACTGGAGCAATACTGCAGCACCACTGTAGCAACACTGCAGCACCACTGGAGCAATACTGCAGCACCACTGTAGCACCACTGCAGCACCACTGGAGCAATACTGCAGCACCACTGGAGCAATACTGCAACACCACTGGAGCAACACCGCAGCAGCCCCACAACAGCTCTGCAACTGAAACCTGCACTGAAGCAGAGATGCATCAAAAACCACGCAAGCTCACCTGTGCAATTTCATCTGCCGCAGTACTCTGGGACGGTACAGTGAACCTTCTGAGATGGTACCAACCTTCTGAAATGTCCATCTATTCACAGCACACACCTTCTCCGGCCCCACACTCTGCAAGGCATCTATGATATGCCCAGATGATTGAAGTGATTGAAGGACTACGGTGGAATCACACATGCTTGATGACCAGCTAAAGCATTTGCTTATCTGCTTACACTTGACTTAGCGCATTGAGGAACCAACCCACATCTCGGAAAAGTTTCGAGATCCGAAGGATTTGGAAGCATCAATCATAAAACTAAATGTCGAGAGCAAATGTAAATGTAAATTAAACCTTGCCATCTTTTTCCGAATTAGACCAACTTCCATGCCTTACTCGCCTCAGCTTACCAAGAAGCTTAAAAAAAAACAAGGGCTGTCACCTGCCGTATGCATGGAACTCCAGCATGGACATCGACAGGTGCATCAATCTGCTGGTGGCCATCAACTGGGACACAGCCTCGCAACAAGGCATTGTCGTGGCGGCAACGGACGGCGACATGGACCACCGACACATACGGTATCATGTATGCTGCACGCCTATCGATTCCCTCAAAGGCAATGAAATAAAGCAAAAGTGCATGTCATGGCCGAGTTATATTCCAAAGGGCGAGATAAGAAAAGCAGATAGACTTTTCGGAAAGTCCGAACAAAGCAAAGCCCTGCGGGTTGGAATGCATGACGAGGAACAGTTATGAGACTTCTGACAAGCAACTAAAGCGCAAGCCCATCAAAAAGGAAGCCACGCAGTTTTTGGCTCGTAAGCCCGACCGCTATCAATTCCATACAGCTTTAAAATAAAGTTAGATAAAACAGTGAATGCCGAGTTACCTCCACTATAATTAAATGGAAACCCCACAGACTCGTATCTAAAAGGAAAATCCGCTCATCTGCTACTTTGTCGAACAATCAACATTGGAAATTGCAAGCCATCAGCCGTTGCGTCATAAGTAAGCAGTGCGTGGCCAGCAACGTTGAGACCCACACTTGACGGGAAGACTGAGCGCTACAAATCCTAAATTCGCCGAACGCAAATAAATCCTGTGCGCCAGGCGGCCTTCCAAGCAAAAGGTGAATCTAACTCTCCTAGCTGATCCACTCGCAACGCTATTCAGTAAATCACTTGCCGTTGGCAAGTACCCTCTTCACTGGAAAATGGCCACTGTTATGCTCCTCATTGAAAGGCTCATCATCTGACCTATCGAAATATAGGCCGATCAGCCTTTTTTTCCTTCTGCTTAGCGAAATATTCAACACCAAAAATGCATTCAAAAGCATATTCCACAACCTGACCGATCGTAGTCCCCTTACAGAGAAGCCATGTGGTTACCGAGCAAGACATGAAACCGAACTAAAGTCGAACGTTTCTACTTCACAAACAATACGAATTGTAACAATATTAGATATAATTATACCGTTCGGCCCCCATCGTTAGAAAAAAAAGTTATATAACGTCGCGTGTCACGTGAATCATGCCACAACTGTTGACGACCGGCTGGACGCGTCTTAATGCATGCTATGATTTACGACCGATACCTGAGCCACCGACGACGACCGCGGCGAATGCTGATATCAATGTTATGAGTTATGTTGGCGATCGGAGCCGTACAGCGACGACTCTGCATCTGGACTAGACAGGTTAGGAATGCCACTGTCGATTGCAGGCAGGAAACGCTTATCGTCGTGTGATGTGTTGTTCCGATACGAGAGCCGACGGTCGCTGACCAACCGGCGCCCCTGTATCCGGAGTGGATAGCGCCGACATTCCGGTTTACGCCCCATCTGGACCTATGGCGATCATCGTGGGCGGAGCCACCAGACCGGGAGCGGGTAGTGGCCGGCCATTATATATATAGTCGGGAGCGATGGTCGAAGACTAAGTTAGGAGATCATAGGAGATTGAGATCTCTCGCACGCTAGACTGTTGTCTGTGGTGCTAACAGTCGTGTCTAAATTGACTGTTGGTACTCATAAACTTTCGGCTATACAGTTGCCTTGTATCCGTACGTATGCACGAGCTGTTCGAGTAATCACGCCCGTTTCGCCTTGCTCAAATAAAGAGCAAATTTGGTGCTGAACTTTGAGACTGAGGTTTTCGCGACGCGTTGGTTCTACGGACTTTTCACTGGTCTAGAGGAACTTCCTTACAGAATCTCTAGACAAAGCCTTTACAAGTACATATCTAGACATTCATTTTTTCAAAGTAAATCCCCAAAAATGACACCAAGGACAATGACACCTCTACTTGCAGGCACTCGTATGGGATTCAAGGATCACCTCTTGACCGACTCGAATCTTATCTGCAGGGCGGACCATAGCTGGTAATGGCTGGATAAACATTTGCACAGCGAAACATTTAGTCGTCAGACAAGGGTTTGTGCTGGGACCACCGTTAACAGTAACATATCCGAGCAAACTGGATGACTTTACCAACAGCAGTACATTGCCTGTTGCTGACGACAATATATTGTGTACATATCATCCCTGTGGAGAAAGAGAATCACAATATCCAAACCAGAAATGCCTCGACAGCATAATGAAAGTTGACAACATAGAATACAATTCAACCCGAACAGAGTCTTCCTTCTAACATGCATTCACTCGATATAGTAAATCACAGCCCCTTAACATAGTGCCTCATGAAACCCCAAATTGGTGTGTCGGAGATCACAAGCAGGGCTAGGCTAAATATGTCAGCGAATCTTCGCTGGAAACAGATTGCCATTGATACATTAGTCAGAGTGAACAGCGAACCACTCCCTCCTCTTTATCCGGTTAAGTATTAATACTCTATTAAGTAAATTCCCTCCCAGTTCTGTCCTCAAGAACATCTACGAAACCAATACTCATTAAAAATTTCACAACTGTAGCCCATTGTACGACGGATGTCAAACGAGTGACCAAATGAAACCGGGGCAACTACAACTACTTGCTGCTCGACTAGCAACTCTCTGCCCCGGACGTACCTCATGGACGATTTATCATCTAACCTCACAAATTCAGCCACCACCCACCATCAATTCTATTGAAAGCGTTGAAGACTAGACTCCACATACACACTTATGCAGACTATTAAACATCACATCGAAGTTTCATCAGGAAGAAGTTTCATACATTGTTTTGAGGAAAATTTCATCTTTCAAATGATACATGAACCTACAAGGGAAAATGGAATATTAGATCTTGTGCTTACTAATGAGGAAAATTTTGTACCAAATGTGAACATAGGAGAGACCTTGGGTAATAGTGATCACAACATTATACGCTTCTCATTGTATGTTGGAAATGTAGGAACCAATAAGACATGGATTCCAAATTTTCCTAAAGGAAATTACAATGAGTTCAGGATCTTCCTGAATGAAATTAATTGGGAGGACTTATTGAAAGGCTTAGATGCTTATGAAATGTGGAGAATGATAAAATATAAACTATTTCAAGGTCAGGATAGGTTTATTCCCAATAGGCGAATTAGATTAAACAGGGTTAAACACCCTTCATGGCTGACCGGGGAAGTAAAGCATTTATTGGAGTCAAAGAAACAGGCATTCAAGAAACTAAAATATGCTAACTCTGAGGAAAACCTCAAATCATATAAAATAGCTAGAAATAAAGTTAGGAGGTGTGTTAGGGCATCTAAAAGACTGGCTGAAATCAAATTAGCTCGGAAATGTTCAGCAGGTAATGCTAAGAGATTCTTTAGTTTCTACAAATGTAAGGCTAAGAAGTGTAGTGTAGGACCACTGGAGGTAGATGAGGGATTAGTGGTTGAAGATTGTGATATTGTGGAATCCCTAAGCAAGCAATTCTCATCAGTCTTTACTAAAGATAATTCTGGTAGAATAGAAACAACTGAATCGTATGCCATGACAGGTGATAGGTTGGAGTATCTTACAATAACTACAGAAACCGTAGAAAAGCTGTTGCAGAATATAAAACCTAATAAAGCTTCTGAACCAGATGATATATATGCTAGGGTTTTAGTAGAGTGTGCTAAAGCTTTAGCAGTTCCCCTAGGTATAATTTTCAGGCGGTCTATGGAATATTCTGAAGTGCCTGAAGATTGGAGAAATGCAAATGTAGTACCAATTTTCAAAAGGGAAGTATGAAGTGTGTAGGGAACTACAGGCCAGTCAGTTTGACCTCAATAGTTAGCAAGGTACTAGAAAAACTGGTTAAACAGAATGTTCAGATTCATCTTGATAGGCACAATCTTTTAAGGGATACTCAACATGGATTTCGATCTCGAAGGCTTGTTTAACTAACCTTTTGGAGTTCATGGAGTATGTTACTAAAGAAGTAGACAATCAAAGCAGGATAGATGTTGTGTACTTAGACTTCAGCAAAGCTTTTGATAAAGTTCCACATTGGAGGCTAATTCATCAACTACAGCAACTTGGGATTGTTGGAAAAGTTCTAGGTTGGATTGAAGCATGGTTGAGGGGAAGGAAACAAAGGGTAATGTTAAATGGATGTAAATCTGATTGGAAGGATGTTTTGAGTGGAGTACCACAGGGCTCTGTTCTAGGGCCACTTCTCTTTATCATCTTTGTTAATAACATTGAGGTAGGGCTGAGGAATAGAGTGTTCAAATTTGCGGATGACATCAAGCTGGTAGGAGTGGCAAACAGTTGTGATCAATCTAGAAATATTCAACTAGACTTGGAGGACCTAAAAAAGTGGGCTGTTCAATGGCGGATGTCTTTCAACTATGACAAGTGTAAAGTTATGCATCTGGGGTCTGGAGGTGAGACTTTCAGATATACAATGGGAGGGAGGGAACTGGATGTTATTGAAGAGGAAAAGGACTTAGGTGTGTTGGTTTCAAAAGACCTTAAAGCAGAAAAGCAATGTAGCTCAGCTAGGAACAGGGCACTCAGAATGCTGGGACTCATTAATAGAAGTGTGATGTATAAGAGCAAGGAAGTCATGAAAAAAACTGTACTTAGCATACGTGCGACCCCACTTGGAATATTCTGTACAAGCTTGGAGCCCCTACCTAGAAAAAGATATAGACAAGTTAGAGAGAGTGCAGCGCAAAGCAACTAGACTCATCAGTGGAATAGGTAACCTAGAATATGGAGAAAGGCTTGTGGCATTATATATGTACTCACTCAAGTATAGGAGATTATGGGGGACATGATTGAAATGTACAAAATTGTTAAAGGACTAGATCAGGTCAATTTAAATGGCGCTCTTCAGTTTAGAGCATCACATAGGGGTCATCAATTCAGGTTAGACAAGTTGAGGTGTAGGACAGTTGGCGACAACAGGTCTTCAGTCAAAGGGTTGTTGATCAGTGGAATGGGCTGCCTGCTGATGTTGTGGAGAGTTCCTCATTGAATGTATTTAAAAGTAGGGTGGATAAATTTTTTAGACAGGAAAATCTTGTTTTGGGTTCTAAATTGTGATGGATGGGGTGAGATGTATGTTAAGAAGTGTGCACGGCACAGACCCCTTTAAGCAAGCATGGATACAGTTTGAAAATGATTGATAAGGCATTCAATCCACATGTGTTAAGAGAGATCAGGGGAATAGGGCTGGAAAACTAGGGTAGATAGGCATTGATAGGTGTGTGGGATATTGGAGTACTGGTTCTTCAGGATGTGGGATGGTTGGGGAGGGTCTTTTTACCAGGCTTATATTATCTTCCATTTACAGACTTAACTGGATGGGCCCTTGGGTCTCTTATTAAGTCTAAGCGCTTTATAACTTTATATAGGGTGTACCTAGCAGTGGATTCAGCACCTTCCTTCGGGATGTGATACTGATGAGATTGTCTATTGTAGCACAATGGGAGTGTGCTATGCAATAGCAAGTGAATTGGTGCTAGATAAGCTGCGATATATAGCTTCCTAGGAACTTGAGGTAAGGGATTGATTGGGGTGAGAGTATGTACATTTCTAGTACCTTTTCCAGATAGGCTTAACTCAGATGGGCCCCTGTGGCTCTTATTAAGCCTTAACACTTTATGACTATATGACTTTATGACAGAAACCCTTCATGCAAGAAAGCTGTACTTCAGGCACGGAGAGGTGAGCCACCGAAAGGGAACCCTAACGTTCGAAATCACTACCGAGACTATCCAGCAGACCAACATCCTTCAGCAACTCATCCATTCCTCGAAAAACTAGAAACTGGAACAGCCTACCAAGCCCAATAACGGGGGAAATAACTTATTATGTTAAACAAAATACAGCTCACAGACCCACAAATAGACAGATTGCCAAAATTAGTCGTGATGGGAACCACATGACCGATGTATTTGCAAGTGGGATATCAGCGGACACACTTCTAAACCCAACTGCGACCGGGCGTTGCACAGTCGAATGCCTATCTCTTCTCCACCCAGTTCACCGACTCTTCCCGTTCCTCTGGAAAGGAAATAATATTACTCACTTTCATATAACTCACCACCATCACCAAGCTAGACGCACACCATTCCGTAACTTAGGCGACTTCTGGCTGAAATTCACCATCCTGACAGGCCAACAAAGCCCACTCTTCTGAGCTGGGGGATGAGGAGTCCAACGTTTTAGCGTCCCTAGTTCAAAATTCTGAACATTACAAAGCTACTTAAGAAAAGTTAAGTTATCCCAGGCACTAATCAATTCCTTATGACGCCCCTCCCCTCTGTCAGGGGGAGTCATTTAGGGAACTGAGGGCCCAAGGCTTCATATCCATCTGAGGCCACAAATTTTTTTTGTGTCGGGCGTACACATGCAGCCACGTTTCCGCTACAGATTTGCTGATACAGGCCCGGTGGTGTTCGTGAGTTGGTTGGTTGGTTATTGGTTTTACGACACGTGGACCGTTGAGCCATATAGCGTCGCCAATCTCTCTCGCCGATTGGTCGCGGGCGAAGAGTAGCGACAGGTGAGACTCGAACCCACAATCTTTCGATTGTGAGACGACCAGCTTACCCCTAGACCACTCGTCCCCGGTGTTCGTGAGTTACGCCGCTCTTCCACAGCTGGTGTCACGTATCTCAACAACCGGGGGGGGCGGGGTCAAAGCCAGCCGTGCCCTTCCTCTCTAATCATAGACCTCCTAAACAGACTCGCCCCTGTCCACGTGGACCCGCTTCCGCACCGGTGATGGCTCACGGGTGAATGATCGCAAATCGTGTTTGTGCCGGTAGCGATGCACCAACATAATCAACACATAAACCACGTGAGATAACAGTTAAACGAGTCCTTCTCCGTGAAGATCACGTTTCATGTGCAGAGCGTCCAGCACAGCACCGTCACTGCAGCAGAACACATGCACTACAGAACAGATCAGCAGCAGACTTCACGCCAGCAGATCATAAGTCATTTCAAGGGATTGTGCTTTGATTTATTGCCGATATAGATCAGGCTGGTTGACTGCATCAGTTTGGGACTTAATTGACTTCAGTCGACTTAATTTATTATGCTACTGGGAGCCTGTCTCACCTCGGCTTACAAGGAGAGTACCGTGCAACGTACCTGAAACGTTAGCAAACGCAACTGCAGGGGCCACGTAGCGCCGACTGCTCAGACCGTGTAGCTTCGCCAAAAATTCCCCGATGCAAAAAAAGTAACCAGTCAGTCAGAGTCTTTCAGTTCGTAAAAGCCGAAAACTCCCGAAAAAGAAAGTACCCAATGAAGAAGACATCCCGTATCTATGATCGCTCGGGCGGTACGTTCACTAGGTGTACGCACCGCAGAGCCTGAACGGCTGTGCCGGCGCGCGGCGTGCTGGTGGTGTAGAGGGGGGGCAGTCGGCCGACCAGCCTGAGCCGGTGCTGGCCAGCCCGGCTGACCGGTCAGACGAGCGTCCACCCACCGCCAGGAAGTGGTCGCACCAGCCGGTCAGGAAGTGGGCAGCGGTGCGGCCGAGTGAGGCAGGGACAGTTGTCGGCAGCAGTACCGCTGTTATCGGCGCTAATGAGCCGCCCTGCCGATCGTCATTTCCACTTGACTGGAGCAGGAGGCGGAGACGAAGCGCAGACGGGGCAGAGACGGAGACCGAGTGGAAACGGATGCGGATACGGATGCGGAGACGGAGACGGAGACGGAGACGGAGACGGAGACAGAGACGGAGACAGAGACGGGGACAGAGACGGGGACAGAGACGGGGACAGAGACGGGGACAGAGACGGGGACAGAGACGGAGACGGAGACGGAGACGGAGACGGAGACGGAGACGGAGACGGAGACGGAGACGGAGACGGAGACGGAGACGGAGACGGAGACGGACGGGTAAGCGGAGACGGACGTGGATCCGGAGCTAGAGCCAGAATGGAAGTCGCACATGCAACTGGCGACGGATAGAGAGAACACGTTTTTGTGCAAATTTGGAAGAAGCGCAAGCATTTTAGCAGGCGCTCGGTGTCTTCTCACACCAGGTGAAGTGCACGCCATCCTTCCGCTCAAAACAATCCCAATCGACAAAGCTAGCCTTCGAAGTACATGAAAATCAGATTGCTCGTCACTAAGCTTTAGCATGGACAAGGAAGGACAAGGAACGTTTCAGCGACAGTCTGGTGGGTAAGATGGCCGTGACTGGGCTGACGATCCTGTGATGAAACAATAATCCCATCACATGCCATAGTCGCCAGTCAGCTGTTACAACAGTCAACTGGTAGAACTGGTGATGCTGTAATGCGATATATGGTTCTGTAGTGGGACAGATGACATTGCAATGACACAGGAGATCCTCAGATAGGTGTAATCACCATGCCATGGAGCAGGTGATTCTGTGATGGAACAGGTGACCCTGTGGCCAGATTGACGGCCATCCGATGGGATCAATTATCAACTGTTGGGACTGGCGACCATGCAATGATGAACAGGTGGGATTGGTGACAGTGTGATGGAGCTAATGGCCAACTGGTGGGACGGGTACCCTGAAGGGGACAAGTGCCAGTGTGATGGAGCTAATGATCACCTGATGGGACTGGTGGTCCCTTGGTGTGACCTGTAACCACGGCAATGACACCGGCCCCTTAGTTCCATCACAGGGTGGCCAGTTCAATCACAACGTTCACAACTGGTGAACGTCCCACAGCAAGTTCACCAGTCTTCTCATTGGGTCACCTGTCTAGCCCTGGGACTCCCACCTCCACCAGCTGATCACGAGTCCCATCACAAGTCATCAGACCCTTCGGAAGTTTACTAGCTTGATCTCAGGGTTATCAGAAACAAAACAGGGTCATCAGTCTCATTACAGAGGTGGTCGTCCATCCACAGAACCACCTGTCCCAGAGTCACGAGGCCACCAGTCCACTGGAGTATCCCCCATATCATCACAGGGATGTTAGATCCATCACAGAGCCACCTGTCCATCCGTCACGAGGCCACCAGTTCCACTGGAGCATTCCATGTCCAATCGCAGGGATACCAAATCCACGACATTTCTTTTTAGCGGTGCCAGTGCCATCTGCTAGAGCTAAATTACGCTGAGGAAAAGTTATGTTGAACCAGCTTAGGTGGCATCCGGAATCGGGCAAGCACGATGGAAAATGCGAGAGGCGCCGAACGGATGAGAAAGAAAGTGGCGTAGAAGGGCGGGTACAAGCAGGACACACGGGACATACGGGACATGCATGCAGACGTACACGACACGCGATAGCACATTTGGAGGGTGGTCGGCATCACAGCCTCCAGACGGGCTCCGCTGGCCACCCGCGACCTGAAAACGAAACAAAGGCCCGGGCGTTCAGGGAGAGCCGTAGGTGTTCGGGCTCAGCCTTGGATGTACGGGTGAATGTTGAAGTTAAAGCTTAGAAAACACCCGAAGGAGGAAAAACCAACCTGCTTGGAAAACGCAGAGGTAAAGAACCAAGCGCTACCTAAAAGGCAACCGTCCATTTTGTCAAATTGGAACGGTGCCCATCTACTTCTTATAAAATAAGCTACAGTGTGTGTCATGCGAGAGCGGAGAGGATTGAAGCGTTTAACTGCAAATGGAGAGTCTAATTTCGTGCTGTAGAAGAACTCAAAAACGAGGACGAGAAGCTACAGGCGTTCATCTCCGAGCAGTGTGCGCAACGACATTGGAATGTGATTTGCATCGAAGGAAGCATAAACGGGGCGACCTTGCAATACTTGCATTGTACTACTTGCATGGGGCATGAAAGTAAAACATCCTCGATTGGATGATAAACGTCACACACGTTGCAAAGTGGAACCCAGCAACTTCGGCGGAAGAGTTAATTGTGTACGAGTATGGTGTGGCCTAGTCGTAAACGGCGAGTACCGCCCGCTTTATGGTATTTCCTGCCCCGTCACAGGGATACTAAATCGATTACAGAGTCACCTGTTCCACCGAACGATTAGCAGACACTCCAGAAGGTCATCAGTCCCATCACAGGTTCCCCTGTCCCATCACTGGGTCACTAGTCCTACCAACCGATCACTAATGGTTGAAATTCGTGTGACATTGGGAATATAATATTCCAGCTCGGGGCTGGAAAATTCCTAAAATCACCGAGTCTGGCCCGCCTGGCGTAGCCATACTGCTCAAACTGGACACTTTCCTGAAAATGAGGATTTCTGCAGACCTTGCATTAAGAGTTTTCAGGGGTGAGACCGGCTGGCAAGTGTGATGCCAGCTCCATGACCTCCCGCTTCCTTACGTGCACGCATCTATGCATATATGCTCTTGCGCTGACGTATTTATGCGCCAACGTACATTTGCACTTACGGACATTTGCACCTATGAACAGTTGCACCTATGAACAGTTGCACTTACGTACATTTGTCCTCACGCAAAAATTGCGGTTACTCGCATTCGCACCTACGTACATTTGCGTTTAGGTACTTTTGTTCTTACGTATTGTTGCGTTTAAGTGCATTAGCACTTAGGCACATTTGCGCCTACGTACATGTACGCTTGCGTACCTTCGCGCTAAGGTATATGTGCGCTTACTTACATTTGCCATACGTGCATCTGCACTTGCGCGCATTTCCTTGCGTACATTTGCGTACGTACATTTGTGTACGTACGTCTGCCATGCGAATCCTTGTGTTACATACATTTGTCCGCTTATCCTGAATGGAAAAGCGTACCCCGGTTCGCAGATATTTGTGGAGGATCATCCCGGAAGCATGCCTCGACGAGCATGTGGATGTAAACATTGACAAGGAAAAGAGCGTACAGGAAGCCAAGCTGCTGATAACTGCGGCTCTCTGTGACGTAATAGGGCCACATTTTCTGCACGTAGTGAATAGTTCACTGCGCACTGGTGACGTTCCAGCCGGATGGAAGGAGGCGAGCGTTTTGCCGCTGTATAAGAAGGGCGATCGTAGCGAACCAGGGAATTTTAGACCCATATCGATATTGAGCGTTGTTGGCAAGATTTGCGAAAAATTGGTTTGTCTCCAGCTTTCCACGTATTTGGAAGATAATCATATTTTGTGCCCAAGTCAGCGCGGTTTTCGAAGTAGGCATTCTACGGAGACAGCAATGTTAGAGACCGTACATTTTCTGTCAACAAGTATAGACTGTGGTCGTGTGGCGACCCTCCTAGCAGCGGATACGTCTCGTGCGTTTGACACTGTGGAACACGGTCGGCTGTTCGACAAGATGGGCTGGTACGGCATTGATGATCATTGGTTTAGGGATTGGCTGCATGGTCGAACTCAGACAATTCAGGGCAGCTCCGTTGGGGCGCTACCAGTGACCCACGGTGTCATTCAAGGTTCTCTATGTGGCCCAAAATTATATTTGATTTTCACCAACGACCTTGGATCTCATCTCCCAGACGGAAAACAGGTCGCCTACGCTGATGACGTGCAATTTCTGCACTCAGACACCCCGGCAAATTTGGAAGTATTAAAACAACGAGTAGAGCACACCTTGAGTATGGCTCTAAATTGGTTTACCCAAAATCGGCTCAAAATCAGCCCTAGCAAAACGGAACTAATAGTTGTAAAATCTCGGCGTCTGAAACTGGGCGAAAACTTCTCTATCACATTTGGGGACAACGAAATCAAGCCCTCGCCCCACGCCAAAATTATCGGCATCTATGTAGATTCAGCTTTGTCATGGGAAAAACAGATATCCCAAGTAACTCGCCGCTGCTACTGTGTTCTCGTCGGGCTGTCAAAATTACGGCACAAAATTCCCCCCGAAACGAAAAAGTTACTTGTTCAGGCATTGGTTCCCCCACATCTATTACAATATGACTGTTTGGGGAGCTGCAACAAAACTCAGAAACACCGAATTCAAAAGGTCATCAATTTCGGCGCACGTATCGTCTCTGGTCGACGGGAACACATTACAGCGACGCTAGAGGCCCTGGATTGGCTGAAGTTCGACAACATGCTTCAAGAGCACGATTTAGCCATGGATGGAAGACTGCTTGCAAAATCTGACCCCCTTACATTGGCTAACAGTATTAAGTTCCGCTCCGAAATCTTCAGTAGGAGCACTCGAGGAACTGACGCGAATAAATTAGAGCTGCCCCGCATTAATACGGAAGCTGCGAGGCGCAGCTTTTTGTATCGGGCGGTCAGTACGTGGAATAATAGGGTTGATGCTCAGGGGCGTATTTGACGGCATGTTTTATCATTTTATTTTTTTCGATTGACGTTTTGCGTTATTTAGTATTTTCATAATTCGAGTTTCTCTTTTATTATTGAACCATGTATTGACGCGAGTGCTGAAAAGCCATGCATATGGAGAACTCAATATACGACTATGACGTCTGCGTTCGGCTTGGCCTGCTGGACTGCTGGCCAGACCCACCGGACAGCGTGAACCACACCGACGCCTGGCCGATGCCGATACGATACCGATGCACGTACACACCGATACCGATACCGATATACACCGGTACCGATGCCGATATACACCTGTACCGATACCGATACACACCGGTACCGATACTGATACACATGTACACCGACACTGATGCACACCGATACCGATACCGATGCACGTACACACCGATACCGATACACCCCGTTATAGATATGTGATGCACATGTACACCGATACAGATGCACACCGGTACCGATACCGATACGCATATACACCGATACCGATACACACCGGTACCGATGCCGATACACACCGTTACTGATACTGATACACATGTACACCGACACCGATGCACACCGGTACCGATACCGATACACACCGATACCGATACACACCGTCACCGATACCGATGCACACCGTTACCGATACCGATACACACCGGCACCGATACACACGCCCGCCGGCTGGCCATTACCCCGAGTTGTTTTCCGTCAGCGTACAGAGTGAGCCGCTTTCTGTGCTCCTCACTGCACGTGATGCCACTCACATGTACGTGATGCCACTCACATGTACGTGATGCCACTCACATGTACGTGATGTCACTCACATGTACGTGATGCCACTCACAACTCAGTTCGCTATTGCAGGCCTGCACAAACCCTGTTCAGTTGACGGAGGAAGGGGGAGACATTGCTGCCCAGCTGGCAAATCTGTCCTTCCTGCAACTTTGTGGTGTGCCCCCTCGACATCTAGCAGCATCCATTGAATGTCATGCTATTTTTAATGTTATGAACTCGCATTTGCAATATACGTCTTGTTCGCCCACGAAAATGATGACGCCTTACAACAACAATTATAGAACTGTTGGCATCTTTCGTCTGAAAAGAACAAAGAAATAACATCAATAATTATATACGCAAAGTTGACTCCATTTTCTTCCAACTTCATATAGCAATCCATTTGACTTACCACAAACTCATTGCGAAACCACACCCCTGGCTAAGAGCCCGGAGACGGTGTGCGCAAGTGCCGTCCATCGCGATGTTCGCTGTCCGAAATGTGTGTCCGGTGTCCTATGTACAGTGTCCTATGTCCTATGTCCTATGTCCAGTGTCCTATGTCCAGTGTCCAGTATCCAGTGTCCGGTGTCCGGTGTCCGGTGTACGATGTCCGGTGTCCGGTGTCCGGTGTCCGGTGTCCGGTGTCCGGTGTCCGGTGAGGTCACACCAGGTCAGATGACTGATGACCGGGTGTGCCGGCGGTGCCACCCAGCGCGCACCGTCGCCTCGCCGCCACGTATTCGATGGGTCGGCCTCGGTCGGCCAAGGCAGCGCTAAGCAGCATAATTATCCGCTACTGGTGATGGATCGTGTCCAGCTGAGTAAATAGTTGTTAAACACGCATTAACCGGCGCACCGGTGGGAGAGCGCCGACTATACACAGGAAGTCGGCCGGCCGTCTGTTTACGCCGCTGCTGAACGCACCGCACAACATGTGCAGCTACGCCTGGCAGACGGAATTTGTGAGCGGCTGACAATGAGCTCTGCTTATGTTCACGGTGCAACATCCTGCTGGCACGTGAATGTTTACGGCCGGCTGGTCGAGACGGCGCTCAGACACCTGGCCGGCCGGGTATTAACCACATCCGTCTGGTGTGCACGCGGCCATCCGTACTGGACACCAAGTTGCACGCGGCCGTCTCGCCCGGGCGCCAAATTTCACGCGGCCGGCGGAGGGCACGCGCGCGCCATCTATGATGCGATTCGCACACGCTCGGTCTAGGCGGCGCAATGCGGCTCGCGTGAAGAGTGAAGGACATGGATGGTGTGAGTGACGTGACGAACGGTGAAGGACATGGATGGTGTGCGTGACCTGACAGAGTGACGGTCACCATGGACACGGTACGCGCGACGGCGGCGAGCGGCCACCTCCCTCCCGACACCAACCCCGTCCCCTGCCCTCGCTCCTGTTTACCCTGAAGCGCTGTTATAATCTGTGAATCGGATCCGTCCTAAATTACCGTCATAATCGGCCGTAACGAGGACTGAGCGATGTCTGTGCCCGCCGACACCGACCCAGACGGCAGGAGGGCTTCAGGGTGCGAATCCACGCGACGGAAGCCAGTGAAGCTCGTGTTGACGAGGCGTTAACCTCGGCCGGTGGCCCGGCCTTCTCCGACGGCCAGTCAACTTTCGGGGCGTAGAGTTGGCTCAGGGCTGCTCCTGCGAGTCCCCTCTGTACTCCATGAGCGCTGACGAGCCGCCGGTGTTCAGTGCGGTGCCAGAGGGCAGCGACCTGGCCAGGGAAAAACAAACGGGAGCATGGAAACTAAGAAAACAAAGAAGGCAACAACGTGGTATAAAAAAATACGCGTATCAAAGTAGCGTAGTTTTCCGTGGCTTGATGTACTGGCTACACCTAATCCAGTACATCATTTATTTGACATCTTGAGGACAAGGCGCCCATTTAAAGGCACCTTCAGATATTGTAACTGCATGGCAAAGTCAGGTTTGCGGTCATGGACCTAGGAGAGCTGTTGAAAAGTTGAGGGGCCGGCGCATTATGCCCCATTTCGCTAATGGCTCGGGTCACAAACAGCGAAGGATTCATAGACCCACTGCCCCCCCCCCCCCACGTTCACACGCCTGTGTCCATGATAATCCGTGAAGCTTACTTTTAGATGCTCGATATTTGCTGACCTCATGTTGAGAGAGTCAGCTTAATGATACGTTCCGACAAATAAATATGCCTGGTACTAGATAGCAGATGCGCCCGATTACCTGATAATTTTCATAAAATCGGCTGTCGCATGCAATATTTGTGTCGTCGAAATAGGAAGTAACAAGAGTTATACAGTTGTGCTTACCATGTTGCACTGACCTATCTATCAACTGTGTTTACATGCATGGCGTTCTATGCATAGATGGTAAGTCATTACCGATGCGAGGTCCATTGCCAGTTACACTCTGATTCGCATCTTTGTACTGGCGAGGTTAATTTGGGTGCATTGCATCTTTACACACTGCTGATTATGGTCGAGTTTCTCTCTAAATCTAGGAACAAAACCCATCTCTTCAGCTTCACATACAATGTGAATTTCGTTGGATTTTTTTTATTTCCCTAAAAAGAGATACCGGATAAAACTTTCCGGATATTAACAGCCTGCATTTATCTGCATTCTCTCTCTCTCTCTCTCTCTCTCTCTCTCTCTCTCTCTCTCTCTCTCTCTCTCTCTCTCTCTCTCTCTCTCTCTCTCTCTCTCTCTCTCTCTCTCTCTCTCTCTCTCTCTCTCTCTCTCTCTCTCTCTATATATATATATATATATATATATATATATATATATATATATATATATATATATATATATATATATATATATATATATATATATATATATATATATATATATATATATATATATATATATATATATATATATATATATATATATATATATATATATATATATATATATATATATATATATATATATATATATATATATATATATATATATATATATATATATATATATATATATATATATATATATATATATATATATATATATATATATATATATATATATATATATATATATATATATATATATATATATATAATATATATATATATATATATATATATATATATATATATATATATATATATATATATATATATATATATATATACTCTCTCTCTCTCTCTCTCTCTCTCTCTCTCTCTCTCTCTCTCTCTCTCTCTCTCTCTCTCTCTCTCTCTCTCTCTCTCTCTCTCTCTCTCTCTCTCTGTCACTCCCTCGCTATCACTCCCTCGTCTATCACTCCTCGCTATCACTCCCTCGCTATCACTCCCTCGCTATCACTCCCTCGCTATCACTCCCTCGCTATGACTCCCTCGCTATCACTCCCTCGCTATCACTACTCCCTCGCTATCACTACTCCCTCGCTATCACTACTCCCTCGCTATCACTACTCCCTCGCTATCACTCCCACTCCTCACTCCCACTCCTCACTCCCACTCCTCATTCCCACTCCTCACTCCCACTCCTCACTCCCACTCCTCACTCCCACTCCTCATTCCCACTCCCCACTCCCACTCCTCAATCCCACCACTCACTCCCACCACTCACTCCCACCACTCACTCCCACCACTTACTCCTACTCACTCCCTCACTCCCACACTCCCACTCACTCACTCCCACACTCACACTCATTCACTCCCACACTCCCACACTCCAACTGCCACACTCTCCCACTCCCTCACTCCCACACTCTCCCACTCCCTCACTCCTGCCTAACTCCCACACTCTCCCACTCCCTCACTCCTGCCTAACTCCCACTCCCTCAGTCCCACTACTCTCTCCCACCCTCACTCTCTCACTCACTCGCGCGCTCTCTCTCTCTCTCTCTCTCTCTCTCTCTTTCTTCCACTATCTCTCGATGCATATCGAATTTGCATTACACACGGCAGGGGTGCCACTTTGCATAAGCTAAGGGGGGTCATTATACCCTCAATAATTGATCCCCTATCAGACTGGAGCATAAGCATTGTGCTTATGGGCTTACCCTGGACGAAAATGGCGTTCCAGGCAGTTCCGGCCATTAAAAAGATATTTGCCACCACCCCATCAATTTCATTAGACGAAGCTAATGTATACTAGGCATGCCATAGTTTACAACGCAAATTTAACTGGCAATATTATCAGCTCGGCTTGTTTAGACTATATAATCACCTACAGGCCTGCACCTCGCTGCTCGGACATGTCGGTTTTCATTGCATGCCTGCATGCAAACGTGGATGTTTGCAAGTTTGCATTGCCCGACTTGCATCATATGAATGTAAACCCAAGCCGAACATCAATGTCGGCTATTAATGGCTATTGGCTACTAATGTTGGCTACACCAAGGCACGTTGTAAGATTTAGTTCAAAACCCACCTACTGTTGGCAGGTTGACATTTTTACTGTTCATCGCTTTTGATCCACCACAGAGTTCTAGTTACCTTCATGTTACCATGACAACGGTTGACAGTAACTTCCAACGCTACGTAGAAATGAAGGAAGTGAACGAAAGAGAAGAAAATAGTATTTCTGCAAACAGTGAACATGATGTGTGTAGTCATCACAGACACAGCGATGGATTCGGACGTAGCGTCACGATTTCAGAGCTGATTTCCGATGATGAAATCGATCAGTTTCTCGATGGCCGAAAATCTGAGAACACCAGAAAATAGTGGCATATATTGCGCTAAGAAGCTTTCCTGCAATTCGCGGCCTTCATCGATGTGGATTTGGCGTACACCACGTAGGGAAATGCAGACAAAATAAGGCAAAATTAACAGCTGAATTTAAACAGAAAGAACAGTGCGTCACAATGAAATACATATTCAAACAATTCTGAAGAAGGACAAGCCGATCGACATCGGGGAATCATCGAAACATCCGCCGGCTGAAGAAGCCGCGAACGCAGCGAAACTATTGATAAAATTAGGTGGAACCGGCAACGTGCAAAACGAGGAGCCGCTGGCGGAGCAGAGCACACAGAGATTGCTTCACCAGCTAATGAGTCCGGCAAAAGCCCGAAAGTCTTGCAGAGAAAAGTATGTGTGATCGTCAAGATACATTTCCATCGGAGAGGGACGGAAAGCAGAGAGGGATGAAGAAAGAACGGGTCCCTTTCCAGCATGATGCTAACCAGGGATTAGTTACTATGGCGAATAAAATGGACAAAATTAATCGGCTTACAACCGATCGTTCACCTCGAGCTGGAACGTACGTCACTGGTCAGGATGTCTGCCACGTCTCGACTCTGACACATTACCTGAACATCACTGCCCTAAACTCGGGCAGTGATGCAGCGTTCCAGACTCCGAAGGTCCGAAGGCCTTGTTTGGTTCCAACCAGGGGTGTTGTTTTATATAATTTTGAGGGGAAGTGCCCCCCCCCCCCTCAATGTTGGATTCCCCCAAATAATTCAAACATTTAACATGGGACCTTATAAAGTATGCCCACAATCCCTTTGGGCCTGCCCATTGCCTTCATGTACTTTGCTCCTCCCCTCCCCCCCCCACACACACAAAATAATAATGACCATAATTTTCAGAAATCAACACCCATGGTCCTAGTTTTGGCGGCCGACCTCTTGCCACCACACTCGCCGGGATGACGAGGAAGCTATGGCAAGACACCGCCCTGTCAAGGACGTGCACGGACCACTGGCTGCGTGCTCCTGCCATCACCGACTCGGATGGCGCAGGCCTTGAAGGCTGCCACACGCCGAGCGCTTGCGGCCATAAAACAGTGTGCAGCTTCAGGAGCTAGGTGGAAAACGGCAGCCGTGGACGGTTAGTGAAAACGGCAGCCTGTTTATATGTCTCTACCAGGGATACACCACCACCGAAACGTGCAGCTATTCCTGTTGTTCAGCGCTTCCCGATCGTCCACTTTTGTCGCATCTCATCTTTTGACGTCAGCATGGCGATTGATGAAGAAGACAATCGCGATGTAATACATTATGCATGACCTCAAAAGCATTGTCATGCGGTTGAACAAAGAGCAAAATCAATCGCACAACGTTCTTCGATTGAAAGTGGAAAACATAATCAGATGAGGACGTCACTGTAGCTCTCACGAATCGCCAGGGAAGAAACTGTTCGCTTCGGGGAGTTCGCTTCGCATTTCGTCTTCGCTTCGGGGAACAGTCTCTTCCCTGGCGATTCGCTCCGACTGCAGTGACGTCACCATCGATTAATAATTTCCTCTGTTGACCTGGTGGTTATTGGTTTTTCTACACGTCGACCGTTGAGTCATGTAGCGTCTCCAATCTCTCACACCGATTGGTCGCGGGCGAAGAGTAGCGACAGGTGAGACTCGAACCCACACTCTTTCGATTGTGAGACTGGCAACTTACCCCTAGACTACTCGTCCCCCCTCTGTTGAATAAGACAGCATAGCATCCTTCATGTGCTGCTCGGTACATGACGAGTGAGACCTACTGTACGACTGTGTGCAGTACTGATTTGATGTTGCAGGACATTGGAACGCCTCCGATAGCAAACGTGGCGTATTGGCCTGACCAATTTTCACCGACAGCATGACCAATACAGAGAACATAGCCACAGTCCGATCTGGCTACCAGCAAGGCCGAGTGAAGAAGCAATGTTGCAGCTGCAGCTGTCCGACTAGGTCTGCCGAAACTGCGCTTCTTGGCTGATGGATTTCGAAAAGCTTGACTCAACATTTATAGCTTTTCTCTGTCGGCTCCTGAATGAAGTGACTAAAACTGCTCCGGAAAACCTTGGGTCAAGGTTTTCCGGAGCAGTTTTAGCTGCCATTCTGAGAGAATGGCAGCTCAGAATTCTGAGAAATCGCCAACCTATGTTCCCTGTTGAGTGAACTCTCTTCCGTGCAAGGATACTCTGAGGCCGTGATAGTACCCGACGAGGTGAGGAAACGTCACCGAAAATAATGCTATGCGCGGAGTCTCAACGATCACGAAAATATTCCACCGAGATGGAGTACCATTTCCCGAAATGTTCGTTTGTCTTTGGTCACCTCACTGCCGCGTCATCAGTCATTACCGGGCCCTACAGCAGTGTCCCTAAATGTGCAGCATTTCTCCTTTTTTCCTAAACTTCGCTTGGCATTTGGCCCTGGTTGTAGTTGGCTCAAATCACGGCTCTGCATGAAGACAAACGACAGCGTCCTCGCGCCCCAAATCCGACATCGTGCCGAGTCCACCGAGATCTGCGTCTGGAGACGATCTCTATCGGATATCAATTCAGAATTGAGAGCTGTGGGGAAATTCATCCCAAGGCCTATAAAACAAATGGCAAAACCGCATTGCAGGTCACGCATCGGTCACGCATTTCGCATCGTTAGCTGAGTCTATCGGCTCCCAGTTTCGAATGTCCCCAATCTCACGGCGAACGCCGCGCAATCTCTGTCGCACCGCGCTGGCTGGTGTGCGCGGCACGCGGCACCACAGTCCAGCCGCGACAGCAGCGTGGCGGCCCACATCGCCAGTCCAGCCGCGTGCCTACACAAGCCGACTGCAACAGCCCAAACAGCGGCCTGCGGCGCGCCCGCCCGCCCGCCCGGCCACCCGGGTCGGCGGCAGCTTCCGTACGCCGGCGGCCGACCGGAGACTGCCGACCGACACGGACGCCGCTCCCGCCAAACTGCGCCGCTCCCGCCAAACCGTGCGGCGGCGCACTGTGATGCCCGCGCCGCGCCGCCGTTTCGCCGCGTCGAATAACCATTTGCGGATGCTTTACGGCCGCTCTGATGGCGGCTCGCAGCGGCGGCGGCGGCCGGCGCGGCTCGGTTGCCACGCAAATTAGGGAAATTATAACATTTGCGGCGGCGCCGAATTGCCCAGATCTTGCCGCCCGGCCGGCCGCCGGCCGCAGTTCGTGTGAGCGCGGTCGGCGGCCGGACGCGTGTCGCGTCGGCGCGCGCGCACAGCTGCCGCTGCGGCCGGCGCCGCGCTGTGCACAGCTGCGGCTGCGGTCACGACCCAGGGTCGCCGCCGTGCCGGCTGAACACCGCCACTGTGGCGGGACCACACGGCTAGAAGCGGCAAAAGGGGCTCCCAGACGGGTCAGCAGTGAAGCCGCCTCGCCGGCATGGTCTGCCTGAAGCAACACGACCAGGGGTGAACCTTTATATCTCTTTGCGGGTGCGCACTGTACATACACACATTTAAGCCGATTTGTGCGTCAGAAGTATTACCTGCGCGCCCACGAGATGTTACAGGGAACTGCGCATAACACTGAGCGAGAAAACTGCGGCCACCACCGCTCACCACCATGATTTGTGACTGTATCTGTCTCACTTTCTGACAAACCTAACGCCATAGATAATACTCAATGTGCACCCACCATAATTTGTGGAAAAATTACACCCCTGAGCACCAGTGCGTGGGACTGCGAGTTATGACAGGCAACGAATCTCAGGATGTAAGCCTAGACTTACCAAGTTTGTTGAACTGCAAGTAGAGATCTTAAGCGTGCCGCTGTTGGTTCGTCGGCTTAAATGCGCTCAGTTTGCTCTCCTTATCCGCCCCACTCCTCCACCACACATTCAAAACCACCGAACTCGCTCTCTGCCACCTCCGATCACCCAGGTCACTCCATCGCCCCAGGCGCATACTGCCTCTGACAAGGCACACCAGTCTCCTGCGTGTCCACTCTCTGTCACAGCCGCACCACTGCTTCCCCTGCCTGATATTCACACCGAAGCGTTAACCCCACTGACGTCACGTACGGGCTTTGCCTTACCAGTCGGGATGCTCGGAAGTGTTGCAAATGCAAGGAGAGGCTGGCAGCGGAGCAAATTCTTGTTTCCTGCCAAATACATTCCATCTGTACAGCGATATATCTTAAACGAGAACACTTCCAGCCGATGGTTGAAGAAAACCAGGTCAACACGAGGAATGTTTCGAGCTTCTTTCGCGGCAATGATTTGCAGGTAGTGTGCAACCACAAAAATGCCTGAGCCCTTAACGTGTTTAATGGACAATGGACAACGGTTGAAAATGACCTGCTAGTGCGCTCCTGAACGCTCGCTAGAATTCATAGCAGATCGCAATGCGCCCGGGTCGGCAGTGTGGGGGGGAGTCCAATTCAGGGAATTTTACTTTTAAGGGAAAACTGCGGTTCCAAATGCCCCCAGTCCCTTCCAAGTGCTTCCCAACCATCAATTAGTTTGCTTCACTGAGGAACACGAAGGAAAATTATACTTCTCGCAGGCCAGGGCACCCCACTGGTAATTCAAGGTGCCTTTCCAAAGTCTTCGAATGCTCCCTTAACGGCTTGCAGTGCCCCGTTTATACCTCAGACTACCTATTGGGCAGCAGAGGCAGAGATTAGGGATATCAGGGATGCCCTTCACAGCTCAAAGTGCCCTCCTTGAAACGAAGTGGAATATCACTGCTTCTGCTCAAGTTGCACCTTGCTCATTTACAGTGCCTATCGTAAGTCGAAATGCCCTCAGGTAAACCTAGGTGCACTCCTAAGAAGCTAAGGTGACTATTCAGCTTAGTGTCCTTTCTGTTGAGTTCTTTAAAATGAAGGACCGCCAGGGGGCGCGGCGCGTTCACTGATTATCTTCCAGCACCGGGATTTTGTTAAAAAGCTTTTTCGGCCACCTGGCGGTGGCATCTAACTCTAGCCAGAACACTGTGACGTGCGACTCTGTTCGTGGTCCAGATCGACAGCGCTAGCTATATTTTTAGCAGGAAGATCACAGAGAGCAGCGCCCCCGGATAGTAAACTACAGGCGTCAGGAGTTTGTCGAAAATTCGCACTGGGGCCCCAAAAATCGCACCTGGGCTCCCAAAATCGCGTTGGGGCCAACAATTCCCGTCGTTCCGCGTAAAACTCGCAACAGAGGCCCCAAATAAATACAACGGGATCCAGAAAACTCACCCCGGGCACTCAAAAATCGAGCTGGGTTACACAAATTTATGTCAGACCCAAAAATAGCGTCGGGTAACCTAAGTAAGTACAGCGAGGACAACAAAGAGACCGCTCCGGTTCTAAAAATCGCACCGAGGCCCCCAAAATTCGCATTAGGGGCTACAAAAACTCCGTCAGGGGCCCATAACACGGCAGGACCCTAGAAGCACACCGGAAGACCGAACACGTTTCGGGACCCTCCAAACAGACCGAGCCCCGGAAAAAGCGACAGGGCTTTAAAGTACGCGCCGAACCCCAAAAGAGACACACCGGAAGACCTCAAATGCACACCACAGATACTCCAAATGCACCAGGATCCTCAAAGCACACCAGGGCCAAAAAGACGGAATGAGGTCCTCAGAAGCAGGCCCGGATCCACAAAAAAGCGACGTGGTCCCAGTGGCATACCGAAGGAGGCATTTCCCCGATGAGAGGTGGTGGGCCACAACGAATCACGCCAGAGTTCGGAAAAATTATGCCGGCCCAAAAAAGTAACCCTGTGGTCCGAGAGAATCAAATCCGTGGCGGGAATAGTTGAGCAGAGATTCACGTAAAATCAATTCGGTCTGGGGAAAATTGCTCTGGAGCCCCAACACTTGCGTCATACACCCCTGAAAATCGCGTAGGGGCCCGACAAAATCGCCCGTGGCCCGAAGATCAGTGCCGGGGCGCAGACGTATCACGCCAATGACACGAAAAATCGAGCCCGGGGCCCCAATAAATGACGTCGGGTCACGGAAAAGCCACTCGAGCTCCGAAAAAATTCGTGAGTCTCGAAAAGATCGTGTCGAGCCGAGAAAACTCTCGTCAGTGTTCAGGAATCTCGCGCCTTCGCTAGTAAAATCGCGCTTGGGCCCCGAATAATCACACCGGAGCTCACAAAATCGCGCTGGGACAAAAAAAAATTGTGTCCGGGACCACAAATAAACGCAAGGAAACCCTGAAAGCACACCAGGGAGGTCAAAAACGTTCTGGAGTACTGCAAGACGCATATTGTCACGCAAAGAGCAACAGGGTCATACAATATGCGTTGGGGCCCAAAATCAAGCCATACAAACACACCGGAGGATCACAAAACACGCCGAGGGCCACAAAGCATACCGGATCCACAAGGACAGGACGAGAACCTCAAAAACAGACTGGGGCTTGCAAAAAGCGACATGATCCTAAAAACGCGGGGCACTAAATAAACGAATTTTTGGAAACGAACTGGCTCCTCAAAACACGGTGGATCCACAAAAAAAGCAACGGCGCCCTAAAAGCTGCTTTAAAAAAAACGCGCTCCGACCTTTATAAAATGTGTTTCGACCACTTAAACCACATCTGCAGACGAACACGTTGGGCCATAAGAAAAACATATAACCCGGTCAGTGGCTCGGTTCAGTAGCCAATCTGGGGGCATATAAACAAACAAATTAAGTATATCACAGCTCACTGTGGTGTTCGGATTTCTTTTCGACTAAAATTGTGGGAAGAAGATAAATAATATTATAATTGAATTCATGGAATATTGCCAGCGAATCCCATTTGAAGCATTTCATGACACCAAATATGGCACAAGACCATTATATGGCAGCAAGTAGCAAAGCGTAGGGACAAGCACTACGGTTTCTGGCAGAACTCACAGACTCGCACGAATTGTGGCGAATGTACCAAGTGCACAAGTTGATTTTTTGCAAGTTTGAAGTGATTTGTTCAGGCGCAATTGAAGCAGCGTGCGAAACTTATCAAGGGATACAAGAAAACAATATTTTAACATTTATGAGGGGTTGAAATCCAGTGGAACAGAAACGATGGTGGTAGGCTGGGCTCCTTTCACAGGAAAATGAAGTTGTCATTAATTAACCAAATACAAAATACAAATGAGCCCCTTTGAAAGCATGGCAGTCCACATCCGGTGAGTTTTTAACAAATGTGATAGATGGGTCCCTCGAAATCTGCTCCCCTTCCTCCCGCCGGTCGAAAATCTGCTCCCCTTCCTCCCGCCGGTCGAAAATCTGCTCCCCTTCCTCCCGCCGGTCGAAAATCTGCTCCCCTTCCTCCCGCCGGTCGAAAATCCTAGGTGTGTCACTGGCTGATAAACGCCTAGAATAACTTAACATTAGAGCTGATGAGGATGCATCGAAAAGCACCACATAGAAATCACAAGGCGCATGTGAAAGCACCACCTGAAATTATCGGAAGACTTTGAAAAATTCGGTTAGTGGGTGGGCGCATAGCTTGCAAATTTCCTTTGTCCCAAAATATAGTAATCCAAACAAATTTTATCTTGAGGGAACCTATAGTTTTTTCCGTACTTTTCCTAACCAAAATTATGTATGCACTTCGACACAGTAGTCTGCAAAACATGCCCATTTAATGCACTCAAAGTGGTGCCCTTTTCAGGAATTTCTTGCGCCATTTTGTGGATGTGCTCATCAGTGAAAAGCGAGAAAAAAAATGCACCGGATCAATTTGACCCTTTGAGTTGTCAATTTCACATATTTCTCTCTCTCTCTCTCTCTCTCTCTCTCTCTCTCTCTCTCTCTCTGTATCTGTATCTGTATCTGTATCTGTATCTGTATCTGTATCTGTATCTGTATCTGTATCTGTATCTGTATCTGTATCTGTATCTGTATCTGTATCTATCTCTCTCTCTCTCTCTCTCTCTCTCTCTCTCTCTCTCTCTCTCTCTCTCTCTCTCTCTCTCTCTCTCTCTCTCTCTCTCTCTCTCTCTCTCTCTCTCTCTCTCTCGTTTGTTAGTTTGTTGACGTTTCAGGTGATGACCATGCACGGGTGGGTACAGGTGGAGAAGAGGTACGCTAACTCATATCCCAAATGATACGAAATCCGGCGGTGGATGCCATCAACGTACACCGCATATCCGCCGTACAACTTCTGATGTCTGACGCACTGCGCACCAGACAGCGCCAAATCACTACTTACGTGAAATTCCGGCGGTCGAAGGGACCTTGAAACCGCGCAAATCGGCGATGATATGCACTGTGCCGGACACACTTAAGGCGCACTAATTCGCCAAGCCAAAATCCGACCCAGAGTGGCATGTGAAGCTCCGACATCCGCCTGGTACGCGGCTGAAAGCCTGGGCCTGGATAATTGTCCGCAGTCACCCGTGGGACGCATCGCGGGAGCACGCGTCGACTGTGCTCTCGCCTGATGCCTGGATGGCGCCTTGCTTTGTTTGTTCTTAGAATATTAACGTCCTGCGTGCATTAATACACCCCCATACGGATACTTATCCCCTTGGTCCCTCCCGTATCCCCTTTCCCTAGTCTCTCATAAGTTCCCTCACGAATTCCATATTCTGGGTCGTAGATTCCCATGAACGAAATCTGGTTTCACTCCTGCCTCTTGCCGCCGCCACCTAATTAAGTCACAATTGCATTCTAAATATTACATTTTTAGCAGGGTTTGATTCGGCTGCCACATTTACGCTTCAACAAATTCTTCCATACGAATTAGTTTCGGAATTTAATGAAAGTGACATTTGTGTGACCCACCACTGGCTCCCAGAGTTCAGTTCAATCACTCCATAGGTGTTTTGAGCTTGCCCATGAATGGTGTTGATCTTCAACGTGAAGTGAGTTAAACAGGTCAAAAGTTTGAGATTTTGCGATACTGCCCGCTCAATTTTCGTCACGTACGCGAAATCTATTAAAGATAGCGATATTCTGGGCATACAATTTTTGTAGAGAACAGACTTTTGCATATTTCGCTTTATTTATGTTATAAATTTGTACTTAATTTTGATAATAGGACATCATATGCTGAACTCAGATTGCAGTAAAACGTCTGCCTGTAGTCTTGTGAGGCTTCATATAGCTTATTTTATGGAGCTCTTAAGTAAACATTGACGCTGAACTGGAATAAGGCACCGACAGTTTCTTGCGACTCAATTTGTGGAGAAAGGACATCTGAGGGCTAAGGTCAACTACCGCTAATGCTCTCGGATCAACTACCTAGGGTAGGCATCTATGCTGAATTCTAATTCAGCGTTGAAAACTACCCCAGAAACCTGAGTTTCCCGAATGTTAACCGACGTCGTTCAAGGCTATCTCAGTTCAGTGACCTTAGGCGACCTTGAAGAAGCAAAAACAGTGGTAACCTGCAACAGGACATCTAAAGACATTGCATTGCACACATTTTGGTTGAAGAAATGCATTGAACAAGGATAATTTCACTTTGATATTAACTTGACCCCTAAGGAGCTGGTACTCCAGCACAACTCATTAGATCAAATATCCATGCATGCTTGTATATATGCATAGGTCGTACATCCATCCACGAATCGTTATTCCGGGTAAGTGTCAATAACACCTAAAACATGATATCAAATCACAACAGCATTGTTTGTTTGTTATTTGGGCCTTAAGGCATTTCAACCAAAGTTGATCATTTGCGTCAAATTCACAAAAGCCTGGCATCCAATGCAGACAAGAACAAGCATAGCCGCAGGGAACGCACGCAAACAGGAAAAATGCACTTATACATACTGAGCTATTCATAATGACAGCGGTGCCAAGTCCCTCTAGGCTCCGATTACTTGGGAAATTTGGATCTTGGCGATGGCCTGCTTGGTCCAATCAGAATGAAGTCGGTTTTATTCGGGTTCATTTCGGGCGACATTGCACGAACCACCTCTGAAGGGCATCTACAGAACATTCAATGCGGGTTCTCAGGGATGTAAGGTATCGAGGTTGAACAAGCCGTGGTCCAGCAGCTGGGGAGTCCTCCGCGTGTGCCGTCACATGGCAATCCGGAAGGTGGCAGTGCGGATCGTTGGTGAACAGGCCGAATATGATCGGTCGAAGCGTGCATCTGCTTCGCGATCCTTGCCAACTCCGGAAGGGTGATCGGTCGAAGCGTTCATCTGCTTCGCGATCCGTGCCAGCTCCGAAAAATCGGTCGAAGCCTTAATCTGCTTCACGATCCTTGTCAGCTCCGGAAGGATGATCGGTCGAAGCGTTCATCTGCTTCACGATCCGTGTCAGCTCCGGAAGGGTGATCGGTCGAAGCGTTCATCTGCTTCGCGATCCGTGCCAGCTCCGGAAGGGTGATCGGTCGAGCGCGTTCAACAAGTCCGCAAGTCGACACGCCACCAGTGACCTATCTACCGGCTCCAGGACTGGATAAGATGCGCTTGTGAAAGGATGGTCGGCAGGAGCGAGCCGAGCTCGCCCGTCCGCCCGGCACGCTCGGAACGCAGGCGGACCACTCTTCGAAGAGACACACGCTCGGTACGCAGGCGGACCACTCTTCGAAGAGACACACGCTCGGTACGCAGGCGGACCACTCTTCGAAGAGACACACGCTCGGTACGCAGGCGGACCACTCTTCGAAGAGACACACGCTCGGTACGCAGGCGGACCACTCTTCGAAGAGACACTTGCTCGGTACGCAGGCGGACCACTCTTCGAAGAGACACACGCTCGGTACGCAGGCGGACCACTCTTCGAAGAGACACATGCTCGGTACGCAGGCGGACCACTCTTCGAAGAGACACACGCTCGGTACGTAGGCGGACCACTCTTCGAAGAGACACACGCTCGGTACGCAGGCGGACCACTCTTCGAAGAGACAACAGCACGCTGCCACTTCTCCAAAACAGCCGTCCACAGATCTGGCAACGCAACAGCCCGTCCTACCACAACCCGACTCTTAACCGCGAAACGGAATGGTCCGTCCTGCCACCACCGAACTCTTAACCGTCAAACCCTTGTCCGGATTAATTTTCGGTTGCAGATTAGGTTTTAACCGCGAAAGTTCTTGCGACGCATTTTTCACGATAGTGGTTCTGCAGGTGTCCTGTCAGTCGTGACATACGTCGTCACTCTGCACTTGGCCAGGCGCTGGGCGACAGCTATATTTCAGCTGCGAGCTTGTCTTCAGATATGATCGGCGTGCACCCGTCACTGACTCGACATGGCCAATTGAAGCCTGGCTGTGTGGAATCGATCGGTTACGAAGGCCGCGAGCTGTCAGGTACAGGTGGAACTAGTTTCAGTTGGACGGCCGCACGTAGTCCGAAACCAGCCTGACTGGCAAACTGTGAGCTTCCAGCACTCTGCTTCGATAATTTCGTCGCATTGTTGCCACTCAGTATCTTTGTTTCGGGATAATTGGAGTAAGCGCCTGCAATAATTAAGTATGTTTTCCCTTGGATGAAGCTAAATCTGCGTGCACCTTGTCCCATGGGCGGATTGGAGATGCTAGAGATGTGTCGATTCTGCCGGAGGCATATTTAGCTTGTGCAGGCAGGGTGGTCACACCCTGCACATTGTTCCAATGCCTTTATCTAGTCACGGGCACCACACACACAAAAAAAACTCTTGATAGAAACTTCATGATAATGTCATCATTCCTTTCTTCCTAGAAAAAGTTGCATCACGTGAACTACCTGTAATATAAGCTATGCATAGACAGACCAGAAAAAGGAAGACATATTTATTGCAGCGGAAATCCATCCTATGCATATATTCTGTAACGCCTGCACAAATTCCCCCGAATATTTTAGGTCAGCGTTCGCCAGCTCACCAGTGTGCGGTCAGGGGTGTAAGGTCAGGGGTAAGGTCAGGGGTCACGGTAGCTCAGTCGGTAGGAAGTTCTACTCCTGATCGCGGGGTCGCGGGTTCGAATCCCACAGCCGACGCGATTGCCGAGTCCGTCCGCGAGCAATCGGCGTGAGAGGCTGGCGACGCTGTGTGGCCCAGCGGTGGAGTGCGTCGTAAAAGAACCCAAGTTGTTTTCGTCATAGACACCAGTCGCGGAACTGTGTATCTGCGCAAAGGTCTGCGCCCTCACTGCTCTCAGAACAAGAACTTACATTTGTTGGCCATCCCGAGTGCTCTGAAAGCGGCAAAGGTACATGGGAAGCGGTTCTGCCCACCCCTGTGTCGTATTTTCTGGACCTACGTCCGGAGCAGGGCGGATCCAGGAATTGCAATGGGGAATTTTGACTCTGGAGGGGCACACCTGGCTGAAAAAAAGAAGAGAGATGCACTCAAACGCCCTAAAGGGTGTCTATTTCCTTCAAGGGGCTTCTGAAGCTGAAAATTTCGAGGAGGGATGCACTCGAACGCTCCCGGAGGGGCATTTTTCCTGACCGGAGGGGCGCCACTTTCCATGGGTCGGGTGAGGGGGTATATGCCCACCAGTACTCTACCCCCCCCCCGTATCCGCACCTCGTCTGTGGACGTTTACCATGCGGGGGCGAAAGAGAACGGAGCAGGCCTTCTGTGCTAGTCTTGTTATGGATGGCGGGCAGAAGCATCAGCACCGAGCGCCCGTTTGCTCGCTTTCGGTCAATATTTTTGTGATATAAAACATAATGATTTCTATGTACAATGGCTATTCACACATGCTTTGTGGCCACCAAGTTAAGAAACCATGCAAATCATTTCCCTGAAAGTAGCCTGGAACAGCTAAAGCTAGGCTCCGATACGCCAGTAAAACCCGCTGTACACAACATAGTTTTAGGAGTAGCAAGGTAAACTGTCCGATGCCCAGTAAAACCTAAAACAAGTTTTAGGGTAGCAAACAAAACCCGCTGTACACAACATAGTTTTAGGAGTAGCAAGGTAAACATGCCCGTCATTTTGGGTGAGTGCCTGGTGACCTCTATAACCATATTCAAGGTTAAATTGTAATCTGCATATAAGCATCACGCCACACTCAGTTAAAACGTTTCAGCTCTCAGAAACATGAGCCATTCAAATAAATATTCCCAAATCGGAAAAATAGTCGCACTTTCTAGTGTAATGCAAAACGAATACGATCATCATTATAATTTGGATCACTACACGGCTCCTTCGCCGGCAAAGGACAACACAAAATATGCAAAAGCCACGTCTTCGTCACATGCTGTTTTCTGGTCGCCTTTGTGCCTCCCTTGCCTTCGTGGGAGGAACTGTCTATCTCACGCTCGTGGCGTTTCTTTTTCGCAGACGTTTTATTCGACTAGTTTTAGTTTTTTTTTCCGACGCTGACGAATGTGGCTGAGATCAGCTGTCCTGAGCCGGTCCAGTCACACGGCGGAATCATCTCGCCACCGCCGGCCGTCCCCCGCGCCGACATCGTCGCGGAGGTGGGTCGCCCGCGCCACGCCGACGCCGCCGCCGCCGCCGCCGCCGCCGGATCACGACGGATTTCAATTGCGGCCGCCGCGGCGACGTGCCGGCCCATTAGGACGCACTGGGAGATGCGAATTACCGGCGTGCGGGCAGAGAGTCTGGCGGCGTTCCCACCGCGGCCGCGTCATTACCGGCGCACCTGAGCGCCGCCGACCGCAGCCAACATGGCCGCCGGCCGTTTGGCCGGTCGGCCGGCCGTTTTTGCCCGGCGCGCCGCAGCTCGCGCCCACTAATGCGTCCGTTCGACGCCGTCTGTCAGTTTTATCGACTGCCCGCGACGCACGTTTGTTTTGGCTCCGGCGCGCCGCCGACCGCCGCGGCGCGCGGATCCGACAGCCCAAGTCTGCCGCGCGCGCGCGAGTGCTTATTTTGTCAGCACTCGGCAGCGCGGCGGTCCGCAATCGAAAACAAACCTCACCTGTTTGATATTGAGACAAAGTGGCAATTCATCCCGATTCGGTGCTGTTTATCGCACGCCAGCTTCTGCGACAAGTGGCCGTGTTGCTGTGCGGCCCGGTCCAACCAAAACACCGGCGCCCACGTCCCCGGCGGAAGTGCGCGTTCGATGGCGGGTCGGCCGGTACCTGACACTCTGGGTTGGCGCCGCAGGGCGCCGCGGCGCCCATGAAGGGCGTTAATGGGGCGCATGTTCGTCAGTGCACCGGGCCGTAATTGAATAATCGCCCCGTGCCGGCCAGGCCGGAGCCCAGCTGTGGGGTCGGCCCCTGCCACGCGCCGCCTGTCGCTTGTCCACAACGAGCCGGCCGATCCGGGCCGAGCCGGGACGAGCTGGGCGAGGCTGAGCTGGGGCCAGACGAGCTGTGACGAGCTGAGACGAGCCGGGACGAGCCGGGACGGGCTGGGACGAGCTGGAACCGGCCGGAACGAGCTGGGCGATGCCGAGCCGGGCCAAACAAGCCGAACAAGCCGGGACGAGCTGGGAGCTGGGAGCTATGCGGAGCCGGGACGAGCTGACGCAAACCCAGATCAGCTGGACCGAGCCGAGACGAGCTGGGCCGAGTCGTGACGAGCCGAGATGAGCCGGAATGAGCCGGGACGAGCTGGGACGAGCCGGAACGAGCCGGGCCGAGAAGTGACGAGCCGAGTCGAATGCCGCTTGGCAGTCGGCTAATGAATACGCGCGCACGATCGGTGGAGGGGGGGGTGCACGGACGGCTTTACCTGGTGGAGGGGAAGGCCAGGTGGGCCATGCTCGGGGCCACACGCGCGCCGCCTGTCCCGTCAGCCGTAAAAAGAGGACGAGCAGATGCGCCGACCGAGTTTTACAGCGGGATAACGCTGTGACCGTTGGCAAACACGACCATGATTAGAGCTGGGGAGGATCGTGTTCGGACGGCACGAGTGTGCTCCGCCTTAACTGAGCCCCCAAATGGCACTGAACGTTATCCCAATCGTTGCACTTTGCCTGGCTGACTATTAAGTAAACACTGATTCCTCACGGCCTGGAACGTTCACCTTTCTTTTCGTCCAATTATACCAACATCCACTGTTGTCGTTTCGAACGTCATTATTCATAATAATGAGATTTCAAAACCAGCAGCGGGGAAATATCAGGTGAGCAGCATGGTAGGTATGATGCAACCCACTAGGGGTGCGTCTGGTACTCCTGCCACCCTCCTCACTGTGTTGATTGCTGCAACACTAAGTTCTTCGATGTGCTTCGCCCGATTTGTAGCACCAACGTTTTGTTGGCAACACTAACTTCACGATTTACACCGAAGGCTTTCCAGGTGATCTTGTAGCGGTATCTGAGCCTGACTCCTGAGTCCGGCTCAGTGTGTCCGGCAGGACAGTCAGCTCAGTGAGTCCGCAGTGGGAACGACCGGGTCAGACTGTGTCAGGGGGCGTGAGTCTCCGCAGTGGGAACGGTCAGGTCAGACTGGGTCAGGGGGCGTGAGTCTCCGCAGTGGGAACGGTCAGGTTGGCCCACACCGCCCACGGCTGGACAACACGCTCACATCAACGACCCGGACAGAACTGCATTGTTCGGCTGTCGTCTTCAAACGAAATGAATGTAATTCAAGTTCATCCATCACTGACCGCAGTTGACATTTCGCTCGGCGGTCGTGGGTTCGGATCACAAGATTCTGAATATTGCCAGCCATTGATTCAGGGTCCTGTTGGAGTTGCCGGGGTCCACTGGAGGCTGTTTGAGGTGTTTTAGTATCCACAGATGTCAGTCGAAATCCATCGTGCGAGCGTCAGTCCTAGTTTTAGTGTGCATCATAAATTCGGCGGGCCCCATAAATGACGTGCAGTGACGGTCACAGCTGGTCAACTGGAGCTGGTGGACAAGCATCGACACATGAAGTTGACTAGTATTTGATCAGAAACCACGATTGTGCTTACGCAGACATTCACTCAATGGAACGAGTGAAATTTTACATTCTACGAAAACGTCAGATGGTAATTCTACACGGTGGTGGTATTGGCAAGACAATACTTTTTCTACGCATCGCCACAGGCCTTCTGCTAAATTTTCGAAAACATAGGTGGTGCTCAACCACCGTCCGGTGGTGGTTGGGCACCACATAAGTGCTATCCATAACAACAACTAAGTCCACAAGGTCTTAGCATAGTGCAATAGACACATCTCACCACACTCTACTGAAAGCATTAACACGTTATCACACCACACATGGGCCAACCCAATAACCCCATCCAGCCAAAGAATCCATCCTAACCCGGTAACCTAGCCTAATACCATCATCCAACCCGGCCCAATGACCCAACACAACCTAACCTGCTACCACATAGCACAAGGCATATATTACACTCTGGCTTTAGTTAGCCGTAACACGGCACAAAGGTTCAAATGCCGTTGATAGACGGCTTTTATTCGACGTCGGGAAAAGACGCCGGTCATGCGTCTGGTGGTAATGCGGTATAGACGACGGTCATGCGTAGGGTGGTACTGTGGTACAGACGACGATCATGCGTAGGGTGTTAATGTGGTATAGACGACGGCCATGCGTAGGGTGGTAATGCGATATAGACGCCGGTCATGCGTAGGGTGGTAATGTGGTATAGACGACGGTCATGCGTAGGGTGGTAATGCGGTATAGACGACGGTCATGCGTAGGGTGGTAATGTGGTATAGACGACGATCATGCGTAGGGTGGTAATGTGGTATAGACGACGGTCATGCGTAGGGTGGTAATGCGGTATAGACGACGGTCATGCGTAGGGTGGTAATGTGGTATAGACGACGGTCATGCGTCTGGTGGTAATGCGGTATAGACGACGGTCATGCGTCTGGTGGTAATGCGGTATAGACGACGGTCATGCGTCTGGTGGTAATGTGGTATAGACGACGTCATGCGTCTGGTGGTAATGTGGTACAGACGACGGTAATGCGTCTGGTGGTAATGCGGTATAGACGACGGTCATGCGTCTGGTGGTATTTTCCACGCACATCGTTCCATTGGTGCGATTGGAAATGGCGGAATGAGATGCAATAGCGTGAACAGTCCAAACAAACCGACGACAGCCAAGCATCGATCGGGCCATCCGAAACCCAGCTGAACGGAGACGCGCCGACTTTTATGAACGTCGGAAACGCTTGATCAAATTCCATGCGCGTTCAAACCGGCTCCCCTCCATCACTCCCATTCATCATTCAATCGGGATATCATTATCATCTCCATCGTCAATTCCAATTACATGATCGGCACTATTGTCGGATCCCTGTTTTGTAAATCTGGACCTGCGCCGCCAATGGCGGACGCAAATTGCCATTGTCACAGGGCCAGACCCGGCCGCGGCGCTCAGCGGGTGACCTCAGGGTCAGCGCCGGCCGCCGTGCCTGCCGCTGCCCGTGACCTGGCGTGACCTCGGCGGTGCCGTCGCCGCGTCGCGACCGGTCGACGTCCGCCCGACTCCCGCCGCCTGGCGCCGCCCCTGGCCGGCAGCGGCAGCAGCACGCGCCGCGCAGCTCAAGAGCCGACGCCGTAATTGAGCCCTCCCGTGTCGGACGTCGCGCATTGTCAAAGGGCACGCGCGCCGCCTGTGAGAGGCCTCGGCCCGCCCGAGGGCGTAATTACTCGGCCAGTATGCGCGCCAATAATGGAGCCGTCAGCGCGCCGATTGTTTTATCCGCCGGCCTCCGGCGCGCCGCCCGCGCGCCGCCGGGCGGCCGAATTTCGCGGCTGGCGGCACCTGAAGCGCGCGCCACCCACGTCTATTGTGCGCCACCCGCGTCACGCCAAACAGCGCGATTAGCCGGGCCGACGGCGGCGACGGCGGTGGCCTACTTCGGCGGGGCGGCGGCCGGCCGGCCGTTCGAACACGGGCCGGCGCGGCGGCGCGAGAGAGGCCGACGGTTGGATCGATGCGCGGGAGCCGGACTCGGTCGGAGCTGGGCTCGGTCGGAGCCGGGGTCGGCCGCCGCCCGCCGCCCGCCGTCGTCTCGATGGCCCTTGGCCGCCCCGGCCGCACCTTTGTGACGGCGCCGCGCCGCGCCTGAGAACGCCGCACGTGACGGCCTATTAGCTTTCATGGGCTTGCTTTCGATTGGGTGATTTATGATTTAAACCGGGCGCACAAAGCGTCTTCAAACAATGCGCGCCGGCCGGCCGGCGCGTCGCTCATTTGACTGCATTTGCATCGGTCGCGCCGCATTTGCATAAACAAATTTGGAGCGGCGCGCGGATTAGAAGGGTTGGCCGGCGTGCACCTGTTGTTACGACGACGCCGGTCGCGCCGCGTTCGCGCCGAGCGCGACACATTATCGCCGCGGCCGTAATGAAGACCTGCACAATGCGATTACGTCATGAACCTGTTAGACAATACGCGCGCGGGCGTGGGGGCAGGAGGGGGCACGATATTGACACCATGATATCGCGGGGTTTCTGTGGGGTTGCCGCTGCCAGCTGGCGCCCGTCGGTCCTGGCACTCTGTTGTCGGATTTAGCTCGAGTCCCGCCTCTCCTGTCGACGCTGAAACTGCCCGGACATATGCTTAGCTGGGGCCTTTCTCTTTCTCTTTCTCTCTCTCTCTCTCTCTCTCTCTCTCTCTCTCTCTCTCTCTCTCTTTCTCTCCACATCTCTCTTTCTTTCTATCCACTCTCCGTCTCTCTTTTGCACGCTCTCTCTCTCCTGTAGTCCCTCTTGCTTTTTCTTTGTCTAACACTGTCTCTCCTACATCTATCTATCGATCGCTCTTAAAACAGCCGAGGTCTTCATATTACTTACCACAGCTCTGACTATAGCGAGGCGTCTGACAATCAGAGTTAGTCAGAGCCTCCTCGCGCTGTCAGTATACCAGCCGAGGTCTTCATATTACTCGCCACAGCTGACTATAGCGAGGCGTCTGACAGTCAGCATTAGTCAGAGCCTCCTCGTGCTGTCAGTATACCAGCCGAGGTCTTCCCGCATTTAGGTGTAGCTGAACGGTCTCTCGTCACTTTGTGCTTGTTCAAAAGAACGAGAAGGGATGGGCATTTTAGCTGAGCCTTTGTTTGCTGAGCTTCTTCTTGTCTTCTTGTGAAGATTATTTCTTCTTTTTCCAGTCCGGCTGTCGGTGGGATTTGGGGAGCAGCAGTCTGGTCACTCCCCAGGCTTTCCGTCCTGAGTTGGCAAAACCGGCACGTACTCAACATGCTACACTTCTTGGGAGAAGCGGAGGACAAGTCTACACACTCGCAACCCCGAGATCTCGAAAACCAACAGCCAGGTTTGCTCGCAGAAGGAGGTGGCCGGTTCGCTCGCAGAAGGAGGTGGCCGGTTCGCTCGCAGGAGGAGGTGGCCGGTTCGCTCGCAGGAGGAGGTGGCCGGTTCGCTCGCAGGAGGAGGTGGCCGGTTCCTGGCTGCCTCGTCTCATTGTTCAGCACAAACATTCTTGAAGGTTTTACCAGGTGTGGATGCAGGCCATACAGCCTCATAAACATGGGTGTGTTTTGAATTCTTGAAGGTTTTACTAGGTGTGGATGCAGGCCATACAGCCTCATAAACATGGGTGTGTTTTCACTGGGACGCTGATACCCTGTCCATTGAGTCAAACCGTACCTGTTGAATTGTCGCTCACTGACTGGCACGCTGCCATAGAGTCGGCTCACCTGTAAGCGTTTTTTTCTCATAAATATTTAGTCCGAATTCATGCTGGGATGGCTTTATGGACCATTCCCTATGTCCTATTGCCAAACAGAGCTTGTTGCGTGGACCTTGGTTGACCTTGCGTGATTGGTGGACCCACCACCCGATTGGTGAACTCCAGCTCAACGGCACAACATTGACTGGGAGTTTGGCGTGTCGTCATTGCACCGACACGGCCGCCCCGACAGTTCGTCCGCAGCATTATCAGGGCAGTTGCCAACTGACTCTCCTAGCCGGGGGCTAAATGCGAGTGCGTGAAGCGACTCGAACTCTGTCTTGCCAGGACAGAGGCGACCAATGCAGGCCAGCGCCCTAACCAACTGAGCTACCGGAAAGCCAGGTTAGCGCTATATTTTTCCATCTCTGGTTTTAAAACAAAAATGTGTTTTTTTCAAGCTTACAATATTATTTTGTTAAGTGAGCTATTCTGAAATTATAATCGAAGCACTCAGGTAGCACAGCACTTAGTAACGTCTCACCTAACCTGCTCAGAGTGTGGATATTTATTTCAAGACGAATTCGCTGGTGGAGACACGTAAAATGCCTATTTGGCTGCGCTAATTTCCTTGCATTGTAGATTATCGTTCAATACATGAATTATTGCTGTATAAAATGAGCTATAAATATTTAAAATGAGCTGCTTATGTATAAAATGCAAATATACTGTATGCATGATATGAAATATTGCTGTATGGAAATGAGAACTCTGAAATGATATGGATTGCTTCAACAACTAAAGAACATGTTTTGATGAGAAGCTGATATTTTTTAGGACAAGCTATAGGGTAGAACCGAGAGAGGTGGAGCATGCATTGTCTCATTTCACCCGGATGCCGAAGCGTAACATATTTATCGCTTGAGGAAAGGTTGCAGCATATTATCTGGCTGCCTGATTCATTGTCTACAGCTGGTGATAATTTGATGCTTCGGAAACATAAATCAGTATTGTTTTGTAGAAAAACCTTATAATCGCGATTATTAGAACGAGAGAGGTGGAGGTGGGACTGCTGAGGGACACGTGAGTCCACACAACAGTAGTAAGTGATGGCAGGTATGGCATCGACGGAGGCATGTGCGGGGACTGTAGGAATATCACAGCCTGAACGTGAACCTGAACACGAGGTAGCAGGGGCCGATCCAGGGATTTGTATCAAGGAGAGAGTGCATTCATCTGGATGGGCACCACTGAACAATAATCTCAGAGGAGGGGGGGGGGGGGGGGTGAACTCGAGTGTCCACTCAAGAAGATGCACTGCTTGAAGACAAAAACGAAAAGAATGGGACATCCCTCCCCATTTTCCCCTCCACTTGAAGGCGGATTGAAGGTCACCGTCCCAAGAAAACGACGGTAACAATGATGGAGTGAATGTAAGCACAAATAGACTTAATATCTGCCACAATAACGCAGTATTCGCAAAATATAAATGTGAACAAATATGAGCACTAATTGACTCGCAATGACTCCAGAAAAAAACAATATTTGACGCTTACTCTCGTAAATTAGCTGCCATCAATCAATACAAATAAAACTTCACGGCGTCATGCGCGGCACCGCCGCGAAACATATTCTGTTTGTTGCGAAAACCTTTGCCCCACTTCTCCCGGTTCTCCCCTAAGCTTGGACAGTTTTTGAATAGGGAAGATAGTAATCAAACGGAATTTCGCCGTAAATGGGGTTGTAATTTCCATACCCATGCAGCACTAGTTCCGACGCACTCAGAGTTGGAGTTTTCCAGACTTTTGGTCGGATCTGGGCTCCAACATTTTTGTCTTGCCTTCACTTTATTCTATCATTCAATAAAATGCATGTGGCCACTTAAATTGGTGTCTATTGGCTTTTCAAAAGTTGTGTGAAAAAAAATCCTCATTGGTTTATATAGATCCCAACACAGGGGTGGCCGTTCCCTACTTCTCCAAAGGGTGCTATAAACCAAGACCCCCCACCGTGCGTGGCAATACATCCTAGAAGAAAGCTATCGAAGTTCGGTGAGTATCAGGGTTTTATGGAGCCTGGGTTCAAGGTCAAGCTTCTTCATGTTACATCATATGGGGAACGTTCAAATTTATGAGAGTTTGATGCAACTAGGCGAGCTGGTTCTCCTTGTGCCCCTGGCCCATGGCGAAATGGATTTCTCTGTCAACTAAGGTCTCGAAGTTGTGCGTCCATTGAGCCACAGACACAGCTGTTGCACCCAAGAGGCATCGTATCCCTTTGATAATTAAACGCTATATCTGTCCTCAAGGTTTGAGAAAGCCAGCCATACACAACAAGAGAGGTAAATGGCGGCATGAGGAGGATGTGGAGCGTAGGTTACGTCATCCGACACAATGTAACATATAAAAGCATGCAAAAGCACAAACATGAAAGAGGTAGGTCAAGTGGACTATAAATGGGTGAAAAGTATAGTATTTGGATGCGGCAAAATAATTACTTAAGATAGCCCAATAGTTAACAATGGTATTGGAAAATAATGTCCGCAATGAAGTCTTTCCTGGATTCTAAGGGAATTTGATGACTTTCTGTAATACATGCTAAAATATGATGATATTTGAAATATGATGAATATTTTTGCTCGGTTCTTAGTATCTCTGAAGTTATTCATTTGCAAAGCGCAAATTGCGATCCCCATTAACTCCTCTTTCGCGCTCTCTCTCTCTCTCTCTCTCTCTCTCTCTCTCTCTCTCTCTCTCTCTCTCTCTCTCTCTCTCTCTCTCTCTCTCTTTTAAGATGTCACGCGACCTCATTACTGTGACGTGAATCGACTCTATTTCGGGAAAGTGAAGCGACGTCATCTCGACGATATGGCGCGTCACCAACGATGCGACAATCACTCCCCAGAACACACCGCCATCCCACACCCAACCCTATACCACTTCCGCCGTCGCCACCTGCGCCTCGGCTGAGGAGACGCGCTGACTCCTGCCGCGTGCCACTCCCGGCAACTCCGGACACCACTCCACTCCAGATCAGCCCTCCCCGCCTCCCCAGCCAGCTGGCTACTAGAGCGGCCGCCCCCTCCCCGGGTCGGACTACTTCAGTAGCCCGGATCACCGCCGCGCGCGCTCTGGCGAGCCGAGCCGAGCCGAGCCGCCCGCCCGCGCCGACACCGTAAACAGGCGCGCCATAAAGGGCCGGCGGGCGCTAATTGAGCGTGCCGCGTTGAGTGGGTGGCATGGGCGGCGCGGCGCGCTCTCGGGAAGGCGTCAACAGGCCTGACGGCGCGCACAATGCCCTGTTGTCCGTGCGTCAAGGACGCACACATCAAATCCGACCCCGCTGCCCGGCAAATCGGGTTTGAAGGGTGCGCCGCCGCCGGCCGCCGGCCGCCGGGCCGGCGCCGCTCGTGTATGAAGGGCTGATGAGGTGCCGGGTAACGTGTATGGAGGGCGGGCTGGTGCTGATGAGGTGTCGGGCAACGTGTGTTGACAGTTGCCGGGGGGGGTGACGCCGGCTTGGCCCACTCTCGGCGACATTGTTGGCCGCGGTGTGTGAATACAATGGAATGTCCGGGTTTACTTGGAATGCTCCCTTGTCGATGACGAGGGGGAAACACGACACAGACATGCGATACACATTTACAAGGCAAATAAAACAGGTTGCGGCTCAAGGTGGTCACCGGGCATCCGAGTATTGACAACGCACCGACTTCTTGAAAGAATAATCACCCGGCGCGTCTCTCTCACATCAGACGGCCGACCGTCCCGCGCTCGTCCCGTGCTGCATGACCTCTGCAGTCGATGCGCCCCTACCCCCCCCCCCGCCGCTCGTACCGCTCGGCGCACCAATGGCCGCCTCGCGTATTCAATTCGCACGCGTGGAATGTGCATCCGCCCATCAGCAGTCGCCCATCAGCAGTCGCCCATCAGCAGCCGCCCATCAGCAGTCGCCCATCAGCAGTCGCCCATCAGCAGTCGTCCATCAGCAGTCGCCCTCGTGCTGCGCTCGGACACAGCGTGACGAGTGACATAATTATGTCGAATGAGAGCTCGGGCGCGTTTGTGTCGTTAAACACTGCTGCACATGAAATGTAGGTTGTTTTCCATCGCACGGGACACGTTCGGCCATCGCCAGTCAGAGGGCGTTTCGGCCACTCGGTTACGATACGGTCCGGCGACGATGCGGCCGCCAAAGTTGATACGCCTTCTTAGCTTCACAGTCACATTTCTTAGCTTTCTGTGTCATTGTCAACTGTCGACGGTTTACTACTTTTGAGGTTCCCGTTTAGCTCTACGTGGCTATGCTCAGTATTCCTCAATGTGTATTAAAGCATTGTAGCGCCATGCTGGTCGCTTTGCAACGTGATGAGTAGCACATTTATATCCTGCAAATAGCTTTGCAACACTTCCGGCTGTTCGGTATATGTGCCTGCCACTATCACACTGATTGTTCAGTGTGATAGTTCAGTTCAGTTCAGTTCAGTTCAGAGTTCAGCCCCACCCAAGTCCAGCCTCGAACTGGTACCGTAAGCTGACCAATGAACCGCTCAGCACCGGCTGGTCAGAAGAGAGTCCTGATAGCCCCTCGGAATTGAGGGGTTATCAGGGTCGCCGCCGCCATCTGCGCCAGACTGATGCCGTGACCTCTAGAACTAAAGGTCACCCCATCACAGATGGGTGGAGGTTCTCGAGAACTAGGCAGATACATCATTTAGGTCCAGGAATCTTGTTTTTTTTAAAATCATAAGCTGGACAATGGGGAATTGTGATGGATGGTGTTGGATTAATACTGGTAGGTGTCTTCGATCATGTTTATAAATTAGGAATTGTCCTCGTAACGGGTGTACTTGACAATGGATTCAGTACCTTCCATCGGGTATATGGTGCTGATGAGACTGGCCATGGTAACACAATGGGGGTCGACAGATTCTCTAAAACTCAAGATATGACATTGGTTATGGGATTTAGCTACCTACCCTTCTCTTCCTATAGTATCTTCCCCTTACATGCTTAACCCAAGCGGGACTCTGTGGTCCTTATTGGGCCCTAAATATTTATGTGGCAGTTATTAGGCCTTGAATACTTTTGTGCATATGTGTGTGTGTGTGACCTCTGTTGTGCAGGGAAAGCAGAAGTACCGGCCAGGACCACGGCATTGCGAACCACAGTCTGTTCACACTTCACCTCTGAGGCGGGTTATCGCTGGGGCCAGAGCCGGGATGCATACGTCTACTTCGCAGCGAATAAACCAGTCATTGCGGACATTACCCAGTTCACGACTGCCATGCAATGAACATGCGTAGTGTTCATATTACTTTCGGGTCATTTGTTAGATAATGTTGGGCAAGTTCCGGTTAATTCCGGTTAATTAAGTTGGTAGATTAGGTCATGCAGACTGGTTCCGGTGACTAGACTATCCCAGACTAGATTAGTTGTGTCATCACATCGAACTAGACGGCAATGGCGGGGACGGGGACAGAAGTCGGCCCACTGCGGTGGGAGGGTGGACCTCGGGGTGCACCACCCTGCAGGGAATCCACCGGGTGGGTCCTTTCTCCACCATCGGACCCGACGGGAAGACGCCGTCGCCGCGCCGTGACCCCACTGGGCCCGCCGGGACCCCACGATAGGGTCCCACTGAGCCCGCCGGGATCCCGCGACAGGGTGCCACTGTGCCCGCCGGGACCCCACTGTGCCCGTCTGGACCCCACGACAGGGCGCCACTGTGCCCGCCGGGACCCCACGATAGGGTCCCACTGTGCCCGCCGGGACCCCACGGCAGGGTCCCACTGTGCCCGCCGGGACCCCACGGCAGGGTCCCACTGTGCCTGCCGGGACCCCACGGCAGGGTCCCACTGTGCCCGCCGGGACCCCACGGCAGGGCGCCACTGTGCCCGCTGGGACCCCACGGCAGGGTCCCACTGTGCCCGCCGGGACCCCACGGCAGGGTCCCACTGTGCCCGCCGGGACCCCACGGCAGGGTCCCACTGTGCCTGCCGGGACCCCACGACGGGGCGCCACTGTGCCCGCCGGGATCCCGCGACAGGGTGCCACTGTGCCCGCCGGGACCCCACGGCAGGGTCCCACTATGCCTGCCGGGACCCCACGATAGGGTCCCACTATGCCTGCCGGGACCCCACGCTAGGGTCCCACTGTGCCCGCCGGGACCCCACGATAGGGTCCCACTGTGCCCGCCGGGACCCCACGGCAGGGTCCCACTGTGCCTGCCGGGACCCCACGGCAGGGTGCCACTGTGCCCGCCGGGGGGCACCTGGCACCACGTGGCGCCACGTCACAGGCGACGCGGCGCCACGCCGGGACGCCGGGACGGCCCCGACGACACCGGGACAGCGCCGCGGCCGGATTATCCGCGCGGAGGATCTCGCGCGCCGCCGCCGCCGACGCGGCACGCAGCGGGCGCGGCGGCGTGTTTGTACCGGCTCTGCACGGCTCCAATTACGCGCGCGCCGCCGCCGCCGCCGGGCGAGCGCGGCGTCGGCAATTCTGGCGCGCCGCCGGCCGGTCGTGATTGGCCGAGCCGGAGCGGCCCGCCCCGCCGCCGCCAGATACCGCCTCCCGAAGCGGAGGTGCCCGCGACAGACACGGCAGCCGCGGCGACAACTTACTTCACTGCCCAGGCGACAATGGCAACGGGAATCAACAAGGTGACAGGCGTCGTCAAGAGCGGGGAGCGTCGGGCCATCTCCCGAGACCGGCCTCCGCCGGTGCGGATTGTTCCCATTCCGCTGTCGGATATTCATTTAAGCGTGTTACGAAGCACCCTGTTTGGATGTAAATGGACTTGGATGGAGAAAACGTACATAACATCCATTTATGCCCATTGTATTGCATTCACCATTATGTGCAGCTGAGAAGCTGGAAAGGAAGGCAAATTTGTGAGCTGGAAATTTTGGCGCTTGGCTGAACCAGCTTAGATGGAAGACTAGCTAATAAGTTATAGATTCGCAAGGGCGATGTCGATATTACGACGAGAAGCTACGAAACAAGCTCTGTTTAATACAACGAAGAATGGCTCTTAGATGCTCCTGGGTTTTAGACATTGCGTGTAAAGAAAGCATACGACCTTCAATATACCAGGAGGTGCTGAGTTGACATTAAAAGTAACGTTAAGGATTATACTTTATTACTCAACGTTTCGGCCAGGGGCCATCGTCAGGAGTGATATAAAAATGTCAAGTTTTAACAATTGAAAAAAAAGCACGCCAGCAAAAAAGCGTGCAAAAGACACGTGGAATGCGGGAAAGCCTCCTCAGTGGTGCAGACACTTAAAGAAACTCCAAACCAGAAACAAACTATGCCAAGATAGAATCCTCTGAGGAAGCCCGAGCCGATGGTCCATATACATATCGATACATACACTCACGCACATATATAGACATAGATCCAATATAACGCGTAATACATAAAATATAGTTTGTGTTTATGTAATTTAAGTGATATACCAAGACGTCGTTTGTGTGTTTAGTTGCGGCCGTAGATTACGTATGTGTAGAGATTCGAGGACCTTTAGATCAGCGTTGTCCCTGGCTGTTGCTAGAATTTCTACTTTGAAGTTTGTGTTAGTGTCGCTGTGTTCCATGTTATAATGTTTGTCGATCATGTGTTCGCCTAAAGGTGTGTATGCTCTCCGAAGTCTGGCATCTCCCAAGTGCTCATTGTACCTATCCCTGATACTACGTTTGGTTTCACCGACATAAAGTATTCCAAGACAGCGGTTGCACGTTATTTTATAAACTACGTTTTTTCGCGTGCATCTACCTTTGAGCCCGTTGATACAGGTGTGGCACGTTCTTCTACCAGCAGGGCATGGCGGCATTTCTAGGGCTGAGCGGACAGGTAAACGCAGCCATCCGTTCGTCTCATCTAAACCATGTTAGGGTAGCCTGGACTAGCGGACCTACGCTGAAATCTTACCTGGTCCGCTTATATATATATGATATGGACCACGGCTCGGGCTCCTCAAATTCTATCTTGGCATAGTTTGTTTCTGGTTGGAGTTTCTTAGTGTCGCACCACTGAAGGCTTCCCGCATCCACGGCTTTTGCACGCTTTGCTGGCGTGCTTTTTCAATTGTAAACGACATTTTTATCACTCTGACGATGGCCCCTCTAAACGTTGAGTAATAAAGTATAATCCTTAACGTTACTTTTAATGTCAACTCAGCACCTCCTGGTATATTGAAGGTCGTATGCTTTCTTTACAGGCAATGAAACAAGCTCTGTCGATCGAGGTGATTAGGGTGAATTTTGCCAACCTGCCACCGTAAAGGTGATATCGACTGTTGGGAGACGCCATTTGTTCCAACACCATGTCTGCATATATGTTACGCACTGCGCGTGTTCGGTTTGTTTACCGAGTGCGTGCAACGCTAGGTATCATCCATCTTATGAGCTTTCTGTGATGCTAGGAGGCAACTAGCAGCGATCAAAGACACTGTTTTTCATGAACTGTCGTCCCACCCGGGGAAACAACCGTCACGACTCGGGTAGCCAAGGCACTTTTCATTGTTCACCTGGCACTTCCGGAGGTATTGGGATATATGCCATAATTTAGCAAATCAGCGCACATTGGGCAGAGCCTGCACACATTCGTCCCCAGCCGTAACAATACAGTACCTCAAAGAGCAACATTCACACATAAAACAGTACGTATGCATGGCTTTGGGGGCAGCAATTGTTGATTTTAGTTGTATCAGCGTTCAGTGGTAGCTCGGGCTCAACGACAGGAGGGCTCAAACGGTAGCTCGGGCTCAACGACAGGAGGGCTCAAGCGGTAGCACGGGCCCAACGACAGGAGGGCTCAAGCGGTAGCAGGGGCTCAACGACAGGAGGGCTCAAGCGGTAGCTCGGACCCAACGACAGGAGGGCTCAAGCGGTAGCAGGGGCTCAACGACAGGAGGGCTCAAGCGGTAGCAGGGGCTCAACGACAGGAGGGCTCAAGCGGTAGCTCGGACCCAACGACAGGAGGGCTCAAGCAGTAGCAGGGGCTCAACGACAGGAGGGCTCAAGCGGTAGCAGGGGCTCAACGACAGGAGAGCTCAAACGGTAGCAGGGGCTCAACGACAGGAGGGCTCAAGTGGTAGAACGGGCCCAATGACAGGAGGGCTCAAGCGGTAGCAAGGGCCCACAGACAGGAAGGTTCAAGCGGTACCACGGGCCCAAAGACAGGAAGGCTCAAGCGGTAGCACGGGCTCAACGACAGGAGGGCTCAAGCGGTAGCCGGCTCCTGTGGCCAAAAAAAAACATTGAGAGATAAACCAAGATACTTTTAGAAGCGGGCCGGACGCTGGCGGCCGAACGCCAGGCCAAGTTCGCGCACGTATGTGGTTGAATAACCTAATGGACCCATATTCCTTTTCCGTCGGGTTTTATCGTTCTGGAAACCTTCGTGAAGATGTGCACCAGTGAGGAAGGGGACCTTGTTTAAAAAAAAGTGACAGATGTGAATGCTGTGCGGTATGTTGATGTTTACAACTAGCAGGTGCCACGTACATTATATTTATGCAAATTCCGCCTGAACAAGCACATCAATATGCATATATATACATATATATATATATATATATATATATATATATATATATATATATATATATATATATATATATATATATATATGTATATATATATATATATATATATCTATATATATATATATATATATATATATATATATATATATATATATCACTCTTTCGGGCAACGTCACCCTGACATACAAGTGATACAATAATGCTGCTCATAACGTTGGCACTGCTTGCCAAGTTTATGAGCCCAGTCGAGAAAGCTACAATTCCCCACTAACTTTGTAATGCATGGGTAGCACTGCAGGCTTCCAGGAGACGCATAGAAGGTAGCAACATAAAAGTGAGGGTACGGGGTAATATTTTATCACATATTTAGTGAGGAAAAAAAGGAAACGACAGCGAACCCTGAGGACAACGTATGAAGTGTAGCACGGCCGCCCTGGATGGACATATGCTGGAGGTAGCAGCAATAGTCATGATGTGCAGTTTATAGTATATAGGGCATATCTATTTCAATAGTTGGGATATTGTCTGAGCGGGAAATTATTAACTGTAGCACGTACGCATGGCCAGATAATAAATGGAGGTGATTTTCATTTATCTGCAGTCATCACTAGCACTGGCTCAGTTACTTACTTCACTAATACTTACTATTTACTTAACTTCCTTACCAGTCACTTACTCAGTCTTTTATTTTAAGTTTGGTGCTTTCGTCGCTCAACGAGTATGAATGGTTTCAGTCAACTTTCTGCGTTCCATTTGCCTAAAATGGTGAAGGACAACTTTTTCTCACTTTCGACTGTTGATAATATGCTGAAACATTGGGGGATACTTCACCTATCCATCAATCAGCATTTTCTGTGTTCTCTGTTCAAGGTCAGTATACTTCCTGATGGTTATCGGCCGCTTGGGAGGCAGGGGGAGGAAAGGGGAGGGGAGAGATGGGGAGGGCAAGGAAGGAATGAGGAAGGGGAGGGGGAGTAATGGGGTAGAAGGAGGAGTGATGGGAGGGGGGACGGGAGGGAGAGAAGGATGTAGTGAGGAAGGAAGGTGAGGTGAAAGGGAGGGAGGAAGTAAAGAGGGCGGAAGAGGGAGATAGACATAGAAATGATAAACGGTGCAATGAGCAATATCAGCTCAGCAATCAGCTCCAGTTGCTGTAGCGGCTCCCAGTTCCACTCAGCGCCTGGCTAACAACATTCCTCAAAGGGGAAAAAGTAGTCTAGGGTTAAGTTTCCCGTCTCACAATCGAAAGATTGTGGGTTCGAGTCTTACCTGTCGCTACTCTTCGCCCGCGACCAATCGGCGTGAGAGATTGGCGACGCTACGTGACTCAACGGTCGACGTGTCGTAAAACCAACAACCACCGCCACCGCATTCCTCCAACATTCCGGATTTTCTTCACGCCGCACTGCCGACGGAACAGTCTCGCTTACACAGCTGCAGTTCTACGCCTAGGAATCAACGTGAGGGATCACGTGGAGCTCAACGTGACGATCACAATCCCGAACGGTGCAGTGATGCTTGACTGCGTTGAAATGAAGGGCTGGAGCAAGTGCGGATCAACGCAACCCCACGCCTGCCTAGTTGCCGATCAGGCACCAATGGTGGGTGGAACTTACGAAAATTCAGAAACTGCAAAATTTACCATATTCGGCGCATTTCACTGTGGCGACTTTTTCAACGGTAGCACATAATTGCATCCTTTCAGTGTTTTCCGGTCGTCTACTTCAGTGGTATCCGTGAAGGCTTCGGCCTCTTTAAATTGCAGGTGACATCTACCTCATGGTTCATCAGAAACGATATACCCCCAGACATAGTGTAAGGTTTTTTCCTAAGTTATTTCATAACGTCTAATTTGGAATAGAAACAATTGTGAGATAAATGCAATTCGTTCGTTTTGGCTCTCTAAGTTCGTCTTGAATCACAACCTGAGTAGAACCAGAAACATCAGCCTGAGTGGGACCACAGACCACAGTCGGAGTGGGACCACAGACCACAGCCGGAGTGAGACCACAGACCACAGCCGGAGTGGGACCCACAGACCACAGCCTGAGTGGGACCCACAGACCACAGCCGGAGTGGGACCACAGATCACAGCCGGAGTAGGACCACAGACCTCAGCCGGAGTGGGACCACATAACATAGCAGGAGTGAGACCACAGACCATATCCGGAGTGCACCACAGATCACAGCCGGAGTAGGACCACAGACCTCAGCCGGAGTGGGACCACAGACCATGGTCTGAGTGGACCACAAACCACAACCTGAGTTGGACCACAAACTATAGTCAGAGTGGGATCGCAGACCACAGCCGGAGTGGGACCACAGGACAACAGCTTGAGTCGGAGTACAGGCCATAGCCGGAGTGGGACCACAGACCACAGCCGGGGTGGGACCACAGACCATGGTCTGAGTGGACCACAAACCACAACCTGAGTTGGACCACAAACTATAGTCAGAGTGGGATCGCAGACCACAGCCGGAGTGGGACCACAGGACAACAGCTTGAGTCGGAGTATAGGCCATAGCCGGAGGGGGGGAACAAAAAGGGGGGAGGGGAAAAAAAAACAAGAGACAAGCCGGAGTGGGACCACAGGACAACAGCTTGAGTCGGAGTACAGGCCATAGCCGGAGTGGGACCACAGACCACGGTCTGAGTGGGACCACGGCTTCTTTTGAGGCAAAGCAACGTGTATAACTGCAATTCTTTTTTTTTAATACCCAGATTATCTTTCCCATGTCGCACTGCACCATACAGTCACACCACTTATTGCCTTTGTACCGCGCGTCTGGTGCACAGTCCACATATCTCTGTTCATGATGCTAGTGCGAATTCACGCTTTCTTCATCGGCATTCAGGTCATGTGAAGCTCGGCGCGTCTCATGCGCCAAGAAAGCCTTCCGGAAACCGGCCATCTGTCCATAATATATGTGGAACGCATCGTTGAGTCCTGCTCAGCTTCCGAGCACCAGTGGGTGTTCTGAGCACCAGTTCTGAGCACCAGTGGGTATGACACGGTGGCATGGGGTCGTCCGGCTTCCCCTGACCCATTTGCCAGCCAACCTTGCCGCTGCTGCAAGCCTAGGGCGCCGCCATTTTCGCCATTGATTGTGCATTCGGACTTGGCACGACGCCAAGCAAGTGTGACTGCATTCGTCATCGTCATCGGTCCTGATTGGTGCTGACGTTGTGCCAAAACCCAGCAGTGAACACGGCGGGTGATCGATGAAGTCCAGTCGGCTGATCTGGGGAAGTCGACCAAATGCGCCGTTGCAGTACCGCATTGAAAACGGCCCATATGAAAACCAGGTATCACCATTTGGCAAAGTGCAACTGGACTCCCTCTGGGAAACCCGGGGCGGGTTTCCCAGACTCCATCCTATGGGAAAAGTTATATCATTTCATAATAGTCTCAATAGTTCAATGCAATTCGTATTTAGCATACCAAATTATACTTGGCTTAAGCTAACCTGGATTTAAAGCGATTTTTAATTTTCAAATACAATGAATTGTCATAAAATAAATTTGTTCCTATATCCAATGAAGGGCACCAACCTGAGAATGTCCATTGCTGCGCGTTTCATGCATTGACCCAACACATCGAAACTTTCCTACGATATTTAGCAGATCGACACTATGTCATCAATTGTGCTTGATAGGTCAAGACACACCGTCATAGCACCGCGGACACAGCGTTTCAACGCCGCGAACACACGGCTGTAACACCGCGGACACACGGCTGTAACACCGCGGACACACGGCTGTAACACCGCGGACACACAGCTGTAACACCACGGACACACGGCTATAACGTCGCGGACACACGGCTGTAACACCGCGGACACACAGCTGTAACACCACGGACACACGGCTGTAACGCCGCGGACACACGGCTGTAACACCACGGACACACGACTGTAACACCACGGACACACGACTGTAACACCACGGACACACGACTGTAACATCACAAACACACGGCTGTAACACCACGGACACACGGCTGTAACACCGCGGACACACGGCTGTAACATCACGGACACACGACTGTAACATCACGGACACACGGCTGTAACGTCACGGACACACGGCTGTAACACCACGGACACACGACTGTAACACCACGGACACACGACTGCAACACCACGGACACACGGCTGTAACGCCGCGGACACACGGCTGTAACATCACGGACACACGGCTGTAACATCACGGACACACGACTGTAACGCCGCGGACACACGGCTGTAACATCACGGACACACGACTGTAACACCACGGACACACGACTGTAACACCGCGGACACACGGCTGTAACATCACGGACACACGACTGTAACGACGCGGACACACGACTGTAACACCGCGGACACACGACTGTAACGACGCGGACACACGACTGTAACACCACGGACACACGACTGTAACACCACGGACACACGACTGTAACACCACGGACACACGACTGTAACATCACGGACACACGACTGTAACACCACGGACACACGACTGTAACATCACGGACACACGACTGTAACACCACGGACACACGACTGTAACATCACGGACACACGACTGTAACACCACGGACACACGACTGTAACACCGCGGACACACGGCTGTAACACCACGGACACACGGCTGTAACGCCGCGGACACACGGCTGTAACACCACGGACACACGGCTGTAACACCGCGGACACACGACTGTAACACCACGGACACACGACTGTAACACCGCGGACACACGGCTGTAACGCCGCGGGCACACGGCTGTAACGCCGCGGACACACGGCTGTAACACCACGGACAGAGGGCAGGCGTCAGGGCCTGGGCCGTAAATATCCGCCGGGACGCCTCAAGGCGGCGTCAGACAACACAGGCCCAGTTCATAAACGTGCCTTCACGCCCCACTAATGCGCCTATTAGCGGGGGACGGGCGGGAACAGGGGGGGGTCGGCGCAACGGCCGTCCCGACGTGACGCCCACTCGGCCGTCACGTGGCCGTCACGTCGCCGTCACACCCGGCCGATTTGGCACAAGGCCTCGACCGGCGGTGTCGGGGCTCCGCGTCAGCACGCGCTGCGAGGTGCTTCCGGCCGTGACACGCGGCGGCTCAGGTGTCACAGACACCGCCCCCGCCCCCTCCACAGTCTCCACCCTCCGTCCTGCCGCCCTCCGCGGCGACACCGAGCCATCGTTGACGTTACAAATCGCCGCGCTGAGATCACCGCGCCCCCCCCCCCCAATCCCACCCCCTCGCGCGCCAGTTCGCCAGTTGGAGGCCTTCCCGGATCGTTGGATATGACAGCGGGGCCGGCTAATTTCAGGTCGGCTCCGCTGACCCGACCACAGGCGGCGGGCAAAAAATATCGCCCTGACAAATTGATTGGGGACTAGAGGTGGTAAAAGAGCAAAGGGTTGTCCCGGCGGCCGCCAGATTAAACAGTGGGAAGCCGACTCTAATGTCTGTGGTTTTATTATAGAATAAATCTGCCAAAAAGTCGCCGTACCACATTGCCCATCGAGTCGTCGACCCCGGCGCCATTTCACGCTTCTGGTGAAGGGGTAGTGGGCCGCCGATACCTGACCCCACCACTCCGCCGCTGCCTACCGCTCGTAGGTGCCGGTGTACCAGAGATACACTTTTTTCGGCAGCGTAGTAGCTGGCGTTCACGACGGTTTGTGGTAACTAAGAAGACAAATTTAGGACTTTAGAGGAACGGTTAGCTGGAAATTGTGATGCCCGGTGAAAATGCTATGCTTCGGATTTGGAATCAGGAGGAGGGGGCGGAAATGATTTTAAATTGCCTTTTCGTTCAAGCCCATGGAGATGCTGCAAAATTTGTCAATTCCAATCACTTTCCGCTATATAGGAAGCCACGTTTTAGCTGTCTACAACTTTCATTCATGTGGCAAACTTCACCCTGGATTTCTCATGAGCGACAATTCTTACTGACCCCTGTGGCGCACTCCTGGAGTGGATCGAGAGCTGTCTGAAGAGTGTCGGCATATTCGGAGTGGTTCGATAGCTATCTGAAGAGTGTCGGATTACTTGGAGTGGATGGGTAGCTGTCTGAAAAGTGTCGGAATGGATGGAGTATTCAGAATGGATCGGTAACTGTCTGAAGAGTGTCGGCGTGTTCGGGGTGGGTCGGTAGCTGTCTGGAGAGTGTCTCGGCGTACTCGGAGTGCGGGTCAACAGATTTCATGAGCAGTTCGGTACACCTTTTGAACGGGCCGACCTTGGTTTAGCGAGGCCCGCACATTTCCCGGTCGGCGGACGTGTGTTGGGGGGAGGGGGAGGGGGGAGGTTAGCCGACGTGTAGAGACGGGCTGCGGATTTTGCGGCGCGGCAGGACGCTTTCGGCGCTGGCCGGCAACTGGTCGCCATGTCCTGGCGAGTTTTCACCGACAGGGCCTCCTGCAGCATCGGGAGCGGGTGCGTGCAACTGAACCTTCCACAGTCGCGATCGCCGCGGCCAGCCCACCAACTGCACTGTGAACACCAGGGAATGTCGTTTGCCCGACTCACCACGAAAACTGATCCTAAAGCAGAAATGAAAAGAAGAGAAACCGTAACATGCGTCGCTAGCCAACCACTCCTACACCGTTATCGCCGCAGCGGCCGATCCATGGATGGCTGGCTGTTGGCTTTACGACGCGTCGTCGGTCGGGCCATATAGCGTCACCAATCTCTCACGCCGATTGGTCGCCAGCGAAGAGAAGCGACCGGTGGAACTCGAACCGACATCCTTTCAGTTGGGAGACGGGCGCCTGACCCACGGACTAGCGGCTCCAGAAATGCCAGTTGGAGAGCAAAAGCATTTGCGATGGGCACTTCTATAAAGACTATATTTTTTATAACTTCTCGGGTGGGGATATATCACGTCGGTGTCACCGTTATTTGTGAATATCTTGCCACGAAAAGTTCACTAGACTTCCGCACAATTCTTCTTTTTGGTACGAGTTTTAGCAGGTCGGCGTGGTGCTTGGGTCGAGACGGCCATTTCTATATACATTTATACACTCACCGGGATATCGCCAGAAAAAGGTGCCATTTAAACATAATCTATGAGCGCTGAAGTAGGCATGATTTTACAGCGCGATTCGGCCCCTTTGAGAACAGAATCCAGACCATGAACAGGTGTTGGGCAATCAGCGACCAGGTGATGACCAGATGACCAGATGATAGACGGTAAGGGACCAGATGATAACCAGATGAAGACCAGGTGATGATCTGCAGGTGAACAGGTGTCACACGGCCCGTGACCAAATGATGACCACATGATGACCAGATGAAGAGTAGGTGATGACCAGGTGTCAGACGGTAAGTGACTAGATGATAACCAGATGGAGATCAGGTGATGCCCAGGTGAACAGGTGTCAGACGGTAAGTGACCGGATGATAACCAGATGAAGACGGGGTAATGATCTGCAGGTCAACAGGTGTCACACCGTAATTGACCAATCTAAAACCAGATGATAACCAGATGACGACCAGGTGATGACCAGGTGTGAAATGTGACGGTCAAGTGTCAGTGACCAAATGAAGGACGCTGGCCAGCTGGCGACCAGGCGATAACCACGCGACGACCGGATGACGACCAGGTGATAACCGGCCGATAACTAGGTGATGACCAGGTGATGACCAGGTGATGACCAGGTGATGACCAGCCGATGCCAAGCCACGACCATGTGCCATGTGTCGCCAGTAGTGACCCAGTAATGAGCAGCGCTCAGTTAATGACCAGCTGACGGCCACGTGATGACCAGACGGCGGAGGTGGGTGGCCGGCGCAGCTCTGCCGTATCGACCTGTCGTGAGAGCCGGACCTGTCTGGCGCGGCTGTCGCCCGCGTCCGCCGCCGCCGACACGCTCTATTAAAACCTTGTTAAACACGCCCCCCTCCCCCTGGCGCCGGTGCGTTCAATTTGCAGTGAGCAGTTGGTAAATAGATTGGAGCACGTGAGTAATGGCATCGGGCGCCTCTCCATTATCTGCATTATCTGTCGGCCGACGATGCTCCGCGTCATCCCATTGTTGGCCGACGGCCGACGCCGGCACCAAGCCCAATTGATAATAAATTAAGCGATTAATGTTTGATGAGCGCTCCAGTGTCTGCAGGCAGGAGGCCAGGTGAGGCACGTTGCAGCGATCACCGGTGATTAGTGATTAGGGTCGTGTCGATCCTGGCGGGTGACGTGGGTGGGGGAGGGGGAGGGGCAGCCCGCGATGGCCAGGGCACGGACGGCTCGCCAAGGCTGGAATGCAGTCCCCGTCTTCTGATTGGCCACTGGGAAATCTGAAAGCGCGCCGCCAGGATTCCTGTGTGGTCTGATGGCATACACGAGCCTATACCACTCGCAAACTCGCACAGCAGTTCAGTTGTTTCGATGTCCACAGATCGGTGGTAATGATCCGCCTTGATCTGGTATTGATTGACAACTGTGTTCGTGAATTCCGTGTCGACCATGTCGAAATATATCAGCGGGGTTCGTACCAACCATGAGAACCGGAGAGTCGAGAAAGGTGGGCATCGGGGGGGGGGGGGCGAGCCGGAGAAGCTGGAGGAGCTGTGACACTGGTGATCCGGCAACTGGCCAGAAGTCGGACAGAGACGCTGTGTTGATTTGTGCTGAACTTGAGCCGGATGGTTTATCCGAGCTGTCCGGCGTGATTGCGACTGGTCTGTCTCGACTGGTCTGTCTCGGCTGATCTGTATCGACTGGTCTGTCTCGACTGGTCTGTCTCGGCTGGTCTGTCTCGACTGGTCTGTCTCGACTGGTCTGTCTCGGCTGGTCTGTCTCGGCTGGTCTGTCTCGGCTGGTCTGTCTCGGCTGGTCTGTCTCGGCTTGTCTGTCTCGGCTGGTCTGTCTCGGCTGGTCTGTCTCGGCTGGTCTGTCTCGGCTGGTCTATCTCGACTGGTCTGTCTCGGCTGGTCTGTCTCGACTGGTCTGTCTCGACTGGTATGTGTCGGCTGGTCTGTATCGGCTGGTCTGTCTCGACTGGTCTGTATCGGCTGGTCCGTCTCGGCTGGTCTGTCTCGACTGGTCTGTCTCGACTGGTCTGTCTCGACTGGTCTGTCTCGGCTGGTCTGTCTCGGCTGGTCTGTCTCGGCTGGTCTGTCGCTGGTCTGTCTCGGCTGGCATGTCTCGGCTGGTCTGTCTCGGCTGGTCTGTCTCGACTGGTCTGTCTCGGCTGGTATGTCTCGGCTGGTCTGTCTCGGCTGGTCTGTCTCGGCTGGTCTGTCTCGGCTGGTCTGTCTCGGCTGGTTTGTCTCGGCTGGTCCGTCTCGACTGGTCCGTCTCGACTGGTCCGTCTCGGCTGGTCTGTCTCGGCTGGTCTGTCTCGGCTGGTCTGTCTCGACTGGTCTGTGTCGGCTGGTCTGTCTCGGTTGGTCTGTGTCGGCTGGTCTGTGTCGGCTGGTCTGTCTCGGTTGGTCTGTCTCGGCTGGTCTGTCTCGACTGGTCTGTCTCGACTGGTCTGTCTCGAATGGTCTGTCTCGGCTGGTATGTCCTGACTGGTCTGTCTCGGCTGGTCTGTCTCGGCTGGTCTGTCTCGGCTGGTCTGCTTCGACTGGTCTGTCTTGGCTGCCAAATCCAATGATCCTAGCCAACTCGGCCGGGCCATGGGGGATGAATGGGCGCTACGTGATCAATGACGTCGATGCGTCCTAAAGCCGAAGTAACCAACCAACTAACTAACTAGCATGTGAGATGAGTGCCTAAATCAACAATGGATGCCTCGCGAAGGCCCGTTCGATTATCCTTGCAAGATTCAAGCTATATCCTGGTTATATTCAAGGTCGTCATCAGCACCCAGCCCAACCCCAGTTCGAGTTCAGTCCCAATCACAGCTAGATCACAACCTCGTCCGAGCCCAATCCCAGCTGAATTCCAGTCCCAATCACAGCCAGATCATAGCCCCACCACAGCCCAATCGCAGCCCCGATCCCATCCCTGATATCCCAGTCCAGATCCCATCCCGTTGATTCTGGTCGACTCCTGACCGGCCGGGACATGTGAAAACGCCTGCTTATATATATATATATATATATATATATATATATATATATATATATATATATATATATATATATATATATGTATCGACAGGTATCCAGCCATGGTGCGGCACGATCCCACTGGTACATTGGCTCGCTGCACGTGCATAGCGGTGCTTGCGCATGAAATTGACGACGATATGAGTAGGAAGGGATGTTTGAATGCTTGCGTAGTTGGTTGGTGCTACTTACTCGCCGGCTACCGCAACGTCTTGGGCATTGCAGAACCACAGATATTTTGCTGCAGGAGAATGGGGACCATCAGGACCGGCATTTTGAATTTTGATCCGGGGTGGGTTTACTTGTTCTGAAAGTCATTAGCTGAATAACCATTTCAGCGGGGTGGGGGAGGGAGGAAATGCACTCGAGCATCCTGAAGGGGCGCCACGTGTTTGTCTAGGGGGACACATGCCCCCGGATCCGCTGCAGTGTCCTTAAGCATGGCGTGATGAACAGTAAATGTTTGCGGGTGTATAAATATGGTTTGTGGGTGCATATGCACTTAGAGATATATTAATTTATATCCCCGGTACATTGGGCATGATGCACATATAGGCATAAAGGACATTCCCAAAAGTCGAGGGCAGCCGAGTCAAAAGTCGAAGGCACCAGAGGGTGCCGTCGCGAACTCAATGAAATGGAATTGTTTTGAAACCTAACAACATTTTATTACATGAATAATGTCCTGAACAGACCTGAGGAAGGCTAGCTGGACAAATCTAATTATATTTTGTTTTCGAAATCGGAGAACATCCCCCCAAGCCAGCCTTCTGGATCCTCCCTTGACCTCAGTTTCTCTCTTCTTTTCGTCCCAATGGTACTCGCGTTGCTAAGGGGCACGGGCCAGTGAGTCCCCATCGTTGGGCTCTCCTATGATGATGGGTAGCGGATGGAGCTCGGCTAGATTGCAGTTTATCTCATTAGCAGTCTCAAATGACTATAGCTAGTTTTGAAGGAGCTTTGAGTCTCTCTCTCCTCGGGGCACTTTGCTCTGAAAGAAACGTGACAGCACCCAGAGCGACGACGGTAAATGTCATCGCACCGAACCGGTGGTGCAGACAGCTGACAGCTGAAAGACCACCCCCGCACGGCACCGAGCCGTCGCTGAATTGTCAATACGAATTCCGCCTCCAACCGTCAACACGGCTCCGTGAAAGGGATAGGTCATATAGTCCTAATGGCCTCCGTAAAATGTACGTGCCAACGCTGTCCGCCCTCTGAAAGGCGCCCCTCACGGCCGGCAGCGGGGACATTTTGTGAGCCGCTGGAAACGGATCGCCGGCCGGCGCACAAAAACGGCCGCCGATATCGAATAGCGCGCAATTACCCTCGTCATATCTGACGCGGATCTGCGCCGCTATTGTGCCCGGCCGTCGGCGGCAGTTCGAGAGGCGGGCCGCGCCCGGCTCGCCCATTAGGCTCCTGTTTGCGTCTTTGTGCGCCGGCCGCGCCGCTCTGCGAAGATGAGTCCGCCAGATAGCGCGCGCGCGCCGCGAAAATGGCGCGCCCCGGCCGGTCGCCAGCACGTGAGTGCGCCGCCCGTCGACGAGGGATGTCCCGGGTCTGTCCATCGGCTGGGCGGCGGCGCGTGAGTCGGTGTAGGGGCACAGGGGAGGGGGCGGAAGGCGGGGCAGTGACGTTGGCACTACTGCGAACATGGCCTGGCTGTGTGACACGCTTCGCAGACCTGTCGCCGTAGGACAGCGACAGGCGTCGGGTCGTGATGGGGCCACGTGGAGGGTCACGTGGGGTCACGTGGCAGACGTGGTGAGACCTCAATGGATGCACCCCGAAGCAAAGTGTATATAATCTGCGCGATTTATTTCCCTCGGAAAGGGCACCGGCCAATGTTTCCTTAGGAAGTGGTACCTTCCAATTTTGGTAGCATTTTTTGTTGAGTGCATTCCGCACTCTTTATTTCATTATTTTGCACTTATTTCGAATTGTTGTTGGGGAAGCTTTACAAAATCTGAATCAGTGCTAAGCGCAACCTTGTTGCACTGATCCTGAACCCACCTCCTGATCGGAAAATTATAGTTCTGTGGCATAAATTTGACTGAGAGTTTAGCGCATCAGCACAACACATGGAGGCGACGGGCGGCCTAAAATAGATTGGCGATACATACACCACATAGGAAGGTCCCATGTTGAAAGTAAAATTATTGGGAGGGGGGGATCCAACATTGAGGGGGTACTGGCCCTCCCAAAAGTACACTAAACAACACCCATGGACCCGTGGTGGAGGCAGGGGTATCGCCACCATGAAGCGCCAGTTTCCACAGATGTTTTAATATTATATTTAACGTCGGGCCAAGGTGGCGCCGCCCTGGTGACCGCCTGGTAAACTATGCACCAGACAACATGTCACGTGGCACCTAACGAATGTGGCCATGGACCCAACGACAGTACTACGCTTAATGCATGAGGCCTATTGGGCAATACTGAAATGGGTCTGAAAACAAGTATCCGTGGCAAGCGCAACATAACGTAATTTGTGTTAAAAATGGATTTCTCTTTCTATCATTGCGAAGTCATGAGGCAGTGCTTTATTTTTGATGTTGGAGCTATGAGTCCAATGCTTCCCTGTCGTGTTCAAGGCTCAAGCTGCAAGGGTTTACGCAACCATAATGGGCATCGCCACGATGGGGAGAGGAGGGGGAGAAGGGGGTTCCCAAATTTTGTAAACTTAACATTGCGCCTGTGGCGTTGTTGGATGAAAAAATAAACCTTAAATCCTGTCCCCCCCCCTGCCATCCAAAATCCATGACGAATCTCATGCAACTGTATAGATGCATATACGATAAAGATACGCGTTAGTTAAATGAACAGCTTTTAGCAAGAACTTTTCAACTTTGATCCAGAGGCGGATGCATGGGGCACTTGGGGAGGGGGGATATGCCCCCTTCAATGGACAGGCAACGCCCCTCTGGTCGGAAACAGGTGTCTTTTCAGGAAGGGTCTAGTACACCCAGTCACTCCCTCCCCCGCTGAACTGATTCTCCGCCAAAGCCGCCCTCTCAGAGGAAAAGGCTCCCCCTCAGTACGCTCGAGTGCACCCCCTCTCTAACCCCGACCCCATCCAACGCCAGATTTTCAGCCTAAGGTTTATTCTCCATGATCTCCACAGTGTCGGCGCCCCGAGGAAATAGCGCTACTCCAGACGAGTACCCTCCTCCCCATGACAATCCCTGGATCCGTCACTGCGTTGATCTTGCTTTGGTTATCATAACGTTGGTGCTCAATACGATCAGGTGGACACTAGACAAGCCCTTCTCCGCCATATAATTATTCCCTGGATTGTTGCTTTGTTCATATTCATCTCAAAACAATAAATTACAATATGTAATTCATCTGCTAGTGCCTACAAGCATGCTAGATAGCACCACATTTGGCTTGCAGAATGGACTTATGCGTATGCTGTATCCACTTTCCATGATAATCCATTTTCTGATCCTGCGCTCTAACCAATCATCAGCCTGTGAAGATTATAGTCACGGTCGGGCGCCGTCCCCAAAACTGCCTCGTCTGGCTGGCATCGGCAGACTCCGCGTCACTGTTGGGGTGAAGGGCAGCGGAGCAGAGCGAGAGCAGAGCGAGAGCGGAGCGAGAGCGGAGCGGGAGCAGAGCGAGAGCAGAGCGAGAGCAGAGCGAGAGCAGAGCGAGAGCGGAGCGAGAGCGGAGCGAGAGCGGAGCGAGAGCGGAGCGGGAGCAGAGCGAGAACAGAGCGAGAACAGAACGAGAGAAGAGCGGCGGTGAATGGCCTGCACTTGGACGCAGCCATTTTATTCTGCATTGCTTTGTGGTTTCGCTCTAGGTTTCAGGCATACTAATAATTATTTGGTTAACTTGGTGCCCGATGGTCAACAACCTCAACATTGCTTGCCACCCGACCCAGGGATTTCCAAAACTGCGATTGGTTAAAGCACCCACAATGAAATGACTCAAAGCACCATAGATCCTTCAATGCCAAAATGTGAAGAAATGTAGGATTTTGTGTACATTTCTGGGGAAGACGTGTCACGTACGCAAAATGCGATGCGGCAAATGAAACTTTCCGCATTATCAACTATCAGCACATAGTTGATAAAGTGGGCAAGTGGATGAACGATTATCTGGGGTGTGGGATGGTGGAAATTAGTCCAATAGACATGGTACCGCTACCCATGATAATTCAACCCTCTGTATGCATGCAGCATTTACCTCACAGATGCTCACTGGCTGATATCGGGACATAAATTGATGAAGAAAAAACTCCGCTTGGTAAATTTATCTGGTTTGACCCATGCAAAAGCATCCGCTGACAATTCTGAATGTAGTATGCGTACGAGAGAGAATCGAGATAAATGCGTAAACGCTCAGTGCCTGAAGCTAGACACCTCCCAAAAATATCGCACGAAAATCAAATGAAATTCCGCACTGAGAGGAAGAGCCCAGGTGAGTCTTTGATTTAATTCAAAAATCGCATTGATAGAAGCGATCAAACGTATTGAGTGGTATTGTGAAAAGGAAAATAATTTTCCTAATTAGGTGCGTATTTCCTCTTCCAGGGAGTGAACCTTCTTTTTTACACAAAACCCTACGAATATCGCTACAAGTTAGCGAAATGTCTATAATTTCATGACCAAGCTTAACAGCAGCACAGATAATGACACAACCGGGAGTCACGCTGAATGGCAGTTAGGTAGGTAGGTCGGCAGGTACCCACCTTCTGGACTGGGGCGGATCCTAAAACCTGGCTTGGGATTCAGTTTTAAAGAAATGTTCTCCAATTTCGACAAACTCAACGGATTTGAACAGTCGTCGTGTTTGTCGTCCAATTCGTCGTGTCTGCCTAAGACAACATTTATCTGATAAAATGTTCTTAAACTTCGAAGAATGCCAATTCAGGGCAAAGGGCAGGAAAATCGACCTTTTGGGGATGGGAGGGGGCGACATGGCCCTTTCGTCCTCCCTGGATCCGCCTCTGCTTTTGGATAGTCTAATTGGATGAATGGATCGCTGAGTATCTTTGCACAAAATGTGCAACCCGTGTCTTTTGCGTCAATGGTAGCCGCCCCGGTAGCGCAGTTGGTTGGAGCGCTGGCGTGCTCTGGCCTCCCCTGTCCTGGCGATACAGGGTTCGATGCTTGCGCGCTGCATTAGCCCCCGGCTGGGATGGTCAGTTGGCAGCTGGCCCGATGAGGCCGGGGACGAGCTACCGGGCGGCCGTGCATTGACGGCACGTCAAACTTTCGGTCAAAATTATGCAGTTGAACTGGAATTCATAGATCGGGTGGTGGGCCAGGGTTCACCCAACAAGCTCTGCTTAGCAATAGGACCCTGGTTCGTATAGCCACCCCAGCAAGAACTCGGATTAAATATATGTAATAAATAAAACAAATGGTGTTGGCTGGACCCTAATACTTCTTGTAGTTCTAGCTGGTGACGCCGGTTTGCTGATGGTTTAAGGATAAGGCATACGCAGAGCATCTGTAAGTTACGAAGCTTCAGAACGTTATCGTAGCGCGATAAGAAGCGGTGAGCAACAACAAAAACAAATATGAGGGGAAGCTTCAGAAGCCACCCTTCAATATTCGCGTTAGTGTATTTTGGTCCTGTAAAAGCTCTTGCCCGGTGGAAGCCTCTGGCAGACGAGTCTTTCTCCAACACCAGATTTTGCTGTTCTTTATGCAAACGTTTGCCAGACCAACTACCTATCTTTCAACGAACTTAGCATTATTCCTCTGCAGCAAATTATCACAATTATGTCAGAGGCACGGGCAGATCTGGACATTTTGATCGGGGAAAGGGTCCACTTAGTTCTGGAGGGACTCCTTTTTTACTGTGAGGGGCTCCATCGGCTGAAAAAAAAACTCGCTGAGAGTGTGGTGGTAGGGGGGGGGGAGTATGTACTGGAGGGGCGCCACATCTCTATACGAATGGAGGGAGCAAATGTCCCCTAATTCCCCTTCTTGGATCCGCCAGTGCTTACAGGCCTCTCACAGTTACGCCAAAGGCTTCACGTGTTAATTCCTATGCGGTTCTTTACTGCCATCTTATCAGAACTCTTTTTTATGGGGGGGGGGTATTAGAACAGGCCCGTTGCATTATCATTTCTGGTACGTCCGATAACTGCTCCTTTGCCTTAGAAGTTGCAGCACTATGAAAATGACTTGCGTGTGGTAAAATATTGGTGTACCAAAAAGGATGCTTTGGCCACTATTATTACACACCGCAGGCGTTCACATTTACAGAATGATTGACAGACATGTGCGCGATACGCACGTATATATCAATATATACACATGCGCACACACATACACACATACACACAATATCAATATATACACATGCGCACACACACACACACACACAATATCAATATATACACATGCGCACACACATACACACAATATCAATATATACACATGCGCACACACACACAACACAATATCAATATATACACATGCGCACATACATACACACAATATCAATATATACACATGCGCACATACATACACACAATATCAATATATACACATGCGCCCACACATACACACAATATCAACATATACACATGCGCACACACATACACACAATATCAATATATACACATGCGCACACACATACACACAATATCAATATATACACATGCGCACACACATACACACAATATCAATATATACACATGCGCACACACATACACACAATATCAATATATACAGCACTATGAAAAAATTGTGTGCGACGCGTTCATCTCCCACATTCGGCCCGTAATTTCGGACTCGCAGCATGGATTCGTGTCAAAGAGGTCCTGTGTGACGAACCTGTGCGAACTGTTGGCGCATGCCACTTCGGCTCTGGAGGAAAAACAACAACTTGATATAATTTATACTGATTTTAGTTCCGCGTTTCAAAGTGTTGATCATGGACTTCTGCTTCACAAATTGAAAAATTCGTACGGCATTCCTGGCCCAGTTCTCTCACTTTTTAGATCGTACTTCATGAACAGACGCCAACGTGTGCTTGTCAACGGTTTAACGTCAGGATGGTCCCAGGTACTGAGCGGGGTTGCAGAGGGTTCCCTGTTGGGCCCGAGCCTCTTCCTGGCCTTCATCAACGATCTTCCCAACGTTTTAGAATCGTCTTGCCTTCTGTACGGTGACGATCTCAAAATTGTCCGTACAATCAAGGGCCAGGAAGACGGCATCGGGTTACAGCGTGATCTAAATTATCTGGAAAATTGGTGCAAAACCTGGAAACTGACCCTGTGTACCAACAAGTGCTTTCATTTTCGAGTCACTCTCAAAACTCAACCATTGCCTATACGTTTTCAGATTGGATCAGCTCAACTCGAATTAGTAACACATGTACGAGATCTCGGCATCATTCTTGACACCAAATTAACTTTTTCGCATCACATCGACTCCATCGTCATAAGGGGAAATAGAGCCTTGGGCCTCTTAATCAGTAGCCTACAGGGGATTAGAGGCAACTACAGCAAGACTGCTGTAGTAGTGGCCTACTACGCCAACGTAAGGTCCATACTCGAGTACGGAAGCGTAGTGTGGGCGGGAGCGGCGCGCGCTCACCTAGATCGGCTGGAGCGCATCCAACACAAATTCTTGGCTTTTCTGGCAGGAACCAGGCGTGACAGGTATAACCTAGGAAATTACGATGAACTCTGTCAAAATTACAACGTAACGAAACTGTCTGGGAGGAGAGAGCTACTCGATTTGTCGTTCTTTCACGGGCTGCTGAACGGCCGCTGCGAGAGTCCGCTCCTCCTAGGCAGGTTTCCGCTCCGCGTCGCGTCTCGTCGGACCAGAAGCGTCGAGCTGTTTGCGGTGCCCCGTGCCCGCGTCAACGCTATTGCAACCAGTCTGCTCTCCCGCTTACCCCGAGCTGCGAACGCATTAACCGCCGTACAGCCAGCACTTGATATGTTTCGGGACTCCAGACGCACTATGTTTGCATTCCTACATGCAACTGCTGTAAGGTGATTGTAGTGTTTCGTCACACATCTGTACGAGATCTTAGCATAAACATTCTCACCTCTTTCATCAGGCCATAATTATATATCGTACATGTTCATTTTTTACTGTATTGTTTTTAACCAGTCACCATTTTACCATTCTGAAGTAGAGTGTCACGAGTGGGCGGCGTGTGTGAGTGTATGTATGAGGACCACCATAATTGGGGCACTGTTCCTGTGTGTGGCAAACCGAATAAATAAATAAAATAAATAAAAATACACATGCGCACACACATACACACAATATCAATATATACACATGCGCACACACATACACACAATATCAATATATACACATGCGCACACACATACACACAATATTAATATATACACATGCGCACACATATACACACAATATCAATATATACACATGCGCACACACATACACACAATATATATACACATGCGCACACACATACACACACAACCACACACACACACATGTATATATATATGTACACATATATATATATATATATATATATATATATATATATATATATATATATGTATATATATATATATATATATATATATATATATATATATATATATATATATATATATATATGTGTGATATAATATCATATATCATATCACAGACGTCATATCATAGCATATATCATATCATGTAATATTAATTTATATCATACCATATCATATACTATCATATCATATCATATCATATCATGATATACACTAGCACCGCAGCCTTCAACATCTAAACTGATGCAATGTAAAATGACGACCTCTTTAATCAGTGGTTGACACTGACTCAATGGTACCATGTCGAAGAGTGATGACATACCGCAAGAGGCATGTGGCACCCCTCTCGTCGAAGCAGACCTCGCCACCACAACTTCCTCCCGCGCTTTTGACGCCTAACCAACCGGAGAAGCCAAAGGCCAAGCCAGCCATTTGTAAGCGTCTTGGACACAGATATCCAGCCCCTTGACACTCTGTCGGAGCAGGTAAATTGATCAGAATCGGATTGGGGCCGGCTGAATAGCCGCTTGAAAAGTGATCCACCAACAGAAGCGCCTTTCAGGCCTCTCGCAGGCCCTCTCCGACACAGGCGCCTCTGTCACATCGTCACGTCTCTCCTCACCTCCAAACACCGCTCCCTCGCCGGGTAACAAGCGCGCCAGGGCGCACCCGGGGCCCGGAATCTCTTTCAGCGACGGTCGCTATAAATACAAATATAACAAGGGTGTGAGCACTGCCGACGACCCCCGCCGGCCGACACAATGCCGCCCCATGGTCCGACGCGCTGAATGCCGCCTCCGCCCAACCTGATTTTTAACTCCCAAACAGGCTGCCGAGGGAGGCCCGGCGCCCAGCCAGTCGGATACCCGGGCGGGCTGGACTCTGGACCCGGCGCCAGGAACAGGCTGGACCCTGGGTCTGACGCCAGGAACAGGCTGGACCCTGGGTCTGACGCCAGGAACAGGCGGGACCCTGGACCCGATGACAGGAACAGGCTGAACCCTGGACCTGACGCAGGAACAGGCTGGGCCCTGGACCCGGCGCCAGAACAGGCTGGACCCTGGACCCGATGCCAGGAACCGGCCGGACCCCGGACGCGACGCCAGCCACAGGGTGCTGCTGAGGTGCCCAGCCAGTCAAATATCGGGGCAGTCTGGACTCCGGACCTGGCATCAGGAATTTTCTGCCTCTGGACCTGACGCCACCCTGTCCCTGGACCTACGACCGCCAACAGGGTGGTGCTTACGAGTTCCGCCAGGAAAGGACTGGCCCCTGAACATGATGCCATGAACAGACTGGCTCCTGAACATGACGTCATGAACAGACTGGCTCCTGAACATGACGTCATGAACAGACTGGCTTCTGAACATGACGCCAGGAACAGACTGGCTCCTGAACATGACGCCAGAGACAGACTGGCTCCTGAACATGACGCCAGAGACAGACTGGCTCCTGAACATGACGCCAGGAACAGACTGGCTCCTGAGCATGATGCCAGGAACAGACTGGCTCCTGAACATGACGCCAAGAACAGACTGGCTCCTGAACATGACGCCAGGAACAGACTGGCTCCTGAACATGACGCCAGAGACAGACTGGCTCCTGAACATGACGCCAGAGACAGACTGGCTCCTGAACATGACGCCAGGAACAGACTGGCTCCTGAACATGACGCCAGAGACAGACTGGCTCCTGAACATGACGCCAGAGACAGACTGGCTCCTGAACATGACGCCAGGAACAGACTGGCTCCTGAGCATGATGCCAGGAACAGACTGTCTCCTGAACATGACACCAGGAACAGACTGGCTCCTGAACATGACGCCAGGAACAGACTGGCTCCTGAACATGACGCCAGAGACAGACTGGCTCCTGAACATGACGCCAGAGACAGACTGGCTCCTGAACATGACGCCAGGAACAGACTGGCTCCTGAACATGACGCCAGAGACAGACTGGCTCCTGAACATGACGCCAGGAACAGACTGGCCCCAGATCTGACCACGAGGGACGAAGGGCGTCACACCCCGCTGGGTTCCTGCAGCCCGGTCCCTGTCTGGGATGGATTTATTGGCGGAGTTCGATGCCGCCTGGAAAGCTGGAAACTTCAGAAAGATAGCTTATCTGAATCTTCAGGTTCAGAAGCTCACACATCAGCCATAGAACATGCTCTGATAACTCAAACCCTCCAAGGCTCTCATGACTGAATGGTCGAAAATGAATAGCCTAGCTAAAACTATGGTTGGTTGTTGGTTTTACGACACGTCGACCGTTGAGTCATATATAGCGTCGCCAATCTCTCACGCCGATTGGTCGCGGGCGAAGAGTAGCGACAGGTGAGCTAAAACTATGATGATCAAAGTGCTGATAATGCTTTTTTGCACGCATGTACATGCACAATGCAAATCACGACTCGTGTTTTCAACATTTGCTCGTGTTTTACAAATCAGGCATACGCAATGCGACACGGTCTTGCTCTTATCACTACAGCCTGAAAATCGTTCATCCGCCACTGGAGTTGGATCCAACTGGAAAATGAAGGTGATGACGCCCTGTTCAAGCAAAAGACTGGTCCCCATATTTGCCAACATTGACAGACTGGCTCCTAGACCGGGCACCATCACACTGATCCCTGGGCCTGACGACATCAATAGGCAGGCCCCTAGACCTGACGACATTGACAGACCAGTCCCTGGACCTGACGACATCGACAGAATGATCCCTCGACCTGACGACATGGACATAATGATCCCTGGACCTGAAACCAGGGACAGACTAGATCCTGATAAATCGTCGCCGTTTTTGGAACCATTGACAAGTACGCATCTTTGCAAAGGTCATCACCAGAGCCTTGCTAGGTGACCCTGGCGCCTGTGGAATTAATGCAGTTTTGCACGAGTTGACGGAGTGTGTTGGGAGAAATGACCAGCTCTGTAGATGAAATGGACATATGTTCTGTGGGAAAACAGAGGTGCTTCGCATGAGGGAAGAGTATTGCAACAGTCCATACATCACCATCAGCTCTACTCTCTGTCTGTGAGATGTAGCAGCCTGGGCCGTAATCATTCACCAGCATTGCTAAGCTGTGTGATTTTCAAAGGTCTTGTCTTCTAAGCTCTTGTCTTGCAGATGTATCGGGGAAAACATGTCGGCTTCATGGGGGAGAGTACATGGATATATCAGGGAGGAAGGACGCATGCTCAAGTTCGTTCATGAAGCGTTTGTAAGGCATATTTATTGCATAAGATCCTCAGGAAAACCACATGAGAAGGAAGGACTTTCGCACACTTGCCTTGATTGGTACCAAGTAGATATACCAGTTGCTTCATTGTTACCAAGTATATACGCCGAAAACACTGCTCCATCCTCTCTCTCTCGTTCTCTCGTTTTCTTGCTCTCTTGCTCTCTCTCTCTCCCTGTCGCTCTCGCTCTCTCTCTCTCTCTCTCTCTCTCTCTCTCTCTCTCTCTCTCTCTCTCTCTCTCTCTCTCTCTCTCTCTCTCTCTCTCTCTCTCTCTCTCTCTCTCTCTCTCCCGCTGCACGCCTCCTCGGACGTCATTGTTCGCGGCTCTCGCGGCGCCTCTCGGGCCGCATTATTCTGGTAAATTTGACCCGGCGCCCCCTGAAAGGTGGCAACAGTTTAGTCTGAAAGCCACTCCTGCGCGCCGTCCGCCTCCTCTCGGGCGCAGCTTTATAGGGCGCGGCGCACCACCTCGCCATTGTTGTCGCCTTTTGACGGCGGCACGCCGCTCAGGCGCGGCCCCGTCAGCGCCGCTGAATATCTGTCAAAACGGATCATAGAGATGTCCGAGCGCACGCAGCGATTGTCGCCGGCCGGGAGTCAGCGCGCCGTGATTGTCGCCGGCTGGGAGTCAGCGCGCCGCGATTATCGCCGGCCGGGAGTCAGCGCCGCGATTGTCGCCGGCCGGGAGTCAGCGCGCCGCGATTGTCGCCGGCCGGGAGTCAGCGCGCCGCGATTGTCGCCGGCCGGGAGTCAGCGCCGCGATTGTCGCCGGCCGGGAGTCAGCGCGCCGCGATTGTCGCCGGCCGGGAGTCAGCGCGCCGCGATTGTCGCCGGCCGGGAGTCAGCGCCGCGATTGTCGCCGGCGGGGAGTCAGCGCCGTGATTGTCGCCGGCCGTGATTCGGCGCGCCGCGATTGTCGCCGGCTGGGAGTCAGCGCGCAGCGATTGTCGCCGGCTGGGAGTCAGCGCGCAGCGATTGTCGCCGGCCGGGAGTCAGCGCCGTGATTGTCGCCGGCCGGGAGTCAGCGCCGTGATTGTCGCCGGCCGTGATTCAGCGCGCCGCGATTGTCGCCGGCCGGGAGTCAGCGCGCAGCGATTGTCGCCGGCCGGGAGTCAGCGCCGTGGTTGTCGCCGGCTGGGAGTCGGCGCGCCGCGATTGTCGGTGGCCGGAAGTTGGCCCCGACGAGTGTCGCCACTGACCCAGGTTAGCTGGTTAGCTGTTGGGGTTTGGCTGCTTGATTGCTTGGCTTGATTTATGCTCGCTCCAGGTTTGGGATCAGCTCTGGGTCCAGGCTGGAGTCCGGGATTAGCTCGATGTCGTTGATCGGATCCGCTCCTCGTCCGCTAAGTATCTGTTTGGATCCGGATCTGACTTCTTAGATCCGGAACCCGAACGTAGGGATCTGAAGCCGTGCCTGGAGGTTTGGCTTGGTCTGGGGTTTGGCCGCATTCCTTTGACGGGTGCGGTAAGATCATGCATTTATTTATTTAACAATGCATGCCCTCCACGTACAGTGGCTGTATGGATAGCAGACACAAAAAGCCAACATGGCACCAAACGTGAACACGCGTTCCTGCACTTCACTTATCCATTCCGACTATTTATTTATATTATATATTTCTCGCTGGCATGCTCTATGTATATCACCAAACAGGAGTCCAACTTGACCAAAGTTGTTGTGAGCCGTGAGTAGTTTCCAGCTTGATTGATCCAGTGTACTTACACGGGCGTCATCGGCGACAATCATTCTCGAGATGAATTTCGCATGCTCAATTTTCGAACGGCATGCTTCTCCTGTTTTGAGCATTCAGTCTGTCTAACCGACCGCCAGTCATGCCGCACAGCCGGCGGACGACCGATCCGCCGAACGACTCGACCGACGTGTTCCGGATGTCGTGGATGGAGACGACTGAGCTGTCATGTGCCGTGAAAAGCCTCCGCCCGCCTGTCCGAGCCAGCAGACGAGCCGAGCCGACTCCACGGCCGCGAGTCGCTCCCGGGCGCACAACTTAACCGGGCCAGACAGCGGCACAAAGCAGCCGCGGGTGGCGGCGTTTTTGCCGCGGCGGCCGGGCCGGCGCCGTTGTGCGCCACTTCACGGCGCCAAGTCGCCTCCGCGCCGCTGAAAGCCGGCTTTATGCGCCGTGCTGCTCCAGCCGAGCGCCATTACAATTCCGTGTCTGCCGGCGCCCGGGGGCCGGCCATACGCGCCAAACGAGGCGTGAATGAGAACATATTGAGAGATAAAATAATGTTGTCGCTGAAAGGGTTGAGCCCCGCCGACGCCCCGGGCGTTCATCAATTAATCAAACACGCCGTATAAAGTGAGCAGGGCGTGAGGTGTGTGATTTGGCCCGGCCGGCTGGCGCGCCGGCGATTGGTCGCGCCCGCGCCGCGTCGGCCGCGTCGGCCGCGTCGCGTCGCGTCGCGTCGTGTCGCGTCGTGTCGTGTCGTGCCCGTGTCGTATCCTATCGCAAGGTGTTGTGTTGTGTCGCCCGAGCCGTGTTTCCCCGTCCCGCGCACGCAGTGTCGTGTCGTGTCGTGTCGTTTCACGTCGTGTCGTGAAGTGTCGCAAGGCGTTGTGTCGTGTCGTCCGATCCGTGTTGCTTCGTCCCGCGGAGTGTTAAGTCGTGTCGTGTCGTGTCGTGCTGCACTGTGCCGTATTGTGTCGTGTCGTGATATGTCGTGTCGTGTCGTGCTGCACTGTGCCGTATTGTGTCGTGTCGTGATATGTCGTGTCGTGTCGTGCTGCACTGTGCCGTATTGTGTCGTGTCGTGATATGTCGTGTCGTGTCGTGCTGCACTGTGCCGTATTGTGTCGTGTCGTGATATGTCGTGTCGCATTGTTTCGTGCAGTGTCGTGATGAGTTGTGTAGATCGGTTGCATCGTGTCGTACCCTTCATGTCGTATCGTGTCGTGTCGTGTTGTGTGGTTTCGTGTCGTGTCGTATCGTATCGTATCGTATCGTATCGTATCGTATCGTATCGTATCGTACCGTGTCGTATCGTATCGTATCGTACCGTACCGTACCGTATCGTATCGTATCGTATCGTACCGTACCGTACCGTACCGTACCGTACCGTACCGTATTGTACCGTGTCGTGTCGTGTCGTGTCGTGCCGTGTCGTATCGTATTGTACCGTGTCGTGTCGTGCCGTGTCGTGTCGTGTCGTGTCGTGTCGTGTCGTGTCGTGTCGTGTCGTGTCGTGTCGTGTCGTGTCGTGTCGTGTCGTGTCGTGTCGTGTCGTGTCGTGTCGTGTCGTGTCGTGTCGTGTCGTGTCGTGTCGTGTCGTGTCGTGTCGTGTCGTGCCGTTCGTATGTGTCCGTGCCGTGTCGTGCCGTGTCGTGTCGTGTCGTGTCGTGTCGTGTCGTGTCGTGTCGTGTCGTGTCGTGTCGTGCCGTGTCGTGTCGTGTCGTACCGTGTCGTGCCGTGTCGTGTCGTGTCGTGTCGTGTCGTGTCGTGTCGTGTCGTGTCGTGTCGTGTCGTATCGTATTGTACCGTGTCGTGTCGTGCCGTGTCGTGCCGTGTCGTGCCGTATCGTATTGTACCGTGTCGTGTCGTGTCGTGTCGTGTCGTGTCGTGTCGTGTCGTGTCGTGTCGTGTCGTGTCGTGTCGTGTCGTGCCGTGCCGTGCCGTGTCGTATCGTATTGTACCGTGTCGTGTCGTGTCGTGTCGTGTCGTGTCGTGTCGTGTCGTGTCGTGTCGTGCCGTGTCGTATGTCGTACCGTGTCGTGTGCGTGTCGTGTCGTGTCGTGTCGTGTCGTGTCGTGTCGTGTCGTGCCGTGTCGTATCGTATCGTATTGTACCGTGTCGTGTCGTGTCGTGTCGTGTCGTGTCGTGTCGTGTCGTGTCGTGTCGTGTCGTGTCGTGTCGTGTCGTATTGTACCGTGTCGTGTCGTGTCGTGTCGTGTCGTGTCGTGTCGTATTGTACCGTGTCGTGTCGTGTCCGTGTCGTGTCGTGTCGTGTCGTGTCGTGCCGTGTCGTATCGTATTGTACCGTGTCGTGCCGTGTCGTGTCGTGTCGTGTCGTATCGTGCCGTGTCGTGTCGTGTCGTGCGTGCTGCGGCTCCACACAGCACCAGAACTGCAGGTCAGGTTAGCGGGTCAGACAGGTCGGCCTTCACAACGGCGGTGCTCTCGGGCGTCAAGACCAGCATTCGACAGCCCCTGGCGACTGAGAACTGACCTCAGACTCGGCATGGCCTCGGAAGTAGACGACACTATGCGGACGACACACGTAACGACTTTGAAATACTATAAAACATACAACGAAGAAAGAAGAAAGCACGAACAAATAATATAAAAACGAAGGTCATTGCATGAGGGGATGCACCTGCAACAAGAATAGTGTGGTTTCGCAAGAGGAGTTGGGTCAAACATATTGTACACATGGGGAAGGGGAATGAAAAACCACACAGCTATATATGCATGAATGTCTATATTTATGCATTTATACTCTTCCCCAAAACATCAACATCAACACATTATTTACTTGTGTTGTACGGTGTTACAGTGCTCGTTTTCGCTCACGCTGTATGTTTCGGTGAACATTTCGGGCGCGCTTGTGTGTGAAGCGAGGGGCGGTACATGGTTCGGTAGTGGTGTCTGCATGTGGAGGTGCCCAGCCTGGCGGACAGTGTCCCTTGTGTGGGGGGAGGGGAGGGGAGGTCTGGTCCGGTGAAGTGTCCCGTGTGTGTGCGCGCGGGAGGGGGGGTATCCGGTGGACAGTGGACACTGGCCGTGCTACGTGCACGCGCACCGCGGCATCTCGTGCGCACCAGACATCAGGTCGTCGCCGTCGCCGCCGGCGCGCCGTAATCGTCGTCGGCGGCAGTTCCGGCGCGGCGCGGCCGTGTCATTACGCGGCCATAAAGAACGCCGCGCGGCGACCGTCCTCGGCGGGCGACGGCCAGCGCGACGCAATTTATGCGCCGTAATGAGCACGGCCGACACAACAGCTGGCGCGCCGAGTTTCCACATTTTCATTCGAATGGCGCGCTGTCGCCGCGTCTCCCGCCGGGACCGCCGCGCGCGCGCGCGCGCGACGCCCGCCGACGCGCCAATAACCGGCCGGGCGTCGACGAACGGGTGCGCGTACGCGGCGTACGCGGCGCGCCGATCAGATGCGTGCGCACAGACGGCGCGGCGCGACTCCCCGAGGACTGGCCGGCGCGCCGGTGACGCCGGCCGGCCTTTGTGCGTCAAGTGGCCGACGGAAAGGGTGCACGGCTCGCGCCCGGTCGCGAGCATATGGCGGCGTCGGCTGCATTGTGCCGCCGCCGGTGCCGGCAGCCGGCGGCACGCGGCCGCCGCCATACGGGACCCGGCATCGGTAAATAAATCAGCCGCCCGACGACGAATCGGGGAAAAACGGCCCGATACCCGTAATGGGCTCGTTGAGCGGCCGCATCTGCATACGAAGCGCCGAGTGAAACGCTGGCCGGCGATTGTTCGATCAGTGTGTGTGCCCACTCGTTTCTCCATAGATTATAGTTATTTGGGCGTTGGGGCGCATCGACGTCACTGGTCAAATAACGTCCATTTGTCTGTGGATTTCGCAGCGGAGAACATGAACACGTTGAACACTGCTCTGCGTCCAGCGCGCTGCACGGAGCTATGCTCCGTGGCGTATTTTGCCGCACAAAGCACCTGCGCTTTCGCAATGACCCATCCATTGCTTCCTCACAGCTCCAAAAAGTCGATCGAGTTTTGTATTACTAAGAGGTGATCAACATGTCTCCTCACGGAAGTTCATATTTCGATGACACGAAACGGTTGGATCACACTGATCGAGTATGTTAATGCCTCGATGGCAATATTTCACCAAGGTAGAAAGGAATGCTGCGTGTAAATAGCGTTCGGGCCGCTATATTTAGTAGGTGTCGTCGTGGCTGCAGATCCTGGGTGGATCGGGAGGTGGGGTGGGGTGTCTAGACCCCTTTGGTACCCTGCTAATGTTAGTCCCTGTTCAATAAAAAAAAATGTCTTGAACATAAGGACATGGAGCTTCCTCCCCCACCCCCACCCCTTGTGACATTTTATGCCAAATTGATTTTACCAAAGCGATTTTCTATGCCAAATCGATTGCATATTGCTACCTCTCACGACGTTTCAAAGGCGTACACGTTTTTAAAACGTTACCTTGGGATGCACAAAGTATTCTCTAGAACAGCTAAATCACAATATGAATTTCATTCGGCTGAAAATAGTCCTAAACAGCTAAATTCAAGATGCACATGCCTGAAAATCACGTGGTTGGGACAACAACTTTAGGGAGAATAAGGATGCCACGTGAGCCATTTTAATAATCATTCCAAGCCAAGAGGAGGGGCCAAGGGGAGGGGGCGAAGGTGGCGGCCGCTCTCTCCTCTCACCCTGGGAGGCTTGAGGGGCCCCTCAGACTTCTAAACCCCCAGCGGTGTCGCATCTAGGGCTCCATCATTCATGAGGAGCAAAGGGGTTGATAAACCATCCCCTGGAGGCATTATGGTCCTCGAGGACCTCGTAAGTGCTTGCGCGGACCACTCACACCTCCAGTGGGACCCCTAAGACGATCCATGAGGGGCGTGGGGGCTGGCTTTATCCTCCACTGAAGATATAAGAGTATAGAGGACCTGCTAAGCGTCTCGCAGGGATCCCCAGTCCTCACACCCCTGTGACCTTCCCTGGAGATATGAGGACCCAGAGGACCCGATAATGTCACCGCAGGGGCCTCTCACACGTCAAAGTACTCCGGCGGGCTCCTGGAGATCCGAGAGGGGCGAGGAGGCGCACACACTTGCTCTGGGAGTAGTAGGGGCGCAGAGTACCTGCGAAGGGCAAACGAAAAACAAGCGGCCTAAATCCGAAGAAAAACTAACTATGTTTTAGAAACTGCCAGAGTCCCGGGACCCTTAAGCTTGGTTAACACTATGGCCTCTTGAAGCTTTCCGAGCGTTTATTCATCGTTTTTAGGCCGTTTCGTCAAACAAACGGCAATCGAACGTATTTCAGACGCCCGTCAAAACTGCGTTTTACGACCGTTTAACGCGATCGGAGCGTCGCACAGTGTGAACCGGAGTATGTCACGACCGCGTAATGAACGTCTATCTGGCGTCCAAAAGATAGATTTAGTTTATCTTTTCAACGCCGATTCGGCGTTTAACGTTCTGTTGGTGTGATGAGTGGTCGCGAGATATTCGAAGTTTTGTTGGCTGTCTATAACCAGGTTGGAAGCATTGATTTGCCTGTGGCTAGAATATTGCATTTCCTAGCACACCTCTTTTGGTCACGTGGTAGAGAGTTAGCCCTGGAAAATAGTCACAGGCGGAATGGTATGCAATGTTGTGTTGTGTTTGTGTTTTATTGGCACTGAAAAAGCATGCTTCTTCACCCAAGATGCAAAGGTGGGAAACAATATTTGGGGGCTGTGCATGCAGCCCTGACAAAATCTTGCAAGTATCTCTGAAGAACATAGCCATGTAGGAAATAATTGGCCCAATGAGTTCTAAGTGCCTATTGTAAGCAATGAAAAACCCCTGACAATTCCTGATACTCCAAACACAACTTGGCACTGCCAAGTTATGCATGATGGTGAAAAACATATTTATAACTTAAAAGCAAAAATGTCAGAATATAACGCGCGATATATCTCAGCTTGCATTGGTACAAGTATTCAGGATTTTCACACAACTTGAATCGGCGGCAGTCGCCTCAGAATGTCTCATTGGCGTCATAATTGATTCGCCGGGAAGCGTAAAATGAACGTTTTCATTCGGGGAAACAGCGTGTGTTATTCCCGGTGTATTTCCGCTCGTTTTACGACGTATATCTTCTGTTTGACGTTCGATATCCGTTCGTTTTACGAATGATTGACGCTCCGAATTACCAAGTGTGAACCGAGCTTTACTAGGCCTCCCCCCCCCCCCCATTGAACGATCCTAACTTGAGCTAAAAATGGTGTACCCTTCTTCCAAGTCGGAAGAGTAAACTGTTCTTGTCCTGGGGATAAATGCATTTGCGGACGTACCAACTCCTCTATAATTTGATTCACTCTGCGGTTCCTCAATCTCGAGGATATCACGAAAACATTCGTGGCGAAAGATAGCACAATCACACAGGGTTTTCACTCAGGACTGGCAGTTATTATGCATTAGCTGTGATCCGCTGCTTGTCTATGTGAAGACTTCAGTGACGGGCAAAGGAGCACGCCGCTGAAATGCAGTATGCATAAAAAAATGCAAAAAGACAGTTCTCGCCTTGTCTCGAAATGTAGCTGCGGGGTGCTATTTTCCCAAACTCATTGTGGGGGCACTCATTCCCCCAACACACACGCACAGGGAAACGCCCACGCGCTCGCGTGAAGAATGAACATAAGCACACGTACTGTGATTTCTAGTTTGATCTGGGCCACTTCAGCTTGACACGTACAATGGATCATCTAGTATTTTATGCTGGATATTGAAGGTCAGAATGTCTCTAAATCCCTAGCAGGGATTTTTCCTTCGACAATTGCATGGGCAAAGATGTATAACTTTGGGGATTTCGGCTCCTTACACGTAGCTTCAGTCTTTAACAGTGTTTTCGCTGCCTATTCTGAATAAGTAGTTACAAAATAGCAACGGTGAACACAACCTTTATCTAACTGTGTGGGTGCGTACAGAAGGTTTGTGGGGGACGAGTAGTCTAGGGGTAAGTTGCCCGTCTCACATTCGAAAGGTTGTGGGTTCGAGTCTCACCTGTCGTTACTCTTCGCTCGCGACCAATCGGCGTGAGAGATTGGCGACGCTACATGGCTCAACGGTCGACGTGTCGTAAAACCAACAACCACCACAGAAGATTTGTGGGTGCGCAACGTGGTTGTGTAGATGTATGTGCACCCATACACATGCGCAAAGCTACATCTCTGGCATAGCAGATTGCTGTTTCTTGTAATCTGATTTTCATCATCTGGATATCACGAGCAAATCCTTTTAATGTGAACGTACAAAATGCGTGTAATCTCTTTAAAGCGGAGAAAAAAAACGACACAGAACAGCTACACATCAGCTCTGTGGCGGAAACAACGAAAACGAGCAAAAACAAAACATTTCAAGCATTTGTTTTGGATTGGAGAGACGTACATTCGATTGGAGGGAAGTACGTTGTGTTAGAGGGACGCGTTACGTTGGAGGAACGTCCGTTTGGTTGGAGGGGTGTACGTTGGATTGGAGGGACGTACGTTGTGTTGGAGGGACGTATGTTATATTGGAGAGACGTAAGTTAGATTGGAGGACGTAATGAGGTCGGTGACAAAGAAATTCATCGTGTTGCAAAAACAACGCGGCAACACCAAAGGTTCAGGTGTCCAAGCAGTGCTGCGCTCGAAGACAAAGTCAAATGCTACTCTTATAAGCACATCGTTAACTGTGTGGGAAGCTGTTCTTCGTTGCGCACAGGGGTGGATCCAGGATTTTCATGGGGGGGGAATTTATGGAAATGGGAGCATTCGGTGGAAAAATTCGTGAGCGGGGTGAGGGAGGCACTTGAGCCTTTCTGAAGGGGCGTCTTTCCCGGCCGGAGCGGTGCCACCTTTCCATCGGGGTGGGGGTGGGGGTGGGGAGGGCATATGCCCCCAGTGCCACCTGTATCCGTCCCTGGCTACCCACCCCTCATCCAAGACAGACCCCGGATCTCCACCGTCGATCGCTCGTACCTGCACGGTAACGCGAGTGAAAAACAGCATGTTGTCGGCGGGAAGACGACGGCGAGTCGGGACGCACACCGTGTCTGGGTGGGTACCTGCCGGCCCCTGTGTGCCGACAGGAGGCAGTTTGCCGGCCGTCGGTCGTTATGCGCGGCGACTCCAGCGGTGGACGCGGCGGTAACGACTTTGTTTGGAAGCGCATTAGACCCAGCTCATCTGGTGATTTGAATACCGTGCCGCCGGGCCGGTCCTGGGGTTGGCACCTCCGCCAGAGGTGGGGCCAGGGGTGGGGCCTGTCCGGGGGGGGGGCGCCCCCGTCAGAGGGGGGGTCAGCGGGGTGGGGCCGGTCCGGGGGACGGCCACCTCCGGCAGAGGTGGGGCCAGGCGCTGATTTGGCCGCTCTCAGTTCTGAAAGCTTTAGTATGCTGAAACACGCCACGTCTCACTTCGGCGTGCAGAGCTTTCGATAGCGTCGAACCGCCGTCGCTTTTGTTTCGCTGACTGCGCCGCTGCTCGGCAGCAGACAGGCAGACGAGGTGTGGATGCACTGTCACCCCTGTCGACACCATCGCGCCGCGCCAGTCCCTGGACTGTGGCCGGCCAAACGACCGGAAACGAGCCGAGGCAGCTTCCACGACAGCTCTTGGTGTTACGGGACGGGCGGCGGAGCTGGATCTGAACTGAGGAATGTTGACCATGGGAGTGTGCGGGTGGGGTGCGGGTCATACACTTGCCTGGGAACGTCGGCCATGGAGAAACCAAGCCATTCCCCATGCGCGACATGTGTGTGGACCTATGTTTTGGAATCGGGACACGTAGGAGTCCCGGGGGAGGGGGAAAAGTCGCCATCTTCGAGGAGACCATCTTTCGGACCATAATAGCCACTGTACGCGGAGGGCATGTATCGTGAAATAAATAAATAAATAAATTTCGTGTGCAATGTGGCCATTCTTATACCAGCGGCTTCGCCGTTCAAGCTACTCATGCCAGCGGCTTCACTCCTCCAACTCATAAGCGTAGAAGCAGGAGAGGGGCAAGGAGTCATGGCTCCCACTTTTCTCACATCTTAACCATTAATCCTATGGCGTTGAATGGAAAGAGCAGGCCCAGAAAAAGGTTCTGCCCCTTTACACCCTCCCCCCACATACACACTTCTTAGACAGTCCCAACGCTCATGTTCCAGCTTCCACATTTATCGTGGTCCAGCGTTCTCGTTGGTACTCAGCATGTCTGCACTTTGGAAGGTGGTGTGCTTAGGAATTTTAACTTTACTTCCGTGTTTTGCTTTGTCGGATTTTAATACCTAGCCATGGCGGAGCTTCGAGGAAGTTAATGGGAGGGCATAGAAGCTAAAGCCGATGAACTATGTCTACTGAAGGGGCCGCTCATGAGTTCCAAGTGAAAGTCGAACATGAGTTGCATGTGATTATTAACTGCAATCAGCCGAACATTAGGAGAACGGGTTGCTTGAGCCCCTCGAAAGAGAAAGGAAGCTTGACTCATGACACCTACGGTTGCTACGAGACGCTTTTGATTACACAAAGACGTGCCTTGATTTCGGGAAATATCACGAGTCAGGCACATTGTGTGGAAAAACTCGGCCTCCTTGGCGAACATCGCCTGAATTCAATCCGAACTTCAAAACTTGTTACTTAACCGCCTAACCGTTAACTTGCTACTTAACCGTCAGCTATCGTCGGCGGCAGTCGTCCGTGGCAGCGATCGTCCCATAGTTGGTAGCCCAAAATAGTCCAAGTTCGGCGCATGCTCCCCGTCAGTTCCCCGTTAGTTCCTCGTCAATTCCCCATCAGTTCCTTGTCAGTTCCTCGTTAGTTCCTCGTCAGTTTCTCGTCTGCTCCCCATCGGTTCAGCGTCAGTTCGGCATCAGTTCGCCGCCAGTTCGCCGCTCGCCCAGGGCGTGTTTTCCAGCGCCAAACTGACCGCAATCGACCCGCAGTTTCCTGTGACCGCCGTTTCCCGGATGTGCGTACGGCTCGGCGGTGCACTCCCGGCGCCGCCTGCGGTGGTGACGCGTCACGTCATCCGACCACACCGTCACCGGGTCACCGGCCGACCCATGCCCACGTGCAGGCAGGTCGGTCAGGCAAGGCTCAGGTCACGACCTGCCGGCGGCGCCTTAGGCGCAGACGGGTTGGCAACGCCCAAGGTCCAAACCGGCCAGCCAAGGTTCAGATCAAGGCCGGCCAGCTAAAAGTCAGATCAAGACCGACCAGCCTAGGGTCAGGTCATGAGGACCGGTCAGCCAAGGGTCAGATCAATGCCGTCCGACGACGCCTCAGGTGTGGAAAGGCCGGCCAGGCCCCACGTCTCGGCAGACCGTCCACCTATGGTCGGCGGCATCAGCGGCGGTGCCGTGCTCGTGATACTCACGTATCACGAGTCATAGGGCTAGCCTAACTTCGTCACCGCGTGCTAACAACGGACCGAGAACAATGCCGCGCCAGTCTGATCCCGTTCATGTGGAACATCAGCCTGCTGCGTGGCCGGCCCCGTGCCCCGGCGCGTCCAGCCCCCTGACGGTGCCCCGTACGAGCGTACTCCGGCACGGATCGACTGGAGTGGAGTTTGGCGGAGTGGCGACCCGCCAGTTCGGTGGGCCAGCGTCGTAGGCGGGGTGGTCTGCTAAACGCCATGGCCCTCAGCGATTGCTGAGTGTTCCACCAGAGTTGGTCAGTTAGTTCATTGGGTTCACGGCCGTTTCGACCAAAACGGTTTGGCCACCTAGCGGCGATAGGGTTTATTTTAGTACGTCAGAGCCTGATGAAAAGTGGTACGGCGCTGAGTGCATCACCTCAAAATGAATCCTCGTCGGGTATTGGAATATGTTTTCAGAAGGAATAAGTTTCCGATCGTTCGCTAGCACGCTCCCATGTGACACAAGCTCCATGTGCTATTCCATAAAACGGTCTACACTCATCCGCGAAACGTTGGAACCAATCAACGTAGCAAGCATGTCGCACCACCGGCGTCCCTAAGCAGCGTGGGCACCGAGGTCAGTCCCTGTGGTGAAAATTCACAATTGAACTCAAACGATCTTCTGACCTCACATGGCAGACAATTGTCACTTGCAAAACAAAACTGCAGCACGGATATTCTCATACCCTAATATAAACGTGACATGACTAATAGCCTCGAGGGACAAGCGCTGGCCTTTCAACAACAGCCATATTAAACAAGCAATAAGCGAACAGATGCAGATGCATGGAAATGGAAACAATGGGCGGGCCGGGGCTGCGCGTAGTTAATCAATTGATAAAATGTCAAATTAACCCGAGGCCGCGACTCCAAACAATCTGAAACATAGCTCGAGTCATTTGATAAGTGCACCCTTCTGTGAACTCTGTGAAGTGTCGTCTGCGCTATTAGCAAACAGCGGTGACATCATCTACTGCCCATTTTCACAGCTTGACTGCTTTCCAGCAATGCACACAACGCTCAACTTACAAATGCAAACAGTGAAATGCGGCACAAGTCGAGCCTCAACTGGACTAACGGCACATCGGCAAACAACGCTCGGCGAAACACAAACCTACAAACACAACGATGCTTACTAGACACACACAGACACACACACACATGCACACCTCCCAGACTCACTCCACTTGCTACAGTGCATGACGTGTTTGCCTGTGGGGTGTGTGCTGCCTGCAATGCATATGAAGCTCCGCTGTTCACGGTCAACACGCTTCAAGGCATCGATGTCCATGACTAGACTGCATGTCAATAACTATCACCATCTCGTGTCGATATGCAGTGGCACCACGCGAACCTCTGACCATGGCTGGAGTTGTAGTGTTAAGAGTGGCCGAACACTGCCTGGCTTTGACAAATTCAACATTGGTGTCCATGGGGATGTGTGGAAGTGCATCACATAGAAACCACGCAAAAGCGCAACCTGAAATTATCGGCAGACTTTTGGAAAACTCTGCCAGTGGCCCTGGTGCGCGGCTGGCTGGAGTTGGGTCCGCCTCCATTTTCCGGCCGTGCCGGGCCGGGGGCGATCCGTCCGTCAGAGGCGCCCACCGCCGCGTCACGTGACCGGCGGCAGCGCGCGCGCGCGCACATCGATCCAGAACAAACATGGCCGCCGGCATCGCCCCGGGCCGCGACCCGGCCGTCACCGCCCGACAACGGCCGGCCGCGCGGGGATGTGGCGACCGGAAGCTGACGTCAGACGCGCATGGGCGACACACGAGTTGGCGAGCGCAACGCAGGTCACATCCTACGAGACTGTGCATCAGTGAGGTGCATTTATTCACTTCGCGCTCTCTTGACAAACTGAACTTCGAAGCGGAAATGCTTCGCGCTGGGCTGGGACAGCGGAAATCTCGAAACACGCCGTGGACCGAAGCGGCAGCCTCGGAAGACTCATCCTGCCCGGAGGGCGGGCGGGGATGTCATCACCCAGGCAGCTTTGCTGGGGCCACAGGGAAACGGAGCAAGGTGGCGCGACATAGCGTAGCATAACTTCGAGCGGAGATTATCAGAAATATCGGTACAGCCATGGGTGTTGTTTTGTATGCTTTTGAGGGGGCGAGTGTTCCATCAGTATTACTTTCCCCCGTCCCCAATAATTTCAACTTTTAACATCGGACCCTACAGAGCGTGCCCACAATCCATTTGTGCCTCACAATTTCCTCCATTTCCTCCAAATAAATGCCCCTGGGTGTAGCCAAAATAATTTCAGCTCGCTCCTTCCATGCATCGCCATAGATTTAACGTTAAATTCCCAAATAATTGATGCCGAACTGGCAACACCAAAAGAAGAGAGAAATTATAACTTCACAAATATTTACTTCTACACGTGCACAGCTGATACATCCATGATACATCCTTTGCGAATAATTTGGTGTATATTTGTCACATCTGACCATACTGTTAGGATTTCTGAAGACAAAACCTACGACTTTGACAACGCTTGTAAGCGTTATTGTCGACGTCATAGGTTTTGGTTGTTACACTGCAGACGCTGTGTCCAGATTATAAGCATCCAGAGTTTTTGGATGTTCCCAGACCCATGCGATCCCGTAATGGCCTTCGCCAGGTTAAGTGGCATCAATGACCTCAATTCACCTCACGTGACATTTTGAACCCGAAACGCCTTATGCGCATTTCACGACATGCATTTGAATTAAGTCACCATTTGTCAGGCAGTTGGAGTTGACCGCTTTTTCTCAGATGGGGTCGGTACACTTCCTGCTGCAGATACCGATACCCAATTTGTCGGGAAAAACTGACTTCTGATTGGCTATGCCGGCTGGCAACTTGACTCAAAGTGTACAAAGCATAAAATGCAATGACACAAAATGATTTGGTGACACTGAATACACCGGTTTTCGTCTTGTGGCTTTACAGAAGTGGGCAAGAACGTTTAATGAAATTGATTGGGAATCAACACAAGATATGAGGCTTCGAAGCATTTCGGGAAGGGTAGGTGGTCTTATCTTGCATTTCAAAACCATGGAATGTCAGTGAATTAATATTGAGGTGCACCGGTGGAGCTTCCTACATCTCTGGAGAGGGGATCGGGACCCGTCCCATTATTGGCTGAGCGTCTGAAGTAACTATCGACTGTAGCGTGAAAGGAACCCTTCTATATCTCTGGAGGGGCTCGGGGCCAGACCCATTACCGGCTGAACGTCCGAAGTAACTTCGGATTGTAACATGGAAGGAACCCTCCTATATATCTGGAGGGGCTCAGGGTCCGTCCCATTATCGGCTGAGTGCCTGAAGTAACTCTGGACTGCAACATGGAAGGACTCTGTAACCCTTTAGGCAAGTCCCACCAACGTTTGGTAAATTATTGAATCTCCGTCCCCGTCGAGGGCCAACGGTCCTTTCAGTACATAAAACGACTTCCCTGGATCCCGAAATATTTGAGCATGTTTGGGTGAGAATCACCTATCCAGCCGTTCGGTCCACCCAGTCGTGGTTCCATTTTGCCCTGCCTCTTTCAATTGTTAAACTGTTCTTGATAAAGGTGCCCCCTTTCGACAGTGCACCTGCTTACCAAGTGGACCATCCAGTAATTATTCACTTGCAAAATACGCTCTGTCGCCGATGGGACAGCTGTCAATTGCTGGTTCTGTGCTACGCTCTTAGAACGGAGTTCAGTTCTCGAATAGCCGCCTCTCCTGTCTTCCCAGGAAGTGTTGCCTTCGAAACAAAATGTTAAGACATGCATCTGACGCACCACCGACCCCCGTGTTTCGATCCCAGCAGTACTCGGTGATGTGGCTCGAGACCTTCGTCTCCCCTCCGCCCAACGTCCACAGCGGGCGCATATCTGCGGCGGTGCTCGCATCCGCGACGGAAACCTGACCCGGACAGACGGCCGGCGGCGATATCGATGTCATCCGACGACCAGGTTTTTGCGCACGCGCACGCGTCCAGCCGGCGAGCGAACTGACCGCAACCGTGTCTCCCGACCGGAAGGGTGTGTGTTCGAGTCCCACCTATCGGCAGTCTTCACCCGCGACCAATCGGCGTGAGAGATTGCCAACGCTATGCGACCCAGCAGTCGGCGCGTCGTAAAACCAATAGCCACCACCCCACCTCCGCCCCGTCGGCAAGAAGGAACCCGGCCGACTTGCCTCATGTCGGGAGGGGGGGGGGCGCTGTGCCGGTGGATGGTGCACGACCGCCGAGTACTCCCGGCGGTAGCCTCAGGTCACTCGCCGCGCCGTGGTTACAGGCGTGACTCGCGACATCACAGATAACAAACAGCACCGGTGCTCTCGGGATGTGAGACGGATCCTATTGGTGTCAACTCCCACTAAATCACACCGTATCTTAAATCACACCGCCTCTTCTTTTGGACAACAAAGCGCGCAATGAGCATGCCTGAAAATGCCGGTTACGTGCAAATTCCACTCGAAGTTTGTCACCAGCAGGCGTGAACGTTACCACAGCTGTGAGACACAGCATCCTCCCACTCACCAATGATCTTCACACTTAGTCGCACTCCCTGGATGCTCAAGATCAGATCGAGCTGAAAACTGCATGTGCCCAGATTTGGCAGATGTTCGCCCATGATTATCAGTGTGACCAGCTTGAGGCACTCACATCCTACGAATTCTATGGAGCGTGATTACACTTGCACTGCTAACTACAAACCACCTTGGGGGTGGGGACGTGTTTTCCACCTTACGACCCGGCAGCACCACACAGACCACGCAGATCCGAGAGCAAGCAACATCAGCCAGGCCTGTCTAGCGGGAGCACCTCGAAGTCTTACTGGTCGGAAGAAAACCATGATCCGCATTCAGTCATTTTTGTCACGCCTTCCCATCACACATAGGGAAGTGATGGCAGCTGTGTTCAAGAATCGGGCTGTCATGTCACCGGCATGGCCAGCTTGATCATGCAGAACCTTCCCACATTCGGTTCCTGCATACTTTCGGCGATAAATTTCACCAGCCGATTAGCACCCTAATATAAAAAATCGACTGAGACTGCCAACTGTCTGCTCCGTTGCATAAATACAGAGACAAACACAGGGAAAATACAAGCTTCTTCGATTAATTATTGGCACTTGAGGGCCCACATGCCTCGTTAAGCATAACCCGGACAAAAAGGTTTCTACATATATGTATCGGCAAGGTGCCGGAATTTGAACAAAACATGGCCTTACCATATTCTGTGGGCAATGTGTCGAAAATAATGCATTTCAATGTAACCCAACCGGACTAATTACATCGTGGGTAATACGCCGCTACGTCTATGCCCTTCACTGTCGCATAGGAATTGCAGTTTAAAAATCAACTACATTAAATGTAAAGGTAAGAAATACCAAGTTTTTAAGTTCCAAGTTTATAGAGCTGTTTGGCACTAACTATAAGACGGTTATTACATTGTCTGCCGTGTAATGATTATGCACTTCAGTCTCACCATTCTAGTTGCATTTTTAAATGCATAAAATGAGAGATTTTCTTTTATGTCCGACGCCTAACTGTAAATCAAATTAAAACAGCCTCCTATGATACGCGTTTCCAGAGCAGTCGACATTGGTGTTCGAGAACCGGTTTCCGAACATCGCGAACACGGCTCCACGAACACCGCCGCGGACGTCGGCAATCCGCTGCAAACTGGAAACCAACAGGTGATTAACTGCAGCTCGTCTCGGCGTACAATGGCTCAGACGTCTGGCATGTCGCGCCTGCGTTCAGAGACGTGTCCCAATGTGCGGATTAGGTAGCGGTCAAACGTGCCACGACCGGGCTGGAGAACGTGGCCCATGGGGTCACTGGGAACGCCGCCGACGACCGCTGTCCGAGACGGAGCGCTCCAAGACGCCGCCCAGCGCCCAGCGAAGTCCACAGCCGGTGGCCGAATGAATGCAAGTGTATTCGATAAACATGTCCACAACGTGTCACGTTCACGTTTCCTCCATACCAACGGCGGATGGGTGGCCCGCTGATTCATGGGGCGACGGAGTCATTGGGAGCCAGAAACGGACCGCACGACTCGAGAGCTCAGCTCAGGTGAGGACCAGATAGTGATCAGCTCAGTTGAGCACCAGATAGCGCTCAGCTCAGCTCAGCCCAGCTCGGCGCCAGATCCTGTTCAGTTCAGTTCAGCACCAGATCCTGTTCAGCTCAGTTTAGCACCAGATCCTGTTCAGTTCAGCTCAGCACCGGACTCCGTTCAGCTCAGCTCGGCTGTCGTTCCGGCTGCTCAGTTCAGCACCAGGGCGTGCAGGTGGCTGGCCGTCAGCACGTAGAGACAGCCGTTGGCCGCAGCCACGCCCAGTATCGGGTCCAGGTCCTCGAGACAGACCACCTGCTGCCGTGACACCTGCCGACAAATGTCGAACACCGTCGAACGGCACCGCGGGGCCGCGCTGTGCACTGCAAGTTGTTGCTTAGACAGAGGCAAACCGCTCTCCAGAAGAGTATTCTGAACATCGATTGATGCGACATTATGAATGTGAAACATTGCTAAATGGCAAGTTGTGTTGCTTTATGGAGCAGTGTTCCTATGCATGACTGCTTAGCGATGGAGTAATGCAATAACACCCAAACAATGTCGGTAGAATCGCCCTAACCCTAGGCTATTTCCTAGGCTATAAAACTCGACGGCTGGAAGAAAATAATGAACACGGTTAGCCATCTAGCGGACGTTTCGCGTACTATAGGTGTGCCATTTCCTTACCTGAGTCACACGCTGCCCAGTTTTGCGGTTGCGCAGATCTCCGGCAACGGGAGACGGCTGGTGGTAAATGTACACGTGACGAGATGTCTCGCAGATGACCGCATACGAATGGTCTGCAAATGTAGCACAAACAAAACAAGTGAAACGCGCTGAAACGGTGTCAATCAGGCCTGCATTAAAATGGTGGCCCTGGATTTTTGGTATCGTTGTCATATGCTTTAAAGGAAACTAACCACCTTGCCGAAATTCTGCAATCATACTAATTAGGGGCATTGGCACCTGAAAATGATGAATATGACATTGGTTTTGCGAAATATTATGCCCATACTTCAAAAAACGGGATTTTGGAAAGTTTATTTATTTTTATCATAGGCCTCTAAAGGTTCGCCAAGGGAGGAATATAACTCTATGGCAGCAATATAGACTGACTCATATAGCTTGTAATTTCCATTGAAATGCTGTTTGCTTCCATATGCTTCCATATGAAGGAATTTCAGAACGCCAAAGGAATTTTCACAACGCCCACCGAGTCTGTCCATGTCCCAAAACCGATGATAAAAGGCCTTATAACTTCGGCTGGAAGATGTTTTGGACCGAACGGAGTATGAGGTAAGTGATTTCTCGACGTGGTCTTCAAAACTGCTATCTCAGTTAAAATCCCATTATAAAGGTGGTTAGTTTCCTTTAACTAGTGTTAGCACTTTGTGGTTTGTTCCTACCTAAACTTTCTCTCAGGTTGAAAATATGGGCCGGAGTCGGATATCACACATTTATTTAGATTAGCTTCCTTACTCACCAAATGAAAATGGTGATATCATAGAGATCTAGCATTACCAAAACCTGACTGAATTCAAGTTTCTAGTCGCTGCATCCCACCGTTCTGGGAATGGGGACATCGTCAGAACGAGGCGATAAAAACGAATGCCGCGTTGCAGCAAAACAGGCTCCATCCAGTATCCAGTTTTGCATCATTTCTCCTCATCACTATTACACAGAAAAGCCGCCGCGTCATGACTCATGCAGACGTCCAGGCCTCTCAGAACCTGACGACTTGGTGCACCCCGGACGATGGTAGGGTTCGCAAGGCAGCAGCGAAGACAGACGAGCCAGGCGAGCGTCACCTTGCATCCAGCGAAAGCCACGTGCAGCGCGCGAACGACAGTAACACGGTGTGGAAAACTGAGGCCCCCTGGTCAGATTCTACATCTGCGCCTGTTTCCGGTCACGCGAAGTGTGGGGTACTGTCAGCCGTTTCATTTGTTGTGATGGTTAGACATGTCTACAGAAACAAGTGATGGAAGATACATCCACGACAGTTTCTCGTGCCTAGATTCAAGATATATTTCCGGGCAACGAGATGACAGCCGAAATCGGCAGCGCGTTGTTAGTCCCAACTGGGCGAAACTCTCCCGCCTCCCATGGTCCCACCCGATAGAACTGCGTCCAGGTACAGTCGGTATGTGTCGGACTCTTCGACACGGCACTGCGGTACCTACTGTCGGTATGTGTCGGACTCTTCGACACGGCACTGCGGTACCTACTGTCGGCATGTGTCGGTTTCAAGAGACAACGCATGTTGACAAATCGTAATCGCAATAGGGGCTGTAGGATGTGGCAAGCACCTTTGCCTTTTTACATCGATTTCTTCCATTTTTGTCAACCACGTTAACCAACAGATGGCGTCCTTCAGCTACGATTATCAGAACGTAATAGTTCAGCTCTATAAATTAACTGAGCGGCAGAGAACATACAGGAGCCAACACAGACACGAGCCTCTGACAGTGGACGCAATGGTACAACCCTGTACAACCCAATGGTCAAACCCTGTTGCTTCTAAAACTTACATTATGCCTCAGTCTCGACCGCTTACGTACATAAAATCGCTCGAAGCGACATGCCACACAACACACTGCCCACGACAGAACCCACAGGTACGCTGCTTCATTAAACAGGCCGAGTGTCTGTCTGAAGTCCACTCGCGTTAGGCTTACCGGCCTTGCGTCCATCGAGACCTCAGAGCATCATAGATGTATCAGAACTCCCGTAAAGTGTACATTCGGGAGTTTTGCCGCGTCCAGTGTGCGATAATTAGCCTTCGCCGGGCGCGCATAAGCCAGCTGACAGGGAGCACACTGCCAGAGAGTGTACGCTGTGCGCTTCCCGCGTGACCGGCACCGTCTCGGTCGGACCGGTGTCCCGGTGGTGGGCAGGCAGGAAGGCAGTCCATGTGTTCGGTCCGCGTACGCCGGACGTGCCGCACACATCAGCCCCACACCACCTGACGGGGGATTCCTTGTGCTGCTGGCAGACTCAACCGGACGCGAGTATTTCCACATCCGACATATTTTCAAATGGACACAATTTAAATTGCGATCAAGCTGCACCCCATGCATTTAAATGTACACGGTGGACGGCTCATTAATTGGGCATCAGGGCCGGACCGGTAACGATGACACACGGCGCCCGCCGGGGGCGACACCCACTTCAATGTGCTCCCTCCGTGCAGTTGGCTCCAACTGCAATGTTCATTCTGGAGTTCAGGGGCACATGGACTGCGTCGGTCATGCAGCTCAATTGATCATTCTATGAAAGAGATGATGGCATGGCTGTTCGCACAGTAGCCACTACATTGCATCCGGTAGAACGTCCGCCCGCCACCACCGACCCGGCCGGCCGAGTCGCCGCCATCGCCAACTTTGACAGACCGTCACGCTCAGAAGTGGCCGCCGATTTTCATATTGAAAGTGACAGACCATGCGCCCGGTGGCAGTCGTCGCATAGCCGAAGCTGTGGTGACACAGAGCCATTGGCTGGCACGTTATTGCGACATGACCTGGGCGATGGGAACCTCTGCCGTTCGCCATCATGTCCATGCTCGAAAAGCACTTTTTATTTTGGCACCTGATAGTTATACACTTCGAAAGGGCCCATTGCATTGCTCACAGCAACAAATCATCGTCTATAGTTCATCAGTATAAATATGATAAAATTGACTATGGCCGGTGGTAACTTATTTTGCTCAACCGATTTTTTTAAAAAAATCACCATGCACTTAAAAATGGATTCTATTCTTTTTTTTGCTCCAATTTTACACTTCTAAACCAAGTCAAATCGAGACCTTCAACCCCATTACCACAATGTGCACCGACAGCTTAGCTGACCTCGGGTCGCTGCTGCTCCAGCTGCTGAAGCACCTTCAGTAGCGCCAGTCACACCGCCGCCGCCCCAGTTACGGCCGGAACGATCGATACTGACTGGCCCCCACCACCTGGGCGACACATCGGCTGATGCGCCTGCTCAGTGTGGGAGGTCCTTGTCTCTGACCCTGGTCAGACGATCCACCGACCAACTCCTACCCAGTTTGTCGGGGGAAACGTCTGCCATCCTAAACCGGGATGACAGCAACTGGGGGTGTTCACCGTGTGGCGGGATTAACGTTCACCGACCACCGGCCACCGGCTCCCGTGCATGACCTTTAAGCATGACCTTTGAGCGGATCGTCCGGTCCGGTGGCACGAGCCGAAGGCACGGCCTCACCCCCGAATTACCGGAGCCGTCCCCTGTTCACCGGGGCCGAGGAATCGAGATCGTGACGCCGTGTGCAAAACGTGGTGCGGCAGTGAATTTGAGAGCAAGCGCGTGAACAAGACTGCCCCAAGTGGTGCGACAAAGCGAAACCTCTACCGTGTCCGCATGCAGTTTGTTGGCATGAGTGGATGCAATACAACGCACGAAACTAACTGGACCACCCACTCGCCACTCGACATCGAAATCAACAACCACCGCACGGTTATGCCGCCACCCGGCAAGCATGAAACCGAACGACAAATATTGCCTGTCAAGGCGTGCAGGCCACATATAATATTTTAACTGCTCGCTTAGGCTGGGACAGAGCCGGGTATGACGAAGACAATGACTATGTCTGGAATCACCATACATAAATAAGCACTGACCTGGAGAAGAGGTGAGGAACTTGCGCTGCTGCTTGGACGCCTGCACGAAACCAAACGCATTCAGCGTGCCGACGTGATCACACTGCCACCTGTCGGAAAACGGAGGAACGAGTAGAGCCACCGCTTGTCAGCTGAAGTGTCTGTAAATGACACTCCTGCCACCTGTCAATAACAAGAGTAACTACAGTCACTGCCGTCCGCGGATAGAGACGCACAACTCAGCCACGGTCGTCGACTCTGGTGACCGTGGTGTGATGTAGTTCTTCACAATCACCACCACTGGAGCACACGTAACGAGTGAGTCAGGAGTTGGAATCCACGCGTCTTTGCAGCTGTTCTCGGCAAGCACAAACCACTAGGATAACTGAGACAACCGTTCTTTTGGCTTACAATGAATCCTTTTGAAATTCTGTCGTCCAAAGGCAAAAGGACACATCCGGGATATTTAGCGTGTTCAGGAGAGCTGTTGTGATTCTGCCATTTTCCCAGATGCTAATTGGACAACAAGGAATTACCTAATACTACTCAAACCGGTGTCGACCAAATATTTCATGCATATTCTTTCTCCACAATATGCCCGATTTTTGTTTGCAAAAACTTAGAAAAAGGCTTTTGCCTCTGCTTTTGCAGTAAAAGCTAATCAGAATCCTCAGGCAAAAAGACGTATCAATGAAAACACAGGCAGAAAGACGTATCTATGGGTGATACACATCTCTGCCCGAGGAAGCGTATGCACAATTTTCTGCATAACATACTAAACTTAATCATATTTTTGGAACCGCTGTCTCCAGCTGTTGGTGTCGATTTGTAAGTATGTGTGGGTGACCAGACCTCCTCAGTGTTAGTCTATCTCGGAAGAGGTCTTTTTGCCACCGAGGCACTGCAGTGATCCTCTGGCAAAAAAGTACCTCGTGAGATACGTCCTTTCGCCACCACCAACACGGAAGGGGAACTCGGGCAAAAAGACGCGAGAAGTGGCAAAAAGACGCTTGATGACTGAAGCGTCTTTTTGCTTGCACAAAATTATGTTTCAGTGGACTATGTAGAATTTCTGGGGACGTATTCTTCAAAATACGTCTTTATGCCATTGTATGACTAAAACTGCAGTAGATACGTTTTTTTGCATGCATACGTTCTTTTGCCTGAGCAAGTGAAGTCAATTTTTATGCATACGTTTTAATAAAAAAAACTAAGTACGTCTAAGGCTCGCTTAAAAGTATCATCTCAAAAGCCATATTCTAGAAGAAGATAGATCCCTCCGCGACGGTCCGAACGACGTAAAAACTCACGTGCGCAAAAAATGCACCTACTTCCTATTGCCTTTGGATGGCAGAATGCATCGAAGTGAGGAGCAAAATGTACTACAAGATAACAAAAAAGAATAAAAATACTAACAACTACAACCTGCACCACCAGGCGACGACACCACCAAACCACCATCCCATGACCGAGGTCGTGTCACTGACCTGCCATCACGTGACCTGGGCTGCCAGAGCAGGGCGTCCACGTCGTGCCTGACACAGAGCGCTGGCTGCTCGGAAGCTGCCAGTCTCGCGGTCAGGATGAACTGGTGACTGGCCAGACTGGTCTGCAAGGCAAGACATACAGTTTTAGGATGAACTGGCCAGGCTAGTCTGGGGAAGGGCATCCGGTTAAATCCCTTCAGGATGAACTGGTGTCTGGCCTTACTAGTTTGGGAGGCAGGGCATCCAGTTAAATTACATGAGGATAAACTGGCGACTAGCCAGACTAGTCTGGGGGGAGGGCATCCTGCCACATGCTAACAGAATGTGCTCCGCCTAGGCTGGCCATACTGGTCCGAAAGACATGTACTGAAATGTACCATCAGGATGGTCCACTGGCTAGAAGATAGAGGTTTTCACCTCTTTATTGTTTTGTAATGTGGGATTTATGATGCAGCCACAATGATTATCACTTAGCAACCACTCCTTCCAGCAGCTAAAACTTTCACATCGACACACAGCAACGCGAGATAAGCTCGTGCACACATATTGATCGCTCAGGATCCAGAAACATTCTGTGATTTTGTGCATTAGGTATGCAATTGAAAAGATGCTGGTCTGCATTTCATCTGGCAATCAGAATCTGCCAGCCACCCTAAGATAACAAAACAATTTCTCGTACGATACCATGTACACCATGCACAAATACACCACTAAACCATACACATATACAATTACCACATCATGTACAAACATGCATATTACAAACTTTAGCTCAATGGGTGCAAAAGGTTTGACAACTGGTTCTACTTCACCTAGCTATACATATATGGCAAGCACAGCAAACTCGGACAAAACTCAGGACCGTTACAGTCATCATACGCAGCAGTGATTTACAGCCCGGACCGATCGATGTTGCCTTCCGGCCGCCGCGCGGCGCCACAGTCGACACGACGACACGCTACCTGGTGAGTCACCCGGTGTGTTTCCCCGTCCAGCCGCACGAGTGCAGCACTGTCCTCCGGGTAGTCGTCGCAGTCCTCCAGCTCGGTGGCGTTGTACGGTCCGGCCTTGTCCTCGTCCGGGTACTGCGGCACACGCAACAGGCGGGGTGGCTGTCAGCCACACGACGCGTTGTCTGTTCGGGTGACACGGCGACCTCGACAATCTCCCACGACGATCGGTCGCGGACGAAGAGCGGCGACAGGTGGAATTTGGGGCTCGAACCTACGACCTTTCGGCTGGGAGCCCTGCCCTGGACTATTCGGCCCCAGCACACAGCAGCTGAGAGCAAAAGAACCCCAAAAGTGATCAATGAGTAATTAATCAATCAATCAATACATAAATGAGTAAGTAAGTAATTAATGGACTAGACTCACGAGCTTAGTCAGTGCAACGTTACCTGCCACAGATGGTTGCAGTGTTCGTATTACGCACTTAACAATACCGTCAAAATATCATAAAAATGGCGAACATCTAAACAACATGACCTAAATCGCCTACAAAAAGTGGAGGAGAGATCATGTTTTTATCAAGCCCACAAGTACTCACACACAAACCTGGATAGTTTTTCCATTTCTAGAGCATGAGTGTCAAGCTGCAGCATAAATAGCAGAACACAACTCACCTTAGGGTGCATAATTACCACGAACATCAAATAAATAAATGAGGCTTAAAATTATATTCAAATCCGTTGCTAATTTTTCGTCTACAACAGGAAAACAACACATTTTTATTTCGAATAGGTGACTGGGTGATGAAAATCAAGAGAAGACGAAAAGTCGTCTCAGCATCTGTGACCTGCCGAGGGTCAGTACCAGTCGTCCGATGACACTGTACCCGTGACCTGCCGAGGGTCAGTACCAGTCGTCCGATGACACTGTACCCGTGACGCGGCACCGTACCTGTACGGAGGCAGTCAGCTGAGACAGGTGGCGCGCCGCCTCTGCCGCCAGCTCAGCGTCGGCCGTCTGCTGGCCGCGCGTGTCGCCCACCAAAAGCTCCGCCCACGACCGGCCCCGCTCCATCTTGGCCAGCACCACCTCCACTCTGCACGGACGGACCCGGGAATAGAGATTAGCTGCACAGCATCGCCACTCCCTGGCTCTACCAGCAGGCAATCTATCAATTACACAGTCGTCATGCGCCCCAAATCAATCAAATAACGTACGATTTTTCCTCTAAAAACAAACACATTCGGCATGCGTCTGATTAATTACAGTGAATGATGAACGGTGAATAATTACGGTGAACACTTAATAATGCACAAGCTGCCATCTTCTTGTGAATGCTGATAGCCACTGCGACCTGGGTGGAACAACGGCGAGTCTCAATGACAGGTCGAACTGACTAATCGGTTGATATTCGCACAGCTGATGCACACTAAGGATCTATTGCAACGCCACGAAGACAGTGTGTCCTCAACACCAAACGATGCATCGACGAATCCGCTCACAGGAAGCTACGCCGCACACACGCTGGCCCCGCCACTCGCAGACCTTCTCCACCGAAATTGTGTTCAAACACGATAATCACCACTCATTTACACCTTGAAGTCTACCGAGGTCTCTTCGGCCCGGCCATGGAAGACTGTGCCACAGGTTCCAAGCTGTGAATCTCCCGAAACACCCATCGCCACCAGTCACCGGCTCATGAGACCGGTGAATCAGTGACGTCACAGGCCGTCCCGACGGTCGGACCGGGCCACACGGTGGGAACCAGACCCCCCCCCCCCTCCTCAACTGACCTGCCGGCGTCGTGTGTCCACGTGCTGTCGTCCAGCCGAACGGTGGCCGCCAGACTGCCCTGCAGCAGGGTGTCTCCGGCCACGGTCACGGCCAGCGAGGTGGGCTCCAGGACCACCTGCACACCGCGACCGGCGCCGCCGGCCACGGTCAGCTGCATGGTGACCTCGTCCTCCGTCTGACACCACACGTACAGCGGCGCCGCCTCCGCCGCCGCCGGCTCTGCTGGGGCACAGACCACACTGTCACGCTGCAGCTGCCTCTGGTGGGGTACAGGGACGTCACTGCCACACCACAGCCGCCTCTGGTGAGGTACACAAACAGCACTGCCACACCACAGCCGCCTCTGATGTGGTACAGGGACGTCACCGCCACACCACAGCCGCCTCTGGTGGGGTAGAGGGACGTCACTGCCACACCATAGCCGCCTCTGGTGGGGTACAGGGACGTCACTGCCACACCACAGCCGCCTCTGGTGAGGTACAGGGACGTCACTGCCACACCACAGCCGCCTCTGGTGGGGTAGAGGGACGTCACTGCCACACCACAGCCGCCTCTGGTGGGGTACACAAACAGCACTGCCACACCACAGCCGCCTCTGGTGGGTACAGGGACGTCACCGCCACAATACAGCCGCCTCTGGTGGGGTAGAGGGACGTCACTGCCACACCACAGCCGCCTCTGGTGTGGTAGAGGGATGTCACTGCCACACCATAGCCGCCTCTGGTGGGGTAGAGGGACGTCACTGCCACACCACAGCTGCCTCTGGTGGGGTACAGGGACGTCACTGCCACACCACAGCTGCCTCTGGTGGGGTAGAGGGACGTCACTGCCACACCACAGCCGCCTCTGGTGGGGTACAGGGACGTCACTGCCACACCACAGCCGCCTCTGGTGGGGTAGAGGGACGTCACTGCCACACCACAGCCGCCTCTGGTGGGGTAGAGGGACGTCACTGCCACACCACAGCTGCCTCTGGTGGGGTACACAAACAGCACTGCCACACCACAGCTGCCTCTGTGGGGTAGAGGGACGTCACTGCCACACCACAGCTGCCTCTGGTGGATATAGGGACTGCACTGTCACACACCACAGCGGCTCCTGGGGGAGGGAGAGGGGGTGCAGGGACATAACTGGCACACTGCAGCCAAGGTCCGCTCTGGTGGGGTGCAGACATGTCACTACCACAATAGCAGACTCTGGCGAGGTACATGAACATCACTGCCACACTACAGCTGTTTCTGGAGTCTGTTCCAGTACCGGGTGGGTAGATTGGGGAGGCTCAGCTCGACAAGCAGACACGCCACTGCTGCGCCTTCCGACCTGGCCGGGCGCCATTGTCCGGACGCTGACCAGCGCTGTCGTCTCTGTCAGCCTGTCCGCCGCCGGACATCTCGTGCAGGGCGACCTGTCGTTCTTCCTCCATGTGGCATTGATGTGACGATGCACTTAACGAATGGAACGCCACCACCGGCAGCGGTCTTCTAGCACGGTCAGTAGCTGTTCCCGGACACGTACAGAACGCAGTCCATATCATGTTCAATTCCTCTGTTCATAACCATTCACTCTCGCCAATGGCACAGACTCCTCATCCTAGCCTATTGGTACTTCACACCCAATGTTTGGGTTAGTTATCTCCCTGTTGCCTAGTTAGTTAGTTATTTGGGTTTTCGGGCGTTGCCTAGTTAGTTGCCCTGCTGCCTAGTTAGTTACCTCCGCCATCTAGTAGGTTACCTCCCTGTCGCCTAGTTGGTTTCATTCCTGTCGCCTAGTTGGTTCCATTCCTGTCGCCTAGTCGGTTACTTACCTGTCGCCTAGTTCGTTACCTCCCTGCCATATAGTTAGTTATCTTCCTGTCGCCTGGTTGGCTATCTACCTATGGTTCCATTAGGTCACCTCACCTGTGACGGCCGCCTCCTCGGTGCGGGTTCGTTTGCTGGGCGGTGCCTCTACAGGTCGCTCTGTGTCGTGTGTGAACCTGACCGGCTTGTCGGCCGCCGCCGTGAGAGCAGCGCCGTCTGTCTCCAGACAGGCGTAGTGGATAGTGCCGGAGGAGGCGGCCTGTCGCAGCCGGCCCAGCTGCCAGCCGCCGTCCCCTGCGGCAGGTCACACAGAGGTCACACAGAGAACAGCAGCCAAAACAGTAATGGCCAAATGCTGCCAGACGCCATACCCTGTGGCGCGTCACAGGTCACACACAGAGATCAGGTCACGACACACTGGCAACTGCTAGCCACAATGCCCCGTGCCGAGCCAGGTTATGTATGTCACACGGATGTCAATGTGCAGTCAACATAGATCAACAGCTGTCAGACATTACCTGTGGCCGATGCAAGAGAGTAAACAGACAGAAGTCTGTGGTCGGGTCAAGATGGACCAAGAAAAGGTCATACAAAGGTCGCCTACAGGCACCACCACACCTGGCAATACTACCAAAAACGCCCACCACCAATGAAGGTGAACCAGGATGACAGGGTACCAAATACGACATCGCCACCGACACCAACCGCTGGTGGAGGTGAACCAGGAGAGCAGGACACCAAATCAAACATCACCACCAGCACCCACTACTGGCGAAGGTGAACCAGGATGGTAGGGCACCAAATCCGACATCACTACCAACACCCACCACTAGTGAAGGTCAACCAGGATGGTAGGGCACCAAATCCGACATCACTACCAACACCCACCACTGGTGAAGGTCAACCAGGATGGTAGGGCACCAAATCTGACATCACCACCAACACACACCGTTGGTGAAGGTGAGCCAGGAGAGCAGGACACCAAATCCGACATCATCACCAACACCCACCGTTGGTGAAGGTGAACCAGGAGAGCAGCGTGACGAACGAGGCGTCGTCTCCTCCGCCGCACCACGCCGACACGTCGCCGGCCTCGGTCACGTGACTGGTGAGCACGTGCAACGCGCCGGCCGAGTCCAGCAGCGAGTGCAGCAGCACGAACCCCCGGCCCTCCAGCAGGGTGTCGCTGAACACCAGCTGCGGCAGGGGTCGGTGGTTGAGAGCGGGCGGGGGAGGCGAGAGCAGTGTGTATACGGTCCAGATGGGACCGTGGGGTCGAGAGCAAGATCGTTGTCACTGAGACAGTACAACGCAGCCCTGTATCCACAGTGAGGACCTGGCAGGTTGTTGTGCTCTGGCTCTGAGCAGGTTCTGGTGCTCTGGTTGTTGTGCTAAGGGTCACTGGCAGGGATCTGGTCCAGGAATCAGTAACCCCCTTAAACAACAGCATCAATATTACAACAACATGAAAGGATAAGGAAATTCCATGCTGTCACATCTTAAATAATTGCAACTGTGAAATGTCACACAAAGAAGACAAGAGTTATACAGGGAAAGACAAGACATGACTAAGATATTTGTAGAAGCAATAGCAGCAAATAAAACGATTTCTGTTCACCAACATCATATCCATACTGATATTGTGCAGAATATGCACAATGCTACTGAGACAAACAACTGACCATTCTGAGCACAACAGAAGTGGCTGCTGTCACCCTCCACCCAGCTATAGCTGCCAGGGACCCCAGCATGCCGACCTACCTTCCACGGGGCAGCCAGCGCACGGTCCCCGGTGTCGGCCAGGTGGAGCCGCCCACGGCCGTCCGAGACCAGCGCCAGGTCAGCCGAGGTCAGACTCAGGGACGGGTGGGCAGCTGGCTCGCAGGTCGGGTCACCGGCTGGTAGCTGCAGTACAGAAGCGGCGCGGAGCGGTGCCGCTGGCGCTGTCGACTGCCGAACGGGTCAGGTCACAGGTTAGCTCACTGGCTGGTCGGTGCAGCACAGAGGCATCGCCGTTGGTGCTGGTGACGGCCGAGACAGGTCGGGTCACGGGTCACGTCATGGCGATGTTCTGAAATTCAACCTTCTGGAGTGAGGGGTGCCATGCCAAGACGTCAGAACATGTCCACGACGTCCATGTTGGCAGAAGTCACAACAAATCATGTTCAATTGTGATAAATAGCAGGTTTAACAATATGATCCATCACATCTAAACCATAATGGGTGGTGGTGGTGGTGGATTTGTGCTTTAGGGCGCATCGACTGCGTTGGTCATTTTGCGCCCATGAAACCATAAACCATAATGGGATGTGGAAATTTTGAAACAAATTACAGCTGAATGTCATCATATTTCATCAAAAGGAATTCAAGAAGTGAAACTGATGTCCAAGGTCAAAACAAGCTTACATTATGTGTTGGCTCCAATTTAAATTGGATAATTGTAGGCCAATGACATCAGGTGAAGACATCAAAACTTGCAGTGATGTTGAGACAAATCAGCAATATTGCATGCATATGGTGCTATTGGAATGTGGAAAACAATGATGTCAACATCCTGAATGTATGATTGTCAGACACCAGACATTGACATAGTAAAACTGCTAACCTTGGATGAATATATTTTAATACTGTGAATGAAGTCACCCCAGACAGTCAAACTCTGTTCCCCAGAGGTCAAAACAAGCTTATCTTGGGTGCAGTTTTAAACTGCAAATTGCGGTTGTCCACCAGTATGTGGAGTACAGGAGGTAACACAGCATAGAAGATGATCAATAGACAGGAGATTACAGGCGAGGTAATGCTGCCAGCCAGACAGTTGGTCACAGAAACAATGACATGACACCAATGATAACTTAGTACCATAAAGTTGCAATAACCAGATCAGGCAATCACCTCACCCATTACCGGACAATGACATGACTCGCTCTGATCGTATCTGACATCACCTCACCAACAATAGCCTGAGCTGTCATGACAGCCATGAGACCAGAACTCACCTGATCCAGTCCCACCTGCTGAAGACTGCCACTGGCTAAGAAGTAGTAGTTGAGGTGGGGCAGCCATGGATCCGGCCACAGGTGGTTGTGCAATGCATGCATGCGCACCTGTTGGTACGAGTAGCTGCCAGCCGACTCTGCCACCTGGAGCACTCCTGTGGGAGCACAGTGAAAATGTCATTTTAGCTGCATCTATCAAAGTGCATGGGTGTTTGTGTTATATAGTGCAAATTATATAGAATCCATGCATGAAGTAACCAAAAACAAAAACATGGTTAGGGTAGTTCAGGGTAGGTTTGTTTTTAAGTTGGAAAATGGTAAGGGAAAGATGCTTGGATATTTTCGTGCCACCTTTTTTGTGAAAAAAGATCAGGCTAGGTTAGGTTAGGTTTTCTTGAAACTGAAAATGTTGACATGTTTTGTTCATATTTCTAGTTCTGTTCCAAAAAGGAAGCTAAACTATGTGAGGCTAGGCTAGGTTTTTTTGTGAAAATTGATATGTTCTTCATTATAGTTCACTTAATATGGTATTCAAGCATTTTTCTCCACAAACTCCAAACAATGCCCTAAAAGGCAAATTTACCATACAAACTACAACATTGTGCATTTCCAGAACCTGGGGAATGCACAGAAAATAATACTTTGTCAAATGAACTTACACATTTAACTATATTATTGTGATGTGGGTGGCAGACCCATCCCATTGACAGGAAGTGGCTTGACTATACATACTGGATCATGCTGATGCATGATTTTCTGAGATGTATGGGATTCTTATGCATAAATACTGTAACATTGCACCATACATCTGCTCCAGATGATAGCATATATTTACATATCCATGCCAAATTGATTGAACTTGGCCATCAAATACAAAATAATACCTACAACACAAACAAATGAGCAATGAATGCAAGGATTGTATGGTAATGAGAAGCAGGAGCTTCTTGTTATTGTTTTATGCTTGAATAGTACTATGCCAATGATAGTGCTTTGCTTAACAGCATTGACCAACTCCATGAGATTCAGGTTAAGTGCACAAATTGTATACCAAGTTCAATTGGCTAACATTTGATTGGCACATGCTTCAACCAAGCCAGCACAGTGGTATGAAACTAGATGCACACCAACCACACTACCATGTTTTATATAGCATAATATATAAAATATATTATATCATAATATAATCTAACCTAACCTAACCTAACCTAATCGGAAACCAGAATCGTCCAAAACAAATTTTTCCGCCATGACGTCATCAAATATATTGAAAATAAAATAATACAGCATCACAAGAAATTTCCAACCCTTATCGACGGTTGCTGGCACGTGTTGCGAGTATTCATTCTCAGAGATAATGTCGAATTAAGGCAGAAACATAAGGTTTTCGATGACAAAGAGTATTAAATCGAGTGCATGAAGTGTTGAATGTCTTCTTTATCACGTCTGTGACACACCAGGTACGGATAATTATACGCGATGTGCTATGTTTGCAGAGTGAAGATTATGGTCGTGTATTTGTTTGCCAACTGAAAAATAATTATTTGCGGAGAAAATGAGTGGTCGCATCATGATTTTTACATCAAAATACCCTGTATTCCAAAAAAAATCCAAAAAATCTCATCTTACCTAGATCTGGAATAATACCGATTACCACTCCCCATACCCAAGCAGATTTGAACCTAGGTAGCCAAAAATTAGCTATCTACACTAGCCTAGTCCAGCCTAGTCTAACGTAGCCTAGCCTAGCCTAGCCTAACCTAACATCACCTAATCTAATACAACTTAGACTGCAATAATACCCTTAAATTTACCTACCTTCCTGGGCATCTTTGGAATGTATTGGTATCTTCTCCAAATTCAGCTTGTATCCTTCAAAATCTGGGTCCAATAGATTTGAATTAGGTTTCAGGACAAATGTCTCGGTCTCCATGATGAAACAAATAATTATATGAACACCAATGAACAACCCGAGATGGTACTAGTCTCTAAATTACCCAAGTCGTTAATTTTTATCGCTTATTGGTGGACGTCTTTTTACCGGCACGCCGCTAAATCTCCAAGTTCGCCGCATGTTATGGTGCTTTTTGCATCGGCTGACAGTAGCCGAAAACAAGCTGGCAGCACAGTGAACATTGAAAACTTCCTTCAACGCAAACATTTTATCCGAAAGGAAACAATTCGAGAAAAAAAAACATGTACTAAAAGTGAAGTATTTAGCGAAAGAGATGCATTATTCCCCCCACCGCGTGATTCCAATTCGGTTGATGGAGATCGTAGTAGCTGTTCGTGATCACGGTGACAATCGCCGTGCGAAACGTCAACGTGGAGTTCATCGCTATATGGGAGTAGGTAGCGTATAATGTATTGTCGTGAGATATTTAGGAATGAGGCCACCTCGACTACTATGGCCATATAGCGCAAAAATTTCTCGCCGTATTCAGTGTATAGGATTCAGTGTTTAATTTAGCCATGACGATATCCGGTGGTATCGCTTATCGTAGGATACATAAGTAAGTAGGTAGGTAGGGGAAGAGGGGGGTTTCTGAACACTTAAGGCATTATGCAACAAATAGCTCTACTGCTGCTTCTGTATGGCTGAACCAGTAATTGTACTGTGTTTACTGAGCACAAAAATGAACAAGCTATCCATATTCAAACAGTTCCTTTCAATGAAAATACTCTAACCACTTGCAAAGAGGAACTTTAAAACATAATTATTTGATAGTGGTGTGCCGTGTTCTGAACACGAAAATGGGGTCATGAGATGTATACTGCAGCGAGTTCACTACAGCTGTAATTCCTCCAAATTTTGTGCTTCTAGTTTCCGATCTTAGGTGCCCAAACTCCCCCGGTGAACATTATGTGAGAGGCATGTTGACCTGGTATCTTCTGCACTTCCTACGGTAGCGTTGCTTGCACTCAAAATGTAACGGAATGTGGTGCGTACAGAACTGGGCTGTTGAAATAAACAACTTGAACTGGATATGAATGCAATGTTTCCTTCCAGAGACAAAGTTCCATGACGACAATTCCAAATGGTCCAATTGGACATTCATTGCATGAGTGGGCTTTAATTAAGTATTTCCCTCTTTACTTTCATGGGCAAATGTTATTACATCAAGCAACTCATATGATAGTGTAAAGTAATCTTAAGTGCAACATTAACCAACGGCCCTGACCGCTAACGATTGTGTGGTCGGGTTAAAAAACGTGATGGCTTCGAGATTCTAACCCATCACCACCCGTACGGAAAGCAGACACCTTAACCAACTGCACCAATCGTCAGCACAGCGTGGGCCGAGTACGCGATGTAGAGCGTGCTGACTGAGGAGATGTTTATTTCCTCGACTATCTCTGATGAAGTGTCGCATGTTCTTTACACACCACCTTCATTTATTGTGCTCAGAATAATTTTCAGAAGGGGTAGGTAGGCCTGGTTCGACACTCACACCGATCGGGACATTTCCGAATCCAGCGGCCCACCAGCGAAACAGTGTGGGCGGTGCCATTAGCCGTGAATGTGCAAAAAGAGTTGTGAACCACCCAATAAACAAACAAGGGGTAGGTAGGTACAAGGACAAAAATTATACCAACCTAGTTAAAAAATTGGAAAATTTTAACAAATTTCAACTTAGAGGCCTGACAACCTAATCCAACAAACCTAGCCTGATTGCTTCTTTGAGGTAAAATGTGTGTAAAACATGCCTTGTGAATACCTTACAGTGCAGTAATGCCCACCTATGTGCCCCTACCTGTCTAGATATCTACACAGGTCATGAGTGTGCAGGAGCAGATCCAGAAATCCTGTTTGGGCACTTGTTCTGGCAACACTATTTCTCCAGAGGGAGCATCTTTTCTGCTTGTGATGGGTGCCATCACCTGAAAACTTGTTGAGTTGAGGTTTACTGAAGTGGATGAATTTGTATTTTAAGGTGTTAATTGGATTAGATGGGGTGATGTTTGAATACCATGCATATGAACATGATTATGATGATGATGACATTCATTGCTGTTGGAATTGTTAAATTTTCAATTGGTGAGCAAAATAACTATAAAGGATTAATTTTGAGTCAGGTAATATATAATAAGAAGTAATGTAAAATGAAAAAGCATAACCTGATCTAACATTACCAAACCAAACACATTATACTCCAGCTAGCATCTTTCTTATTTATTTTTTTAACAAAAATATAGGAGAGGGGCAAGGCATCAGTATAGGACATCTGCCTTCCAGGCTACTGGACAGATAGGAGGCAACCAAGACTGATCAGGAGGCCCCCAATGTGGAAGAGGGCAGCCCCTTCCAACATGAGGAGATCCTCTGTGGCATCTATTCCCCTCTCACCCCTGGACATATAGCATGGTCCTTCCATGAGCAATGTGGGTTCGAATCTCACCTGTCGCTACTCTTCGCCCGCGACCAATCGGCGTGAGAGATTGGCGACGCTATATGACTCAACGGTCGACATGTCGTAAAAACCAATAACCAACCAACCTTCCATGAGCAAGGATGTTTTGAACATCATACCATACTAATACAGCATATCTTTGCCAATGCAGCACACTAGTAAGGTCAGATTTGTCATATTTAGCACTACTGTGTGCTACTTCCACCAAGAATATCTCTGTGCACTATCCTGATAATCAGTGTGCACAATTGGGTGCTAAATGACCTACCCTGGCCGATGCGCCCCTAAACCCCAATCATCATCATCAGTGTACACAACGTCATGCTCTGATATGCACCAGTATGCACCAGTCCATATCATTATATGCCAATTACATCTGATAAAAATGCATAATTTGCAGACTGTGGAACATGTATCTACTCATTGACATGCATTGCAACATATATTTGTATTGCTGACTGACTACTTCCACTACAGGTGTTACAGAATGATTGGGGTAGGAAATGGGGGAATTACTGTGTGAAGAAAATTTTATGAAGAGGCTTAACCCTTCACCTTAATCTTTTTCATGATGCATTTCTTGGTGCCACAGTGTTGGGCCTATGCTAGTTTTTGACAGCAAGTAGACTTATCAAGTGTTTTATTAATGTTGGGAAAATGTTGTCATCTCAATTAAGGAAACCAACCTAATGCCTTTAATCACTTTGTCTTTGACATTATCCTCAGGCTGTCAATATGGGACTTGATGATTTGGTTTTCTAATGTCTATGACTCTCCAAATCATGTTATGAAACTGATGTTATATTTTGCATATGTGACGAACAGCCAGTTGACACCTGATGCTTAACCTTGGTTTGCTTTATCCTCAGGCAAGTCGGGTGCATCAGTGCTAAGCTATGCTGGAAGATGATGCCCCAGTTATTTATGGCTTGGAGTTCCAGGTACTTTAGCAAATCTATTGTGTCATGTGGGTCCGATATTGTGATTATCTTCTGATTGGGGATAGCTATGCATCCAACCATATAGGCTGTCATCAGGTTTTGCTGATTTGACATATCACTGTTCCCCATGGTATGTCTATCTTTGCTTCACTGGGTGACCTGAGGTTCACTTGGAAGAGCATCTGACAGGTATTGTCAACAAATTTATATATTTGAGGTGATCTTAGCTCCTCAATGAAACATCTATGTTTATCAGCTATGTTCAATACCCTTGACCTGACTACACTTCTTGAATTCTTATTTAGTGCTTGTCATGATTGATACTTTGCATGGACTATGAGTTCACCCAAAGCTACATTTTGCAGACATTTGGCAATTTATGCTGCCACAATATTATTTTCTGTGTATCCAAATTGCTGTTATGTATCATCCTGTGTGTTAATTATACATGTGTTTGCATTGACATCTGAGAAACCCTCCATCCCTCAGCTGTAGGATTGGTGACATCACCACCTGGTTTTGTCCACAGTCACGTGCCCTGGCGGCCATCCAGGGTGGTACTGATGATATCATGTTTATGATTGGCACTCAGTCACTGAAGTATGACAACCAGATCCACTTGCTGCAACTGGATGAGGATACAGGAGCACTTAATAAACAGGTGAACAGTCCAGTGCAGTGTTGGATTTGTACTTTTGAATCCTGGGTTTTGAGGGGACGAGTGGTCTAGGGGTAAGATGCTCGTCTCACAATCGAAAGGTTGTGGGTTCGAGTCTCACCTGTCGCTACTCTTCGCCCGCGACCAATCGGCGTGAGAGATTGGCGACGCTACATGACTCAACGGTCGACGTGTCGTAAAACCAATAACCAACCAATCCTGGGTTTTGGGAGTATAATTGTTGGTCACCAACTATAGAGAGGATAATTTTGTTTTGTTTTGTTTGGTTATTGACACGAGCACTGTATAACCAGTGCAGTTGATGTGCCCCAAAACCTTAATAACTAACCAACTTTGGTTATTGACAGCAGATATTAATGTCTTGGTAAGTCCAGACTTTATGGTATGTACTTAATTTCAAGTTAGGTACCATTTGGAAGTCATGGGAGTGGGGGGAAGTGAACCAAAGCAAATCAGTAGTTTTAAATGTAGCCCTAGTTTTTCTACAACAATGTGATATATTATTGTTGCAATGAAAACCCAGGTGTATGAACCTGCTTAAGTGTTCAAATTGAACATTTTTATCAAGGGACAATGTCATTTCACTGGCAAGCACAATCAATGAATGATCTGTCTAGCATAAATATGGAGGGGACAATCATCCAGAGGATAATGTTCTAGATGACAAAATCCAGGGCAATGCAATTTTCCACTCCTGCCTCTGTATCATCACCACCATGAAGTGACCACACTTATATTCCCATTAGTCATCTGGTATCTTAATTTAACTGCAAAGAAGCGACATGTGGCTATTTCCTGCTGTCTTTTTGTAATGTAATTATTTGATGCATTTCATATTTACCAGTTGATTGCAAATATTTGTTAATCCCAGTTTCTGACCACTACATCACTGTGCTGCATGTGGTGTACAGTGACAGCTGTGGTTGTGCCAGATCCTGCTACATCCAGCTGGGGCGAGGTGTGGTCTTTATGTGTGATATACAGTGATGCGATATGGGTGGGCCAGGTCCTGTCACACCCAGCCGGCAAGGTGTGGTGTCTGTGTGTGATGTACAGTGACACAGATGTGGGTGTGCACCAGATCCTGCCACACCCTGCCGGCGAGGTGTGGCAGCTGGCGTGCTCGCCGGCCGACGGCGCCGTGTTCAGCTCGTGCTTCGGCCGGCTGCGCGAGGGGGGCTGCCAGCGCAGCGGCGCCGTCTGGCGACTGCCGGCCGACCCGACCGACGAGGAGGGCGCGGCGCCGCCTGCGCTGACACAGCTGGTCCAGCTGGGGCTGCAGGTCAGGTCAGGTCACCAGCTGATCCAGCTGGGGATCTGGTTAGGACGTGAACTGGTCCAGCTTGAACAATGGGGAAGATCGGGTAACTGGCTGGTTCACCTGAAGGATCAGGTTAGGACGTGAGCTAGTTCAGCTGGGATGACAGGTCACCGGTTGGTCCAGCTGAAGGATCAGGTTAGGACATTAGCTGGTTCAGCAGGCGATATTACTAAGGTCATCAGCAAACGGGTCAGGTTAGGTCACTATCATTGTGTCCAGGACAGACCAACATGTGCTTTCAATGGATGTCGTATACATTTTTTGGTAACTAATATCCGTCACCTACCGTGCTGCGTGCAGACTGCATGGAGATTGTCGGATCGGGCAGACTAGGAAAGTGATTTTTTTGTGTGATTGGAAGCGGCAAAAGCATGCCTAAGTACTGGCACACGACTCGCACGTGTGGCGTACTGGCACACAATCTGATCCGTCTAGTGTATACCGTGCTTGTTCAGCGTGATGACACGGGGTATATATCTACCTGAGTAGAATGTCCGCTGCTCTAGCCGACAGCGAGTCTATGCGCCGCGCCGCGCATGCGCAGTTCTTTCAGGTAGGAACTGTACGGGAGACGGCGTTGTGCATCGTTGTGTGGTGCGCTTTTGTGGAGAGTTGTTCGAGGTTATTTGCACTTTCTATTAAATTTCGTGAAGAAGTGAGTGCGGGGAATCACGCCATTTAAAATGAAACATCACTGCACGTGGTGTGGTGGCCATGAATGGTCAAGATCGAAGGCAAAACGTTCGGACTTGCCTTTTCATCGCTTCCAGTCTGACCGGAACGGCGGGGTTCCCGAACGGACACAAGGGTCATTTTGTGGGTTTGCGACTCGGGAAAAAAGCTTTTCTGGCATCTCTGCATGCTAATAGTGGTCTAATTTTGGTACTAATATATTATTATATTTATCATCTCAACTACACAGCCACTGCCATGGCCAAGCTTGCACTTCGGTCTGAAATATACATTATGATATCTTAAATATACATACTGCCAGAACCCAAAACAACATTGGGCTAAGCAGATTATTAAGAGGTCAAAAGTGTAGAAATTGGCAACTAATATCTCTTCCACATACATTGATCAGGAAGCACTGGTGGCGCTACGATTTTGAAGCCGGAGCGGCAAAAACTTCTTTTTTAACTCTTGCCTTTCAATGCTCAGGGACGTCGCCAAAGAGGAGATGCATCCCGCTTATCGCCGGAATATTTCACAGTAGGTCAATGACCATGGTGCTGCATGGAAATAAATCACATGAAACCCACCTTGTCCCTATCCCCCTCCCCTATCCTAGGGACATGACGGGGACGTGGTAACGTCAAGGATAGCGCGGTAGGGATAATGTAAAAATATTATCAGGGAATTGTGTGGCATTCGTGACATTCGCCTCGTGAGATTATCCACCAGTAGCGAAAAGATGCCCTTAATATTGGGCTTGGGGCAGTGCCACACATGTATCCCTCCATTCATGCTGGGCAATGTAGCAGGGCCTCCTCTGGCATGTTGGCTTTCCCAGTCATAGCCGTGCCACTACCCTTAGCCGGTGACCTTCCCCCTCCCCCCATTGCTTTAGCATTGCTGATGGGTCTGGGTATGGTTGACCCAGATGGTGATCCTACAGTCACAATGGTCGCATCCCCCCCCCCCACACACACTCACCCAGTCAAAAGTCCTTGGTAAGGGTTCTGCAGTGGAGGGGCAGCCGAATTTTCCCTTGCTTCGCCGTCACTGTCTACAGGGCTCCAAAAGGTGTGAAAGGTGTGTTAGCATATATGCAGAAAATAACTAACAGTTAGAAGTGGAATTCTGCTTCCGTCTGTGAGTTTTCATGTGCGATTTTCCGTCTCTTACGCATATTACATCCCGTCCGCCAACGCTATCAGTGAGGGCGCACCTCACTTTGCTATCTGAAGCTATTTCCGCCGCCAGGTGGCAGTACAGGCAGGCTGCCGCTCCGTACTATGGGATTTCTGCGGCGTTTCCACTCCGGCATATATATTCTCCGTGGTGCTTGCATAGCATTGATGTATGTACCTGCCATTAACACACCTCTGACTGCAGATACACGTCTTTGCACACATCTGACGGCTGACATACCTCACTGACTTTCTTCACACTTCGTTGACCTATGACGCACCCCTCTCCCACCTGCGTGGGTCCACGCGAGCAGTAGTTATTTTGAAGTTGGTAGAGCAGTACCGTTTTAGAGTGCATGTAGTCCATTTATTTTCCATGTCACTCCGAAAGCATAACGTCATGCAGACTTATTCCCGTAGTCAGGGGCGGATCCAGACATTTGCATGGGAAGATTTCCTCCGAGGAACGCTTTCGGCGGACGTATTCGTAGAGCGTGAGGGAGAGGTGCACTCGAGCATACTGAGCTTCGTCTCGAAGGGGTGTCGTCTTTGGTTTATTACAAAAAAACGATTGAGAGAGTGCCTTCGAGCCTTCCTGAAGGGACGTCCCCTCTGTATCCGCCTCTGCGTATAGTTGGGATCGGTGGGGTCGTCGCTTTGGCATAAGTCGACACGTCTCTACCACACATCCTCTCGAACACACTTTGCACACATCCGACCGTTGACACGGCCTATGGGCGCTGCACTACCCATGCCGTTGATGTGCCACCAAACCCCACTAACAACAACTGGCATGCCCTCTGACCCCTGACCTCGGGCGGCAGGAGGACGTAAGCAGTCTGCAGTGGCAGCTGATCGACGGCAGTCAGCTGGCGGGCGTGGCCGAGCACCAGCTGATTGTGTGGGACCTGGACACGGGCCGCGCCACGGCAGCGGTCAGTGGCGCCGCCGCCCGGCCGGCAGGTGGCACCACCACCCGGCCAGCAGGTGGCACCACCTGCCTCAGTTGTGCCCTGACTGATTGGAGATGTGCGCAGCGATGCCTGGGTTTACGAATTGATGGGATACGGTAGGAGTGTAGAATTGTGGCACAACGCGGAATAGGGTGCAGTTCCAGTGTGTAATTAATATAAAACAAGCTGATTTGCACAAGAAGTATATGTGACTCGCCTAGGCCTCATCGCATCCAAACATGCTTACCAGATTACTTCGGTAACGAAATGCGTGCATTATTTCTCGGGAATGTGCAATTTTCGGGTGCTCAATGAACATTGTTCCAACACTGCTGTAACTCAGTGTTTGCGACGTTATGATCTCAATATTTGTACCGGCGAATTCATTGGAAGCTGCCAACGATCGGTTGGCAGCTTTGATGAATGATGTTACGGCGGGCGTAGTTTGTCGGGTCGTTGTTAACGCAGCGATGTTGTTCCCCCAGACTCGAGAATTGCGGGGAGTGGCCTACTTGGTGTCCGGGCTTCCCCCAGTCGCAGCTGACATGACCTTGACCCAGCCTATCCGTACCCAGGCGTCAAGTCGGATCTCGCGTCCGGGCCGTTCCCCTCCCAGTCACAGCTCACATGACATTGACCCGGCCTCTCCGTACCCAGGAGTCTAGTCGGATCTCATGTCCGGGCCGCTCCCAGTCGCAGCTGACATGACCTTGACCCAGCCTCTCCGTGCCCAGGAGTCGAGTCGGATCTCATGTCCGGGCCGCTCCCAGTCGCAGCTGACATGACCTTGACCCAGCCTCTCCGTACCCAGGAGTCGAGTCGGATCTCATGTCCGGGCCGCTCCCAGTCGCAGCTGACATGCGCCCGTTGGAGTCCGCACCAGTGTTGCAGTCAGCTGGCAGCCGCCTGTGACACGCACGTGCGTGGCTATGACCTGAGGTCGGGTCAGGAGGCGTGGGCGCTGCTCAACGCCGACACACAACTTGTCAGGTGAGTCGGGGGGGGCATTGCCACATGGGCTGATGTCCTGCGAGACAGTGTCGTGGTGTGAGGTGCGCTGGCGTGGCAAGCTGCAAGGTGGTGATTGTTCCAGAATAGCGGCAGTGTCGCAGTGTGAGGAGCACTAATATTGGCAGTAGCAAGGCGGTGACTGTGCCAGAATAGTGTCTGGGTGTGAGGGTGTCTGAGAGACTGGGTAACATCGCAATGTGATTAGTGCTGTTATTTAGATTTTGTCCCGATGCAAGTTCCGTGTGATATAACTAATATAACCGTATGATATATGATATAACTGTTTCCGTATGATATATGATATCACTACATGAAGTGATGTGCTACGGAAAATGTTTCTTCGCGCAGAATGTTACTCGTGGACAATTTAACTTTATGAGCAGTGTTGCAGTGAAAAAAGAGTGGGCAACCAGGAGTGTCACCATCTCAAAAGGTTGAATAACACCATGCATCCTCGTAGGAGCCAAAAAGCTGGTATGGCGATGGTTCAACTATTTTTGCTGATGGCCTACCATCAACTCGAGACAAATTTACGTTGTGCCAATGAAGTGACGTGGAAGAGGGGACGAGTGGTCTAGGGGTAAGATGCTCGTCTCACAATCGAAAGATTGTGGGTTCGAGTCTCACCTGTCGCTACTATTCGCCCGCGACCAATCGGCGTGAGAGATTGGCGACGCTATATGGCTCAACGGTCGACGTGTCGTAAAACCAATAACGAACGAAGTGAGTTGGTTGGGAAGTGTTCCCAAATGAAAACTGGAGTAGTGAAAAGTGGCGGAATGTGATGTGTCTCTACTGTCAATGCATCTGTTAGTGAATCGCATGCGCCGTGGGGCAGTGTCTACGCAGCTGCGTGGTGTATTGCTTGGCACATTTGCCCGAGTCCGGTGTTGCCTGAGCCGAGAGTGCGCTGATCCGAAGTGTTCTCGTGTGCTGCAGAGACCTGGACTTCAACCCCAACAAACAGTACTACCTGGCCACGTGCGGTGACGACTGTCGGGTCAAGTTCTGGGACATCCGCCGACCCAGCGAGCCGCTGCAGGTCATCACCGACCATTCACACTGGTACGCGACGTCATCACCGCCGACCACGCCCACTGATACTTGCATTATCAAGACCTTTTTTTTTTTTTTTTTTTTTTTTTCCCCTTTTTTCCCTTTTTTTCTTTTCCCCCCCACGCCCACTGATACTTGACATTATTCCGACATTGACCACGCCCACTGATGCTTCGCATTATCCCCACCCACCACTCCCATTGATGCTTGCCGTCATGCCTGCCGACTACGCCCAATACTGCTTGACATTATCCCCACCGACCATGTCCACTGATGCTTGACATTATCCCCATCAATGACGCCCATTGTTGCTTGACATTATCCACACCGACCACGCCCACTGACGCTTGAAATTATCCCCACCGACCACGCCCACTGTTGATTGACAGACCCACCTACCACGCCCACTTATGCTTGACATTATCCCCACAGACCACGCCCACTGATGCTTGACGTTATCCCCGAAGACCACACCTACATATTCTTGACATCCACACCGACCACGCCCACTGATGCTTGGCATTGCCCCCACAGACCATGCCCACTGACGCTGGACATTATCCCCACCGAACATGCCCACTGATGTTTGATATACCCCACCGACCACGCCCACTGACGACTGATATCCCACCGACCACGCCCACCGGTGCTTGATATTATCACCACCGACCATTCCCACCAATGATTGACATTATCACCACTGATTACGCCCTGTGATGCTTGCCATTATCCCCACCGACCACGTCCACTGGTGCTTGATGTTATCGCAACCGACCACGCCCACGAATACTTGACATTATCCCCACCAACCACGCCCACTGATGCTTCACATTATCCCCCACCGACCGCATGCCCTGGTGATCATGCTGCACCACCGACTACTTTTAGCAGAGTATAGTGTGGTCATATACACTACTAAGCTGACCTAAATACTTAGTGGCTCAATTGTTCATGCTACGATTTGCCATGACTGCGTGCATGATGCTCGCATATCATCTTTCGTGCTTATCCTCATTTTTTTCTGTGGGGTACAGTGCGGCGGGGATGGTCGAGTTCTAAGGTGTTGAGCTCTGGGTACCGAAGTTCCCGGGTTCAACACTCGCACCACTCGGGACATTACCCAATCCCCCGTCCCACTGCGATACAATGTGGGCGGCGCCATTAGCCGTGATCGTGCATAAAGTGCGTCGTGAAACACCCAGTGTATGGTACAGTTTTAGGCAACCGAATTTAGCCAGTATTGAAGGAGGCTAGGCCCACGTTTAGGCAAGTTCTGATGTTCCTGTACTAAATAATCAGCCCGTTATGTGACCCAGCAGTCGATGCGTCGTAAAAAAGAACCCAAGTACCAGCCGCTGTGTCCTGTTGCGAATGCCTGTAGCACGACCGTGCTCCTACAGGGTGTGGACGGTGCGGTTCAACCACTTCCACGATCAGCTGGTGCTGACGTCATCGTCCGACTGGCGCGTGCTGCTCACGTCGGCGGCGTCGCTCAGCTCCGAGCCGTACGGCCATCTGCTGGAGGACGAGGACGACCTGGACTCGTCGCGAAGCAGGTAACTTTCATCTGGAGGACGAGGGCGCCGCCGGGTCCTCGCGCAACGTACAGCAGTCCTCACTCGACAGACGGTGACTACTTGGTGGAGGACGGTAAAAGCGCCCGGTCCTCACATGGTAGGTACGGTTACCGACGAACGGCATGATTTTGTGGTACGACGCGACGACGACTTGTGCGACTGTTTTATACCTATGTTGGATGACGAAGAATGACTGAACGTATTTTTTCGCGGGATTTATGGCTGTGATTTATGTTGTTTTTATACATTGCACTATGTTTGGTAGGTCGTTCACTGTACTGAAGTCCAGTGATCATCGTAGTTAGCGAAACTTTGGGATAGTTGACTGGCATATGATAAATTAATTGTCTTGTCACTCAGCAGCCAGGGGTGAGACGTTTGTGCTGCTGTGTTTTATTCATCCTTCCTTGCCACATCAGCTAAACCTGGTTGCACTTTCCAGCTTGCTTGTGTTGCAAGTGTATGCCACGTTTGGTTGCATGGTGCCGTCCCATTTATGTTTCAAAGGAAATATGGTCTACAACTATTTATGATAGCCTGTTTTCCCTCGGCTTTAAACCAAGAAAATGAAGTCCCACAGCTTGCATTTTTAGCACGAGTTTTCTTTTAGCCAGTAACGCCGGTATAGCTCGGTTGATACCAGTTTTCTAGCAACTTGCACTGGTCGTTACGTCGTCTTCCGGCTGAACCTTAGCCAATTTTGGCAAACCTGGGTAGCGTTTTTGAGCTCGTCTACTTGTTCTGACGCCGAGATCGAAATATAGTTGGACGTACCGTCAATTTGCGACGGCGTAACTCGGGTCGGATACGAGGATGTTTGACCTCACCGGTGGCCTGAGTGCTCAGTTTACTGAGCAATAGCCGGCCCGACCATAGGACACAGCCGGAGGGGAAACACCAGACCTGTCCTGACCTGTGTGCAGGGCCCAGCTGGAGGATGGTCAGCTGACCCTACCATAGGACACAGCCGGGGAGGGACACCAGACCTGATGTGTGACCTGTCCTGACCTGTGTGCAGGGCCCAGTTGGAGGATGGTCAGCTGACCCTACCATAGGACACAGCCGGAGGAGGGACACCAGACCTGATGTGTGACCTGTCCTGACCTGTGTGCAGGGCCCAGCTGGAGGATGGTCAGCTGACCCTACCATAGGACACAGCCGGGGGAGGGGCACCAAACCTGATGTGTGACCTGTCCTCACCTGTGTGCAGGGCCCAGCTGACCTGACATTGAGCAGCGCCGCTCAGAGTGAACCCATGGCTTTGATCAAGGCACAGCTACGTTCCGTAGCACAACGCTGTAATCCGGGTTAGTCTATCCCTCCAGTTTCGACCGCGGTCGCCATCGATACGGCGGGCTGAGCTCACGCAACTTTCAGCGTAACAAAATACGCGACCACCAATCTAGCAGTCCAGACCCTCCAGAATGTCGGGGCACAGTCGGAGGAGCGACAGCAGACCGACCTGATGTGTGACCTGTTCTGACCTGCGTGCAGGACCCAGCTGGAGGACGGTCAGCTGGCCTGCTGTGAGGAGCACGAGGACTCGGTGTACGCGGCCGAGTGGTCGTCGGCGGACCCCTGGACGTACGCCTCGCTGAGTTACGACGGCCGGCTGGTGGTCAATCGGGTGCCGCGACAGGTCAAGTACAGGATCCTGCTCTGACCGCCCGGGCAAGCCCAGAATCCCGCGCTTCTTGCTTCAAGTGCAGAATCGTTCTCTGACGTGTGGGTCAAGTGCAGGAGTCCGGTCAAGCGCAGGTCACTTGACCTCTGTCCTGGCCACAGCCGTGCCACCTCCCTGCTGACATGTGGAGCAGTAGTCGGCTGTGACCTGCGTCAGGTCACATTACCTCTGTCCTGGCCACAGCCGTTCCATCTCCCCGCTGACATGTGGAGCAGTAGTCGGCTGTGACCTGCGTCAGGTCACATGACCCCTGTCCTGGCCACAGCCGTGCCACCTCCCCACTGACATGTGGAGCAGTAGTCGGCTGTGACCTGCGTCAGGTCACATGACCCCTGTCCTGGCCACAGCCGTGCCACCTCCCCACTGACATGTGGAGCAGTAGTCTGCTGTGACCTGCGTCAGGTCACATGACCTCTGTCCTGGCCACAGCCGTTCCATCTCCCCGCTGACATGTGGAGCAGTAGTCGGCTGTGACCTGCGTCACCGAGCGGCACAACTGCGGTCGTCCACGTGATACCGAGAGGGGGACTGTACAGTGTGCGCGTGACTCTCAGCTCTGGCGATGGAACTGTCGGACGGTGCTGTGGTGTGGCGTGTGGGGCTGTTTGTGTTGCAGCCGGTCATTTAATTGCGCGGTGAAAATGTGGTGGTTTTGCCATCAGTGTGTTTGAAGGTTGGTGGCTTGAAGTATATTCGGCGGCAGTGGCGTATTTGGGGAAGGATGACCCTTTGCAATGACCCAAGTGTATCGGGGGGGGGGGGGGATGTGTTTTGTGGTCTCCATACAGTCCGTCGAGTCGCTGTGGTTCTGGTGCGAACTCCCTGTTCTCTCACGCGTGGGCTTCGGTTAGAGGTCATTCTCACAGAGCCAAAGTACACAAATGAGCCTGCAGCTGTTAATGTCCCCGCACCAGCCCGATCGCACGCTTTTCTGCCACATCCACCCTTAGCTGAGGGTGGGGGTAGAATCGATGGTTGGTGTCGATGATTGACCGGTGTCCCTTCAGTCATTTCTGGTCGAAGCGCCCTTAAACTCAAATAACTAACTAACTAACTACGCCATTGCGGTTTTGTTGGTGCTGCGGTGACGGTCACGACTGACGCTGATCCAGCTGATACGAGAAAGGTATCATCGTGATGTCTGTTTACTGTTGTTGGATCTGGTGTTGATTATGTACAGTTGGCGTTTTTATTTGAAGTAAATCGCGACGTTAAAATTTTCATCGGAACAATGCTCAGAATGTAAGCTCGAGCGATATATAGATATCGGCATCGTATCTCTGTTTTCACCGCTTCATGTAGTTTATGCTAGCACTTCTGTTGTAAATCCCAGCTGTAATCTGAATCATAGGCATGCCACTGATCTCCCAAAGTTAACTTTTGCAGTTATATTATTTATTTCCGAACATGTTCGACGCATGTGCTGTACTGTCATGTGCATCATTCCGTGGATGGGTGTGACGATATACTAGCAGGGGGAAATAATATATGGTGTGGGACGCTGGTGCTCCATGAATTCGGATTGGCGTTTGGTTTAGAATCGGCCGGTTCTTGCCATCTCGGAACCGTGAGGTGAAGGAGAAGAAAATAGTGTATAGAGGGTAGCTAGGACGGGCTGTGAGGCGGACCAGGGTGAGTGGGTGCGGTTTGTGTTACCTGACGTGCCGCTATTTCCATCAAATTAAAGCGCCCGGTCAGAGTGAACGCCTGGGCTCTGGTCGGGGTGCGGTTATATCCCGCAGCACAACACTGTACTTCGAGTTAGTCCACCCATCCAGTTTCGACCGCGGTCGCCATCTACATGGCGGGTCAAGCTCGCGCAACTTTCGGCGTGCCAAGATACGTGACAATCAGTCTAGCGGCCCAGACCCTCCAGAATGTCGGAACACATCTTGCGATGGAAGCGCGTCGTTGCCATCGGGTTACATATGAAGTGAAATGTGCTTGTTTCCAGTCGAAGTGTTGTGTGTGGGGAAGTCTAGTTGGCTCGTGATGAAGTCTGGTGCCTCGCGTCGCGATAACTCCCGTTCAAAGTATGGCGGTACTTTTTCGTCATAATTGACGTTTGATGCTAGTAAGGGCCGAAAAGTGACAAGTGCCGACAGTAATTTAGCAGTTTCTGTCGGCACTAAAACGGCGGTTTACAACGGCAGATATATATCCGTGCGCGTCGGCCGCTCAATCGGTTCTCTCCCACAGTCCCGGCCGGCACCCGCCGCCGGGAGGTGGCGGTCCCCTCCGGGCGCCGTGATTGGCTGCCGAATTTGATGACGCGGCGCCAAGGCCGACCGCGTGTGACGTCACAACATTACGACGGCAGTGTCTGAGGGCCACATAACACAAGTAAAACATGAACAATGTTACATGTGGGATCGAGACTCGGTACCTGTGTGGACTTTTTTAAGGTTGACCATACCCACTATTATGAATGTCATGCGCATTGTGGTATGTGTCAAGGCAATATGGGCCCCGGAGCTTGGTGCAGTCCCACAGATTGAACGACTTAATGTTCACCGAATCTTTCGCACCAATCTGCGCTTTGAACGTCCCATTAAATTATCCCTTGATTCCTCTAAGCAGGCTTCTTTTTTCAGAACCTTTGTAGACTCCACAGAAGCCCACTTCGGCCGTTTTGGAGGTTTCACAGTTCTCTCTTGGGATATCGCGGAGGCCCCTTCAATCTTCAGAAGATCCATTGATTACTTTGATCAAGAACGGTGGTGATATCTCCCCAATACGGATCCGCGTACTTCGGAGCATACGTTGGAAACATGTATTTTCTCTGGATGAGGAGACCCCTTTTGGCAGGCGCGCTGATTTTTGGAATGCGTGGAGGGAATGAGTGTGCACTAAAGAGTAAAAGGAATCTAGTAGGTTTTCTAGTTCCAGCCCTCGTGACGTAACCAGGAATGTGCGATATCTTTAGCATTAGCATTTAGCACAATTTACCAGGAGTTTGGTATATACGTTGACGTCACGTAAACATGCTATATATTTTTTTTTACCTGGCTAAGCTTTCTTGTGTGGCGCAGCGAAGACATCAAAGTATTATTGTTGGACATACGGGACATACGGTGTTTCTTGATTGTTGGTATGTGAAATTGAAATATGAGGCTGAGGAATATTGTTGGATTCCTAGGTTATTGAACATGCTCGTAAGTTAAGTGCAGAATTCCTTCAGTTCATGGGATGCAACAGCCAAAATATCATACCTTAACATGTTATCGTTCTTGACCCTTAAAGTTTGACGAATTGGCATTGAAACAATAGCTGGATTTGCCAAATATGAACCTGAGCTTACCTAGGCCTAGTTAGCTATCTATGTCTTGGATTATTATAATCTTGAATGTGACATGCACACCAGATGGAACCAAAATACATGTTGACAGATATACCCATAGTTCAATACTCATTGCCCAGAATATAGAAACCATGAGGTTGCACTAAACATGAAGCATATCTGTCATGACCTGTGTCTCACCATCTGCTATCTTGCTCCATATAAAGTAATCAGATGGTAATGTATGTTGTAGAGTAAGTGGCAAGTATCTACTGATACAGGTCATAAAAATTGATTAAAAGTCTGTGTATCATTATTTGTATCTTGAAATTATTCCACAGCTTTAAGGGCAGTATTGAAGTCCATTTTGATGGAAATATCCTCATTTCCCACATATGCTGTTTTTTTCAACCCAATTTGCTTCTGAATTACCATGCATAATGAATGCCATTTTTCTTACTGTACTGCATATGCATTAGAGTATTCTTTCCACATGGTCATGTCCCAGACTGTAAACCTTAGCAACTTCAGGTGCACTGTGTGCATCAGCTGGTCCACAGAAGGCACATGTTCCCTAGAGGAAAAGGCACACTGAGTTCACTTGGGATAAAGATTGGACCAACTGCAGTGCAAAATAAGCTATTAAGGTGAAGATCAGTGCCATGTATCCTTAAGCATATGGATGAATAGAGCATTAAGCAGCCTATTTTATGACAAGTACAGTGCATTTTTCCTGAGATAGCAAATAATTTCAGTATTTGGTTGGAATACTTAGTAGTAATGTTGGAAAGCAACATAAATTATATGTGTGCTCTTCTCTGTTATTCCAAAAATGGTGTAGACATTGGGCTAAAACATATCTGTGTGTATTCATACCAATATTATATGCTTCAGTACACTGGGTATTCAATATCAGGTCAATTTCAATTCAAGTTTCATCAGTTTGGGGAGGGGATTGGTCACCCTGTGGCCTCGCTTTGGGATGAACCAGTGGTCAGTGCTATCAAAAGGCCTTCAATGCTGGTGCAGTGGGAAAGTGAAGCTTTTTATGCAGATGTCTAAAAAAATGATATTATTTTGATAAAAGGTGTTTTGGGAATTTTGAGAATTGTCTCAGAATATGATGTTTATGAACATAATTTGGAAGTATATGTATATGTGTGTGTGTATATATAAGTAGTTGTATATATGTGTGTGTATATATACATATACATACACATGCGCATGCACACGTACATGCACACGCACATGCATATATATATATATATATATATTTATGCATATAATAAAAGGAGTCATCTGAGGAGGTCATGATGGATCTAAGATGAAGAGATGCGCATGAAGAAAAATGAGTAATTGGAGGGCATTGGTTTGGAAAATGAAGCTGTGATTGAGCTGTTTTTAAGTTGAGATTTTAAAGCAACACAATTGGTTGGAAGTTTTCCATCTTAATAGAATTTGTTTTATTGCATCAAAGGTTAGGCTAGATTATGTTGCTTTTATTTTGCAATACTACTTTTTATGATATATTATACAAATACAAGCCATTTTTAGATGTTATTTTGCCTCCCAACTGAAAAGTATGCATTTAGAAAAGAAATGAGTGGTTGCATCATGTTAGCCACATGTGTAAACATTGTGTTGGATAAAGAATTCAAAGGAATTACAAAATACATTAAACTGCAAATTTACCATTACTTCCTTGCAATGAAGTGATGCTTTACTGATAATAACACGTTTACAAAGTAATTTATTTCATATTACACCTACTTTCCTCATTGTGCTGGCTGGCAGCTGCATTCTGGTTCCATGGTTATTTCCAGTAACAATTCAAACAAGATTGTAGTAAGCACAAGAATGGTTTAAATATTGTGCTAAGGTGTATGGTTGAATTGTTGTAAAACTGCATCACTGCTGTGGGGACGAGTGGTCTAGGGGTAAGATGCTCGTCTCGCAATCGAAAGGTTGTGGGTTCGAGTCTCACCTGTTGCTACTCTTCGCCCGCGACCCATCGGCGTGAGGGATTGGCGACGCTACATGACGCAACGGTCGACGTGTCGTAAAACCAATAACCTGCATCACTGCTGTCCTGCTTCTGTTCAGGTATTTAGTTAAATGTGTGTTGAGTATGTTGAGGAGTGTGGCATGCAACATCAAGTGAGTAGTGCTAGACAGGCTGGGGTGGATAGTTCCTCTGGTACTCAGAATGCAGTACTGATTGACATGTGCCTATGTTATTTTTATAGTATCTTTCCTTTTTAGGCTGACCCCAGATGGTCCCCCATGGCTCTTATTGAGCCATAACACTATGAATTTATATATGTTGCAGGATCTACAACATGTGGCCAGCATCGTCCTGCATTGGTGGATATATGAAGTAATCAAGTTTTCAGTCTTACATTGATGGAAGCTGAGAATGGATTTTGTTGATGTTGAAGGTGATATTCACCATTGTGGAAGATGCAGTGCCCAGTTTTCCCTGCTTTTCACCTTCATTGAGCATCGAAATAAGCATTGTGTTATTGACCATGTGAAGCCATCACACATCAATGATGTAAGTAGCTTCATGTACTCAATGTCAATGATATTTCACTGCTTAAGTAGTCCCTGAAGTCTCTTATATATAGGCAGCTCCACCATGGTGATGCATGGACAGGTACCCATATGTGCATTGCCAAAGTGAGGGAAGGGAGATGCATCCCAACCAAACTTCTTGAAATGTAGTGCTACAACATGTAGCACATGGCATTGCATCAAAAGAATTAGCCCCAATGTCCTGTTCCACCAACCCCTTCCACCTCAAATTCATGGTGAACTGAATGCATGCCCATAACATATATTACATTCACCATAATGCCCATTAGTGCATATGTATGAATGCACAAATGCAGATGTACATATACAGTGGTTTTTAATACTGCAGTCAAGAAGGCAGTTTTTTACTTCCCCAGATCTAGCTTCTTGAGTAATGTAGTTTGAGTAATTTTTGTGATCCCTCACTGTCTTCACAATATTTAGCCTTCATTGTTGTATTCTAATTGGTCTTATTGCACATATTAACTATTAAGAATACTACATTTCTAATTGCTTTTTTTGGTGATTTTTTGTTATAGACATAGCATGATACATAATGCCTATTCGTTACATGTGGGAGTGAAGGTATGCTAATTTTCTGCCTGTGCTTGCCTATTGCCAGCCTGAACCACACTTGGCAGTGGTCAGTCGCGCCAGCGAGGCAGACCTGTCCCAATGGGTGGCGTACGGATCGCCAGTAGACGCCCCTGCCGGCGCTCTCGTTCTCCCCGCGCCGCCGCAGCTGGCGCCATCCATGCCGGCGAGTCTCGTCACGTCCGCCCCCGGCGTGACTGCAATGGACTCGCCCGGCGCAGCAGTCGTCGACGCTGCGGGCGAGTCCACCTGTCTGTCGACGGTGGTGCTGTCGCCCACGCTCGTCTCGGCGAACTCCCTCGCCACCGCGATGGACTCGTCCGGATACCTGACCAGCGGCGCGCTGGGCGAGTCCACTATACTGAAGACGATGGTGGTGCGCGGTGTCAGCTTCAGACCGATGGGCGAGCCCGCCAGGCTCGACGGTGACATGCTACCGCCGGGCGCCATGCACCACGTGCTGTCGTCGGTGCCGTCTCCGCTGGCGGCTGGCGGTCTGCCGCTGTTCGTGCTCGAGGGAGGGGGCGGACAGCGCGCGCCGCCGCCGGCACGCCTCGAGATCCCCAACCCGTACCTGATGGAGGGTGTCGAGCGCGACGCACCGGTCATGCTCGTCGCCGAGTCCGAGCCAGCTGAGCAGGCGGTGGACGACCCGGGCGTCCCGCCACCACTGCCGCCGCCGCCGCCTGCTCCCAAACCGCCGGCGAAGAGGCGCGCCCAGCGCCTCAAGAAGTACGTCTGTGAAGAGTGCGGGCACAGCTGCTCCTTCCCGAAGGATCTCAAGCGCCACAAGTTCGCACACCAGAGTGAGTCACTGGAGCCGAGGTATTTCCGGGAGTGGTGCTGCCTATCTGGTTGCTGTTGCCAAAGCACCTCAACTTCGGGTTTTAGCATCCAGCTTCCTCAAACTGTATGCCGTGCATCGCAAAAGTTATGAATGCTGAAGAAGTGCACTTATATGGTAAAATGCATACACGTCGCCATTCCCCAAGTAGGCATGTGCCTGTGAAATTAAGGAAATAGTCGTTATAGTACAGGTCACGGATAATACAAAAGAAGGTATTTTACCACACACGTAGGCTAAAATATGCAGAAAAAGCATTATTCCCAATTTTAAACGTTTTGTTTTCCCTTTAGGTCATTACATGGTCTGATATTGGTGTCGACGGGATCATCCAGGGTTCCCCGATAATGTTGCTTCCGTAAGGCTGGGCGCACTCGAATGTCCTTAATTTTTGTGTCTCACTTAATGTTCTCAGGAAAACTAAAACGACTCAACGCTGACTTTGGGTGCCCTACAACACATTGCATTCCCAAAGGGGACATCCCACCGGCTGCGACACCGTAGCAAAGGTGTCGATTGTTAAGAGATAAGATCGTAAGACCCGTATCATATCAGTCTGCTGGGCCGGAAAGCGTGCTGCACTCGTCTCGAAAATAGCTCATGTCTCCCAATCGGCCCTGTTAGATTGTGTCATGCAGTGTTGTGTCGTGACATGCTCACACGCGGAACAGAATACTTGTGCGAATTCACGTGAAATGGCAACTTAAAAAATATGTACTCCAACTTCCGTGGTACACCTTCGATATTTTCTTCAGAACTTGAAATCCTCTACACGTTTATGTCATTCAAATGAGCATGCAAAGTGTGGAAGTAATGCAGGGATTTAAAGTAACAATTTGAATCATCGTTTCCACTGTCTGTTCCACTGTCGTTTTCCGAGTGCCGCTCGTGCTCAGCAAACACAATGTTGCAAGGTTGCATGATACAAGTGCTGCATGATGTACCATGTCGTGAGTTACTATGCGCTGTTGTGTTGTGCCATGCTGTGTGATATACCATGCTGTGAGTTGCTATATGATGTGCTGTGCATGCCGTATGATGTGTCATGCCATGAGTTGCTGTGAAGTTGTGCTGTGCCGTGCCGTGCCGTGACGTGACCGGACGCCGCCGCCGGCCGTCGACAGACGCCACGTTCGCGTGCGGGGAGTGCGAGCGCACCTACAACCGGCCCGACAAGCTGGCCACGCACGTGCGTCAGGTGCACGGTGGCGGCGCGCCGGCGCGCACGGTGGCCCTGTCCGCTCGACGGCTGCCCGTACCGCGGCCACAACAAGAGCCACGTGCAGAAACACGTGCAGGACCGGCACTCGGACGACCGACCGCACAGGTGGGTGGGGCGCGGCGCCCGGTGGCCTGTCGTGCTCGACCGGGCCAAAAAGAGCCACGCAAAACACTAGGACCGGCACTCGAGACCGACGCCGCCGCCGCTCTGGTACTATGAGAGTTTAGCTCGACCATCTTCCCGTGTTATAGCTTATGCACAGAGTGTTATCTTATGGAATTTGAATACTTCGAGTTTGAGGGGGCTTTTCCGGAGGGGAACAATTTCGGAAAGTTCAAGTGAGACAGAACAGTGGAAGTAAACGTGGTGCAGTTCAGGTTTGATGTCACATCGGCATAAAAGCATAATATAAATGGAATATATCAATATCCAATGTAAATGGAATGGAATGATATAAATGAGGAGAGCCTCGCTGTTACGCGGATAGTTGGTTGAAGCAGTGGTCAATTATTCGTGAAATAGGGTGGAATATATCACTCTGAATACTGAATCGACATTCCTCCCAGCGAAGTGTCGACATGCTTCGTGATTTATGAAATCTTCATATATAATTTCTAACATAATCGTATTGATAAGTTTCATGGTTATGCTCACTATTGTGGTTTCTGATGCACAAGCATTTATTAGCACAATTCCAGGTAAGAGGATTACCTATGTTGTGGTCTGTTATATAATATCAGTTGATAGGGATGGATATTTTGTATCTTTATCGCTAATATAATTGTTCCTTTATCAGATATTTCAAAATCAAAGGAAAATGTGCATTTATGAGTACACTGTTGGTTAAAAATTGTGTTTGAAAAACTTAGAAATTATGTTAAGGATATTGTTTCCATAGTGAATTTCGTCATCCTACTGTACTCGTTTCGACCTATCACACCTAACGAAAAGCCGTTATTTTAACGCTGGGTTGAAATCTCAAGTGGGGTGTGCATATTGGGTGTATCATCCATGGAGTTGTCATCACGAGCGCCCAGTTGGCACCACTTCGGTAAAAAGACACTCACTGTTTCAGGTGCCAGGTGTGTGACTACTCGGCCAAACACCAGCACCAGCTGACTATCCACCTGCGGTCTCACACAGGTAAGAGGTCCGGGTAGTTGCGGGGTTGCATTGTGCTGCCATCTATGAGGAAACGTGGAAGCTGCACTAGAATGGTGGTACTTGTGCTCTCGAAGGGTGGCCACTTAATGGCATATGGAAGGGCAGAAAATAATGGCTGTTATGCTGATAGTCATCATGACCATGAAGGTGATGGTGATGTTAAATTATAGATGCATTGATAAAGCTGGGTACTTTGATCCCGAGCGAAGTGTTAAAGTGAATGAACACTTTCCTGTTCCTTCCTTTAAGAAAGGTTACGAGCTGAACATGGCTGAAGACACAATCAATGTACAGCGGTGGTGGTCCTTTCACTGATGCAATGACAGTCAGAGCAGTCAAAGGTCACGAGCTGAACATTACTGAAGACAATAAGTGTACGGCGGTGGTGGTCCTTTCACTGATACAATGGCAGTCGGGAAAGTAAGGTCAAGAGCTGAAGATTACGGAGGACACAATAAGGGTACGGTGGTGGTGGTCCTTTCACTGATGCAATGGCAGTCAGAGCAGTCAAAGGTCACGAGCTGAACATTGCTGAAGACAATAAGTGTACGGCGGTGGTGGTCCTTTCACTGATACAATGGCAGTCGGGGAAGTCAAAGGTCCCGAGCTGAAGATTACTGAAGACAATAAGAGTATGGTGGTGGTGGCCCTTTCACTGATACAATGGCAGTCGGAGAAGTCAAAGGTCAAGAGCTGAAGATTACGGAGGACACAATAAGGGTACGGTGGTGGTGGTCCTTTCACTGATGCAATGGCAGTCAGAGCAGTCAAGGGTCACGAGCTGAACATTGCTGAAGACAAGAAGTATACGGCGGTGGCGGTCCTTTCACTGATACAATGGCAGTCGGGGAAGTCAAAGGTCCGAGCTGAAGATTACTGAAGACACAATAAGAGTACGGTGGTGGTGGTCCCTTCACTGATACAATGGCAGCCAGGACAGTGAAACGTTGGTCAATGACGAATGGTGTCTGCATCATTGGCAGTGGGTTTGCAGGCCACGACTAGTTGCGATACCAATGTGGGTGCTCTGTGCGGTGGTCGTGCCACACGTGTGCCCGGGAAGACGTGTGCAGTTGTTCAGCCAACTGCAGACTGTCCTCGGGTGGCTAGCCGTATGTGTGTAGTGGTTCCGCTGACTGTCCGTAGATATGCTGTAGTTCTACTGACTATCTCACTGGCGGATCTAGCCCACCGGTTTGGGGAGGGGAGCAACTTTCGGTTTTCGGCGTCAGCCCCCTCCCCCTCCCCAGTGGCGTACCTAGGAATTGCATCAAGGGCGAGGTCGAACGGATTTGGAGGGTGCCCATTCTCCCACTATTTTTAGTTAAAAGCACCGGATTTCAACCACTATTTGGCAAAGGGGCCCATTAAAAAAAAAAAATGAATGACAACATAATTTCCTGTGTAGGGGCCACAGCCTACCTCCACCGTTTCTAAGTTACCGGATTTTTGTTCTTATTTACCAAAACGTTCACGTTCAAGTTCAACGTCTTGTACCACGTCAACGTTCTTGCACGTGTACACACTGGTGGATCCGATTTTGTCAACTCTTGCTGTAAGCAGAACTTGAGCAGCATGGAACCCTGGATGTGTGTCAGAATCTACTATGCTACTATATTGACTTCTAAACAATTATTCTAAAAAATACCTTTAAAATTGGAGATTCTTTTATTCCAACGCTATTTTTTAACCTCGGCAAAGGTTACTGCAGTTTAATTTAGTTTAATTCCGTTGGTTTCGGGGGGCCAAAAGACACTATGCCCCCCCCCCCCCTTTAAGCGCTTCGGGGGGGGGGGGGGGCATGGCCGGAATGGCCCCTCCCTGGATCAGCTAGTGGACTATCTGTAATTGTGTAGTGGTTATGTGAACTATAGACTACCTGCAGGTGACTGTCCATATGATGTGTGTAGTGGTTCTGCTCACTGTCCGTGCGTGTATAGTTGTTCTAACGACTAAGCTGTCCGCAGGTCGGTACGTATGTAGTGGTTATAATGACTATGGATTCCCCGCAGGCGATTGTCCGTACGTGTGCAGTTGTTACAGCCACCATATATTGTCCGCAGACGATTGTCCGTACGTGTGCAGTCGTTATAATGACCATAGACTGCCCGCAGGCCATTGCCGGTGCGTATGTTGTATTGATCATAATGACCATAGATTGTTCACAGTCGATTGTCTGTACGTCTGCAGTGGTTATAGTGAACGTAGACTGCCCGCAGACGGTTGTCCGTACGTGTGAAGTCGTTATGGCGACTATAGATTGCACGCAGACGATTGTCCGTGCGTGTGCAGTGGTTATAATGGCCAAAGACTCCCGCAGACGATTGTCCGTACAGGTGTAGTGGTTATGACGACCATAGCCTGCCCGCAGGCGACTGTCCGTACGTGTGCAGCGAGGCGAGCTGTCAGAAGCGGTTCGTGACACTGAGCGACCTGCGCCGCCACTACCGACTGCACTCGGGCGAGCGGCCCTTCAAGTGCGACGTGTGCGGCCTGGCGTCGGCCTTCAAAGGTGCGCTCCGCGGCCGTCACGTGCGCGCCGCGACTGTGGCGGGCAGGGGGCGGCGCCCGCCGGCCGTTGCCAGGCGACGTGGGGGACCACGGGAGCGGCCGAGGGCGTCGGTAGCGCAGCGGTCAAGCTGAGCTTCTGGCATGCCAGGGTGCGGGGTTCGATTCCCGGCGATGCCCGCCCTTCCTGCCAGGGCGAGAGGAAGGCGACGCCACATGGCCTCGGCTGCTGAGTGCGTCGTAAGGCCGCAATTCAATCCAGGTGCGGGCGGTAGTTGCCAGCAAGGCGATCCTCGGAGGAATGACGGGACGGGTGGAGGAGGAGACCGGCCGGGGCGTTTGCTGATCCTGGCAGCTAACTCGGTGCCCTTGCGCGGGGAAAGCTCGTCTGGCTTTCGGCTGGTGAAGCGCGGCAGAATTGGCCACATATCTGCCAGATACGAACGGTTCGCTATCCCCGCTATTCGTGCCAATTGTCCTGAACGGTACTCAAATTTTTAGTTCGCTGAGGTTCAACGGAGAAATGTCTGGCCTGCCACCTTACAGACGACGTCTACTTAGTATTCCCTAACCGTTCAAGTATATGGTTAAATCACATCTGGTTGTTTACCTACAGCTTGCGGAGGATCCTGACCATTCGGTTAGGGGGCCGCGGTAGCTCAGGTGGTAGAGCGTCGGACTCTTGATCGCAAGATTGTGGGTTCGAATCTCACAACCGACAGCAATACCGGGTCCACCCGCGACCAATCGGCGTGAGAGGTTGGCGACGCTATATGACCTAGCGGTTGAATGCGTCGTAAAAGAACCCAAGGTTCTTCTTCTTTACCATTCGGTTAAAAAGTAATTGCAAGTTTGGCAGTTCTTTCTTCATGATGAAGCCATTTTGATTTGATTTCTCATCCTGAAATAAACGCTCTCCACTTCATTCTGGACGTAGGTCTTGGTACCCTGACCTCATCGGTGGTTTCTCTGTTTTAAGTCTTAACGTTGGACTACATAGATATTGGAGAAGTAACAGGAAAGAATGCACCGTTGAATGCAAGTTGATTGCAACAGCTTAGATTGTCTTAATACTAGGTACAAGGAACATTTCTTCTCACTTCCTGACGTGACTGAAATATGACCACACCCAGGTTATCCTGCTTCACCCACTTTGTAAATGTGTGTCGTTTGTCGGGTGAAGTTCTCAATCGTTTTAAGCAGGTGTAAATATTGATGTGCTTTTGAAATTTGAAGCTGAAGAGAAAAATAAGTAATGCACATACGCATTCATTATGCATACACACACACACACACATGTATATTGTGTGGGTATGTACATTATGTATGTACACACAATATATACATATGCATTATGCGTATGCATATATAGTCACGAAAAAGCGCGGCTACCCGGAACTATTCAGCTGGGACGCCTCAGCATGCCTGATGTAACACTGAGTTGTTGTGCCGTTCCAGCCAACATCACCAAACATCGACAGAAGATGCACGGCATTGGTGCCGACCGGCCAAAGAAAACAGCCGGGCCCAGCTCAGGTATGCACTGGTGAACTGAGGCCTGATTTGGCGCCGGCGGCGAGCCTGCCCATGGTTGCCATGGCTCCACGGGAGATCTGCTGAACATTGGCTGCGGAGCATTTATTGTGGTGCTCTGGTGATGGTCTATCTCTGTGCATCGTCGAAACGTCGGGGTTGTTTGTTCAAATGTGTTTGGAATAATCGTATTCAGAAATGGCGTGTACAGTGGTTAGTTCGTTCATGTGTAGATTAGAATAACGAGAGACGCATGCCTATGCGTTGGATATTTCCAGAGAACAGTAGCAGCGGGAGAGGGAAGGGTCATTTTTATGTCGGCCGTTTTCAATCTGAGAGCCGATTCTATGTATGGTATGTGCACTTGCAAGGAGAGCATTGCTTTCCAATACTGCTGTGTGGCCCATCCTCCCCGGAATTAAATTGAGCTTTCTGCAGTCGTTCAAAAGCGAGGGGTTAAGTCAGACACGCCAAGCACTTGGGGGTGGAGCAACTGCAGAGCGCTCATTTCAGGTCCGGCAAGACTCCACTCATTGCTCCAACTCCCAACAAATGTCATAGAATGTCACGCGTGGCCTGGCTTGAACACGGTTGAGCGTTCCGTTTCCAACGTGCGTATGTCAACTGCCACGACGTTATTGGTTCCCAGACAACACCACGTCATCCACCCCGGCGGTGACGTCATTTACACCAGCGGCCGCTGTGATGTCGCTGCCGGCCGGCGAGGCGGTGACGTCATCAGTGCCGGTGCTGCTCAGCATTGGCCGAGGTCGCGGCGGCGGGCGGCCGCGCAGGCGTGGCGGGCCCAGGCCGCGCGTCCACAACCGCGCCAACTACCAGGCCAACCACGTGTGCGCGGTGTGCGGCTTGCGATTCGTGCGCGAGGAGGCGTACCGCGTACACCTGGGCACGCACAGCACGCGCGGCCCGCGGGCGGTGCCGGCGGCGCCGGTCGAGCGGCCAGCCGTCTGTGCTCCAGTGAAAGTATGTGCAGCTGGTGCCGACTCGGCCGCCGCGTGAGAGCAGTGCCGGCGGTGGCACGTGCTGTGGCGCTGTGACGTGTGACCAGGCTGTGTTGTGTTATGGTCAGCTACTGGTGACGGCCGGCCGGCGTCCGACGGCAGCTGCCGTTCCCACGGCAGCCAGCGGTCGGCAGGAGCGGGCGGGGAAAAGGAAGCAGCTACCATGCCGCGTGGCTGGCGGCGCTCACCCCGCCTCCGCTCACGTGAGTGAACACAGTGACAATGTATCGACTCGCCAACACCAGCTGGAAGATTATAACAGTGTCGGGTGGTACCTACACATCTGCTATTGCGCGTAAGCGAATGATGGCTCGGGCATGCTCTGTGCCCTGTCTGCCTTGCTTTGTCAGATCAGACACACCAAACGATGGCCTTGGCCTGGTGCCTGCCTCTTTGTGTCCTTGATCAGGTGTATTGACGCCATGCTATCCTCCGTCCACATCACCGTTCGTTTTACGACTGATTCCTTCAGGGATCAGCAGTGCCGATCCTACGTACTTGCGCTGATGTCTGCGCATGATACGGTTGTTATGACATTTTGATGAATTATCTGATTGTGAGTCTACAGGGATTATGAGTGAGGAGATCGGCCGGCGACTTGGAATGTGTGTGTCGGCCAAGTGTTAATGAATGCTACTTGGTGAATATTTAATATGGCTGGCATTGTTACCTGATCTGTGATGATATATAGAATTTGGTATCGAATGTGTTGTTTTTATTTCCTGCATCCTCCAGGGACTTCTCGGTGAAATAATTCGTAATACTGGTTTCGAGCTCATAATGACAGGACGGCTGGGAGGAAGTATACGTAGGATGTATGAGATGTTCGCTAGACCAGCTGAAATTACACCAATAAATTATTTCGCTGCCAACAGTCTTAATAATGGCTCCATGACTTCGAAGCTCTGGAAAATCCAGTCGTCCATCAGACATCTTTGGCGGTCCCAAGGCAGGTAGGTACAGTTTGTTCCAATGAATACTTCACCGCGGGAAGGTAAAAGTCGATCATCGATAACAATAAATACATTTGCTGTTTTGTTCATTTATTTTTACGATTCATTCATCTATCAAGAAAATCAATAATTTCGCATTTGTCCTATAGTGTAGTCAAGCCTCTGTTTGCCTGGCAATGATAGTCTAGATTTGCCTCGTTTGCGCGATAACTGGTACCCAAATTCAATAGCTTTTCTCAATCTCCAGTTCTCAAAACCAGGAGTCGTTCTTCAAAGTTACCAACTGTTGGTGCCCTTGTATTTGATCGCGCTGATTAGTGAACCAAACGGTGACAGCTTGTGCAACAGTCAATAATCCAACAGTGATACCAAAATTAACAAACTTTCCAGCCTCCAAATCAACAGGCAATCACGACTGACAGTGACTGACAACCGTCCAACCGAGCCAGCGTTCCAAGCGTTCCAGCGCCCACATATCGTAACAGGTTGCATCACACTAGCCTCAACAATCCAACTCTGTCTATCACCTGGGTCTCTCACGTACGTCCGCCCGCATCGACTGTTCCGAGGCGACTCTTCTCTGACCGGAGGCCTTCGCCTGCGGGGAAGGGCTGGCTCCTCTACATGGTAATACAACGACTCAGCACCTCCTGGTATATTGAAGGTCGTATGCTTTCTTTACACGCAATCCTCTACATGGTAAATCATGATTGGTCGCCGCAGCCACGACACCAGACAGTGACGCGGTGGATACACATATTGGTCGCGGACACAGTGACGCAGCCACGACATCAGACAGTGACGCGGTGGATACACATATTGGTCGCGGACACAGTGCACCACGACACCAGACAGTGACGCGGTGGACACACATATTGGTCGCGGACACAGTGACGCAGCCACGACACCAGACAGTGACGCGGTGGATACACATATTGGTCGCGGACACAGTGACGCAGCCACGACACCAGACAGTGACGCGGTGGACACACATATTGGTCGCGGACACAGTGACGCAGCCACGACATCAGACAGTGACGCGGTGGATACACATATTGGTCGCGGACACAGTGACGCAGCCACGACATCAGACAGTGACGCGGTGGATACACATATTGGTCGCGGACACAGTGACGCAGCCACGACATCAGACAGTGACGCGGTGGATACACATATTGGTCGCGGACACAGTGACGCAGCCACGACATCAGACAGTGACGCGGTGGATACACATATTGGTCGCGGACACAGTGACTCAGTCATGCATGGTCAACTGTGACTGGTCGAAGTACTTCCGGCGGGGCCCCCTGCCGGTCGGTCAATGCCGCGAGTGTCAATGTGCAGACGAAGTGAATCTCTCACGGTCGACCGGCACCCGGCGGCCAGGGCCGGGGCTATGGCGTCCGAACAGCTGGGGTCAGCACGCATGCAGGTGCCGACCAAATGCCTGTGATCCGCTCAGAGCTCGGATCCCAGGATACACGGGAGCCAAATGCATTGAAATGAGGGGGTCCGAAGCTAACTTCGTCACAATAGTGATCTTATGCTGATCATAGTTCGAATACCCACTTTGTATACGGCATCTTGGTTTGCATCGCAGTCAGTAACTACCCGTTATTTCGCCTGATGGCGCCTGTACCATTCGAGAATATCATGAAAATAGATCCCTGGGACAAGATAGGAAAAATTTATGGAGTTTTTCCCTGTAATTCAAAGCTAGGTCAAAGCTGCGTGGTGTCCAAGTACGTGGAGAGGACGGTGGTAGGCTAAGACTATGTGCTGAAATTGAGTATCAAATTCAACAAAAGGTAAAAGTACACTTTTTCATCGCCGCCTCTTCAAATATCCGCGCTCATAAGTTTTTGCTGTTTGATATTTTCTGACGTCCCTTTCTTAGCTAAGTTAACAAACAAGCCGTTCGTTTCCTTTAATTAGTTATAGTATTCATACAACACAAAATCTGGGCACGCTGGCCATTCTTTGTCCTGACAACTGCCGGACATGAAGGTTTGTTCCCTCCTTCGCACAAGCGGACCCAAGAGGACCAACCGGTCATTCCCCCTCGCCCACACACCAAAAGGCCGATTTTTGCCGATATATTGCACTAAAGTAGCAATTTGTGTACATGTAGGGACATTTTATCACATAAATATCGTCTTAAACTAGCCCGACGACTGTTAGCTGTTTAAATCTGATGATGATTTCGAAATCGGGGATTATTTCTTAATCTCCCCCCCGAAGCCAGGCTTTTGGATCGTCCGTGCTCTTTTGTTTTGTGTTCACTCCATTGGAAAGGTGCTGGCGCGCCTGCGCCAAATATTCCCATATACAGAAAAAGAACCATGCATATAACCGACAAATAACCTATGTCTATTTCCCGATATACCTACCTCACTTCATTGTTCGAAGCGAAACCCCGCAGTGATTCAAATAAATAACTCAAAGTGAGATCTATATGATCACTCATCTACGGTCACACATCCACGCGAAAACGTAGCTTGAATTGTCGAAGAGACCGATTGGTAAAACTAGTATGATGATGAACTGTAAATTATATATCCAATGGAATGAAAAAGTAGTACTTTGATCAAAAAGTAAAAGCACTAATTCTTCACTACATTGATATATAATTGACCGATCGTCATACCGTTTTTACCAAACGTAGCTTCTGTCCCCAACAAATATGTTTCGCGCACTCACAAAGTTCACAATTATTTTGTCTGGTTGTCTGGACAATGACAACCTTGCCACGTTATACCGAAGCGGCAGGTACTATTCGCTTACACTAAGCATGGCCTTGATGCTATTTTCTTGATGAGCTGCTGCAGCTTGCTAGTCTGAAAACCACATGACAAGCTAACCTAACGACATTAGTGGGGAAAGGCTGAGTCACTGCTTCGCAGTAAGACTTGCTTAAGAATGGAAACGGTGTTGGATACGTAAGGTTTTGGATGGGTTGGTTTGGTGTTGGAAGAGTGGGATCGATAGCATGCGGTGGGTAGTTTAAAACTATGTCGGTACACTATACCCTAGGAGGTCCTCGCAACTGTTCAATCGTCTGCTGGACGTGACTTGACCTGACCTGTCATCTGATCGCCTAGCACCGCCTGGCTGGTCGACCTACCTGAGTCACCTGACTGGAACCATCCACCTCTTCCTGTGATAATCCTTGAACAGATGAGCCAGACATGAACTTAGTTCTACGGCAACATTCAGGGGAAGTTGTGTGTGTCCATTTTTCAAGAGCTTTGCTGCCGGCTGTTCATGGCTACCAGACACCAAAAGTGCATCGTTCCAGAACAATGGGAGCATCCTCCATCCCGAGGTCTCCATCCATGGGCTATCCTAAGCACTGGATGTCTCCATCGAACTAGGACTAGCCTCTGCATAAGGGCACCATGGCAGACCCTGCGGTAGGCATACGTTCTCCTGCGCCCATCCTGATTACGTAAAGTATCGCTCCATTTTTATTCGCGACCAACAGGGCAAACAGTAAGTGGGCAGCTTAACCGTTTTATGTTTTTTTTTCTTCTGTGACTGACGATTAACAATTTGAACACGTGCTTTTGCCTCTGCTCATGACCACCGATGCGTTTAATTGCATCCAGTGTGCGTCCCAATAGCCCTACAGGTTTCGCTATGATATTTCGGGCATAAAACAATTAATGCGCCCAATGGTTGTTGGTTCGTCCTAGAATTAAGTTGCGACGCTAAAAAAAATATATTGTAGGCGCCCAGGAACACTGAAGATGACAATTTATGCCACCGAAGGCGTGTAACGTTAGGTGCATGCCTCTCGCCAGTATGGGGTCACATTGTTCCATAAATCTCGTGTCACGCTGCAGGGACACAACTCCCCAGCTTCCCAACTACGCACCTCCTCGGCTGCCCAGCTCGTCAGATCCGCACTTCTCCAGCTTCACACCTCCCCAGCTTCCCAGCTCCCTACTTCCTCGGCTACCCAACTCCTCAGCTCCACGCTTCTCCAGCTCCACACCTTCTCAGCTTCCCAGCTTCCTATTTCCTCGTCTACCCAACTTCTCAGCTTAACGCCTCTCCAGTTATACACCTCCCCAGCTCCATACTTCCCCAGCTTCCTACTTCCTCGGCTACCCAGCTCCTCAGCTCCTCAGCTCCATACCTCCCAAGCTTCCCATCTTCGGAACTGATCACGTCTCAAGCTCCACACCTCCCCATCTACGCAGCTCTCTGCCTTTCCAACTCCACAGATGCTCAGTTCCCCGTCTGCTCAGTTCCTCACTTTCCCAACTGCCCAGCTCCTCAACTCATCACCGTGCCAGCTCCCTAACTCCCCAGTTCCCCACCTCTGCTGCCCGCCGCCCAGTTCTCCACCTCCCCAGCTCCCCATATCCGCAGCCCGCAGCCCAGCTCCCCACCTCTGCCCGCCGCCCAGTTCTCCACCTCCCCAGCTCCCCATCTCCGCAGCCCAGCTCCCCACCTCTGCCCGCCGCCCAGTTCTCCACCTCCCCAGCTCCCCATATCCGCAGCCCGCAGCCCAGCTCCCCACCTCTGCTGCCCGCCGCCCAGATCCCCATCTCCCCAGCTGCCGCAGGTCGCTGATCCAGCGTAATCACCTGGCGCGACAAAGACATAGAGTGACGCGGACCGACTGACCCTTCGCCGTCGCCCTCATCGATCGCTGTATGCAAATGTGGCGAGAAGGCGGCCCGCTCTCTGCCGCTCTCTCTCTCTCTCTCTGTCTCTCTCCTCCGGTTGCTGCGCCGGGCAGCCGACCCTGCACCCCCCCCTCTCCCCACCTGTCGCCAGCTGCCAGCTCTTCCGCAACTGCCAAATAATCGCACCTTCTTTCATCCTGTTTATGTGCATAATCGGTGCAAGGTGGTTTACTGCGCAGGAGTAGCGCGGTGCCTTATGGCATCGATATTTGTGAGATTGTCGTCCGAATTTAGGAGGAAAATCAAATTTGGAGAAACAAAATGGCCGTGAAGCGGTTCTTCAGTGCAAGTGTGCGAAAACCATGCACATCCCATCAAACATTTCCTTCATCACCTAACGCCCAAACAGCTTAGTTCAGCCGAGACCGCCCACAATCTGGAGAGAGCTCGGAGCTTCGCTGTACAGTTGATGTTTGACGACATGTGTGCAGTCAGATTCTTTCCCCGATTGAGGGACAGCCGGGCGATCAAGGACGGGGAGGGGTAAGGTTTGATGGCAGGCACCTGCCAGTTTGGAAAAGAGAGCGAGTTGGCATCAAGTGATGAGCATGTGCCTCCTGCCCCTGACGACCCTGCCCCTAAAGACCCTGCCACGGATCGTCGGCCGTCTCGGCTCTGACTGCAGATAACTGGCCGAGCGGGAGGCTGGAGGACGGCCGCGCCCGTCGGCCGCTGTGCATATATCGGGGTATTCGTGCAGTGTATCTCGAGGTATTTGTGCCGTGTATATCGGGGTATTCGCGCCGTGGTCTCGGGGTATTCGTGCTGTGCATCTCGGGGTATTCGCGCCGTGTTCTCGGGTTATTCGTGCCGTGTATCTCGGGGAATTCGTGCCACGTATCTCGGGGTATTCGTGCTGTGTATCTCGGGGTACTCGTGCCGTATATCTCGGGGTATTCGTGCCGTGCATCTCGGGGTATTCGTGTTGTGTATCTCGGGATATTCGTGCCGTGTATCTCGGGATATTCGTACCGTGTATTTCGGGATATTCGTACAAGTGCATCTCGGGTTATTCGTGCCATGTTATCGGGGTATTCGTACCGTGTATCTCGGGGTATCCGTGCAGTGTATCTCGGGATATTCGTGCCGTGCATCTCGGGATATTCGTGCCGTGTATCTCGGGATATTCATGCAGTGTATCTCGGGTTTTTCGTGCCGTATGTCTCGGGGTATTCTGGTCGTGCATCTCTGGGCATTCGTGCCGTGTATACATCGTGGTATTCATGCCGTGTATACCTCGGGTTATTCGTGCCGTGCATCTCCGGTTATTCGTGCCGTGTTCTCGTGGTATTCGTGCCGTGTATACATCGTGGTATTCGTGCCGTGTATATCTGAGTCTTCGTGTCGTGTATCTCGTGGTATTCATGCCGTGTATACATCGTGGTATTCGTGCCGTGTATATCTGAGTCTTCGTGTCGTGTATGTCGGGGTATCCGGGCCGTTCTCCGTTCGCCGGCCGCCGGACGCCGGCCGGCGAACTCAGTCGTGTCCGTGGCCGGATGTTGGTGGTGGGGCGTGACGTGGCCGCATCGCCGCGCCGCCAGCCATCGATCCCAGCGGCCGGCGCGGCCAATCAGGACCGGCTATGATTTGGATATGATATTGAAAATTCAAAATGGCGCAGGCGACTGCGTCAGAGGCGTGTCCCTTTCTTCGCAGGCTGGGCCGGATCCTTGTCGCGAAACGCACCCGGCGGCCGCACCAGACACGGGCGTGCGGCCAGGAATTGACCACGAGAAAGGGGCTCGCACGAAAGGGGCCCAGGCTACACCAAAATTGCAAAAATCCCCGGAATCCCTCCGCTTTATTTGCGGAAAAAAACATTTGGTTTTCGGTGACTTGACAGAAAATCGAATTATCCGAGTGAGTCTCGTTTCAATACACCCTCAACTTTCTTTGAGTTGCCATATTTCGTCTGAATCCACCACCCTAACTGAAGGCACGGTGCAATGAGGTCATAGCTGGGAACAACTCAGGCGATTTTTGGACGCCCAGAGATCCTCCGTTTTCAAGACACTCCGACTTCGGCTGGGGCCTGTCCAGCTCCCAGGGGGTCCCTCAAACTTCAAGTGCCCTAGTGTGCCCTAGTGTTGCCAAGGTCCGCCAAACTCCTGTAGGGGCCATGCAACACTAAGGGGCCCATACACTTACCAGGGTCCTATCGGCTTGAAGGGACCCCTCTAGCTTCAATAGGTCACTCTAGTTCCCAGTCCCCTGTTTCCAGCCAGCCCCGAAACTCCCGGAAATCATCCGCCGACCTTCGGTAAACATAATCTGTTTCCATCTCCATCTTGGTGCACGAGTTCACTGGAAAAGCACGGCTAGCAATTCCAATGATCACCAGTAGATTTACGTGCTTCAAGCTCACCAATCTGGTAGCGGTCATCAATGCTGCCACTTAATTTTTCTTCTTTTTATGTTTTTAAACTTTGCTTTCTGATATTTTGTCATGTGTTCATGGCGTATTTCATAGATACATGCCTGTATAACAATGTTGTATATCAGCCAAAGCAAATTTGGACACCATTATAGAACGGAATATATCGCTTCCCCTGTCGACTCGCACGAGGTCATCCAGGACGGCAACATCCCAATTCCTCAGTGCCTCAGTGCCACGTCAGCGACACGGTTCGGCACCCCACCACGGAGTGAGCCCTGCTCGACACCACGGCGCCGAGCAGGGCTCACTCTGTGGTCGCCACCGGGGTCCGTCGGGGCCGGGGTCCGTCGGGCCGCGCCCCGGAGCCCACGCGGCCCTGTCCGTCGCGAGCGGACAGCGTGCGCGCGGTGGTGCCGATTTATCACCGCCGGCCAATCAGCGTGCGGCAGGTGTCCGGCTGCGTGACGCCGGCCGCGTGCCTCTGACAAATGACCCGTCACGGACCGGTGGTGGTGGCGCCATCTGTCGGGCGGGTCAGCGCCGGCACAGACACCGGCAGCATCGCACTGAGTTGGCTCACGTCCTGGCAACGAACGGTGCCAGAGTTGAAGGTCGCATCCGGATGGCTCTCTCGCGGTGTGTCATGACACGCAATGATACTGGAAAATGATATCGGACGGCGCCAAAGGATGCAATAATAAAAATTTGAAGTGGAAAGAGTTCTAAGATTTAAAAGGGGTGTGCGTCGAATGCTCGTTTGTTTGCGCATTCACCCGCAACAAGCGCAGAAACATGTTCTACCTTTGTTTGTAAGTCATTTCGAGAGGGGCCGTGTGCCCCTTTCTTCTTTCCTCTTGTCCTTCCTCTTGACCAGCTCGGGGGTGCGCCACTGCCAGCGCTGGCATCCCGCGTGTCTCCGGTGGGTCGTCGAGTGGCCGTCACCGCTCAGCCGACTGTCAACGCCTCTCGCGGGGCGGCCCGTGCTGGCCCCACCCCACGCTGGGATGTTCCATGGCAGCGGTGAAGATCGCACTTGGACTTCGTGTTGGCCAACTGCCAACTGTGTCCTCGAGCTGCCATCAGCTGTCCAGGGTGATGACGCTGGCTCGCTGAAATGGTCTGTTCGCACGGTTAAATGCGGTCGTGGTGAAAAGCTTCTCCGTAAATACACGAGAGCGATGGCAACTGTGGTCTTGAAGCAGGCCTTTAAGAAAAGCATCACTGCTGCAAAGGACTACTATCATTCGTCATCGGTTTTTGTACATTTCTGCTCTTTTTAATTCACGTAATCTAAATGTCTGTCAGGAGTCTTTACGGGATTAGAGCACGTGCTGCACAGCGCGTGTTGAGTATATTGAGTATGTTGAGCATCAGTATGTGTTGAGTATGCTGAATATCTCACTACCCTATCGGGAAGTTCCACGACTGGGATTTGACCGGGAATTCAAAGCGGTGTCAATACTCCAGCACGGCCGCCCCGTTACCGCGTCTCCAGCACGGTCTCCAGCATAATCTGGCCAGCTGCCAGCTGAGCGTCCCAGCCGCGGGAAGGGATGCGTGAAGCGAAGAAATGCGGTACAGAAGAAATCAACCGCTCTGCAAACTGAGCTATCGATGTGGGAAATCAATTATGGATATGTACTATGCCGATGTTGTCGACGGTTACGACGATGACAGTTGGGATTCCACGACGATGATGATCACGATAGGGAAAATTACGACAGAGATGATGAGAACGACATCGCATAGTAACGAACCGTGCAGTTTTAGTGACAACTAGCAGAGTTTGAGATTGCAATAACCAGTCATGTTGGGATTTGGACTGTTTTCAGAGATCTGCTGTGCCCCACTCTCCCAGAGATGGACAGGATGAACATATGCAGACCTGCTACCGCACTGTTGGGCTTCGCCTAAAGTCGCCGTGTTATTTTATAGTAATAATATACAGTAGTTCTCACTCAGAACTACATCGTATGATTGAATCACCGGTACACAATTTAAAAAAAATTGTTCGACTTTGCATGCTGTATTATTTGGCGCTACTTGTACTTTTTAGATGCAGTACTTGCACTTCTCGTATCGTAGATTCTTGGTTTAGCAATAGTCTTGCCTACACTGTTGGTGTTGGCTCTCTGTTTCACCACAACTGACCTCGGTATTGTGTTGGGTCTTGGGTGGCGACAGGCGCAAATATTTCCACACACCATTTTGCGTCGTTCGTCTTATATTGCTTTACATTGTTGCCAACTTCCTTTGATCGTTTTCTGCTCCGAAGCATTCCAACAATTCACGAGCGCTTTGATCTTGCCGATATGCGTGTTGAAGGGGCTTCCCCTGCTTAGTTTCTGTCTGCGTAATTTCCCGGTAGTTATAATGAGACAATTTTATGCATCGCATGCCATACAGAGCAGAATGGAACTGGGTGGAAGTCTCCATAATTCAGGCCAGTTGGACCGTTACTAGTAATTGAGCGTTTCCCCCACGACGGTTGCTATGGGGAGCGCGTAGTCGCGATAATTCGGTGCCCAGTGTCAGACGAATTTCCGACAGGGGAGCATGTCTTCCTTAGTCAGCAAGCAGTACCGACGGGGGAGGGCAGCACAGTACGGTAACGACCAATCAGGTGCCTTGTCGCAGTATTCGTCTGCTGAGGTGCGCAGATTACGGGTGAAAATTACCCCAGCCTAGTTCCTGGCATTGAACAAGACACAATTTAAGTAATAGATAGAAGCTGTCCAGAATTATTGGCGCTATCGACGTGTGGCTTAAACCTATTCTTTCCCTCAAATGTCTCAGATCTGGTGCCAAATTCTGAGAATTATTGATGCTGCATTGACAGACCGAATACTAATCTATATACTAATCGAAACGTTCTGGAGTGCTCTCACATATTTGAACACTTTTCACTATAAAAAGCTCCATGATGCCTACCGTAAATCTCGACGGCCGCTGTGTTTGCGTCAGGAGTGATTGGAGGTAGTTCGAGATATCAGCGTTACATTGCCAGGGGCACGCCGAAGTGGGCATGTTCGCTCGGAACATCTTGGCTTTCTGAATGCTAATTTTCCGCCTTTCGGCTGAGAACGGCACCATGCGGAGGATCGTCTGGTGATCTCAAAGTCGCTGGTCTTAGTTCGGGGATCCCGCGCCCGCAACCACTGATATACAGATGATCCACATTTGTATGTACTCCTTGATTTGTAAGCCTTCAGACCGCCGATGCCGTATTTGTCTGAGACATCCTGGCAGTTCGTGTCGGCCGAACTGTAACAAGATGCGACGCAAAACAATTGCAATTGCTATTTTTCCTCATAGACAGCTGATTTCCCTTTTGCATACCAATCATCAGCTCACCCCGCCAAAGGGAACAGTTGGGAGTTGATCGGAGAAGAAGCGGAGCCATTCAAAAAGTAGACAGCAGACAGTAGCACGCATGGTGGACGTGAGTCGAAGTAGTAGAGAGGAAGCGTCGATCCGCACTCGCGACTCCGAAATCGCTCTTGCCCGAGGGCCTTTCATTACTCGACCACGATAGCTTTTTCCAAGCAGCTTAATTATTATTTGTATTACTACTTTAGTTCGAATTGTTGCTGTGAACCTTTCCAGCATCAGCATCAGTGTTGGGCGCTGAGCCCACCTCCCGATCGAGAAATTGAAGTCGTGTAACACAATTGTGACCGAGAGCTTAACGTACCCACCCGTAATTGTCGACGTAAATAGAACCCAGCAGTAACCAACTATAACCCACCAGTGACGGATTGGCTCGTCGATGCCCAATAACTACGAAAAACAACATAATCTTGCAACTGGGTAAGAGCCACGAACATTTCATCGCCTAGTTTTACAGCTGGGCTGCATCTGGGACAGTAGTGAAAAGCCAAGTAGCAAGTTCTTGTAGGTACTATGTGCATTCCTGGCTACCTTACGGCAGAAACCAATGCTACCGAAACCAGCACCACAAACGATTGCAGTCATCGTATTTCTATACGCCCCGCGGCACGCACTGCGTGCTCCGCGCCGGGGGGGGGGGGGCGGCGCATCGACCAGGGTAGGTCATCTCAGGCCGGCCGCGTCTGCCGGCTGTGGTGGACGACCCCCCTGTAGATGGCGTTCGGCGCCGGCCACGGACCAGTTCCGGTCCGCTGACGACCTCCGAAGATCCCGCGCGGTCTTACACTGAGGCGCGCCGGCGGCGGCGACCCGTGCGACCTCAGCCGCGCCGGCCGGCTCCGACCGACTTCGACCGGCTGGGTTGCCACGCCGGTCTGCGTGGCAACGGTCGTCGCGTGGCAGCTGCCGCCGGTACGACCGCGGCTGCGGTCTGGCGATGCGATGGGGTGACACACGGTGACACGATCAAGTCAAGGGAGACGCAGTGAAGTCGGCACGGAGCGTGCTGTTGACTCGGCTATCTGCTAGTTGGACAGCTGGGTGCACGCCGACCAGCCTTCGACTGACACCTTTGGCGACATCAACTGATGAGTGAGTCAGGCGCGACACAAAAGAGCGAGCGATTGAAGCACAAATAGAACAATTAGTGTTTGCATGTCAAGGGTTAATGCATTTTCGTTGCACACATTTTTGTTACTCACTCCTTTGCATGTCCATCTCAGGCGATGTCAAGGCATACGTATGGGCGACGCATCGTTTCGGCCGCAATAATCCGAAGCTTAACCGTACCGCAACACCTGCAAGTGGTGTGCCGGAGTCTTCACACACCGGAGGGGTCTGGTGTCGTGCTGATGCGCGTCCGTGTGTCACAACATCAACCAATTCACGTGCACGTAAACCGTCCCCGCACGGCGGCTCACCTCCTCTCGGCCGTCGCGCTCACGCTTTCACACAGCGGTCTTATGACGGGTCGGGTCACAAATACCGCCGCCGCCTCTTTGCCGACACACCTGCTCTGATGGCGGTGTCTTTATCCGGCGCCGCGACACCAATGCAAGCCTTGACCTGGCGCGCTTTATGGCGCGCCGCCGCGTGCGACATAAACAATCATAATCACCTATTTACGAACCGGCCGGGCATTCAGTGCCACCAAAATATTACTTGCGGCGGATCTGGCGCGCTTCACGCCGCGCCGATACGTTTGAAATACGATCGTGGCGAGGCGCCGTAGCTCAGAAGTGGCGCATTGACGCGGCGCCGGTCGCGGCCGGCGCCGGAGGTAAGTCGGAGCTATGAGCGCGTCTGTCATAATGGCTGTCTTGCGACGGCGGGGCCGGACCACCCCGACATCGGACCACCCAGGGTCGGCCGCCACTCGGCAGTCCCTCGCGGGGCACCGAGTCCCTACCGGCAGTCCCACCCGGGGCACATAGTCCGGCCCGCCAGCCACGGTGGGCTCCCACCCGGAAATGCCACGGGGAGGAGCTCCCACCGCAGGTGTCCCACCAGGAGCACAAGTGGAGTTCGCTTGGGAGCAGTAGAACTCGTCCGGAAGTTGTAGTAGAGTTCCGACCAGAACTTCGCTAACCTCCGCTGGGTGGAGCTGACCAGTGTCGATGAGCTTGAGGCAGACACACCTGTGTTCTCCGGCAATCCATATGCTTCCCAATGCAACATAAATATGACCAAGGCAACACAAAAGGTGACCCTGGCTTGTTTCTGTGAACCTCAGTCCTCCTTGGTTTGTTTCTGTGAACCCAAGTCCTGTTTCTGTCAACCCCAGTCCTCCTTGGTTTACTTCTGCGGACCTCAGTCCTGTTTCTGTGAACCTCAGCCCTCCTTGGCTTGTTTCTGAGCCTCAGTCCTGTTTCTGTGAACCTCAGCCCTCCTTGGCTTGTTTCTGAGCCTCAGTCCTGTTTCTGTGAACCTCAGCCCTCCTTGGCTTGTTTCTGAGCCTCAGTCCTGTTTCTGTGAACCTCAGCCACCCTTGGCTTGTTTCTGAGCCTCAGTCATGTTTCTGTGAACCTCAGTCATCTATCGCTCTGGTCATGTACATACCAGCCATGGTGTTGCACCTGGCACTCAACTGTTGTCCGATTGTCTGCCCAACTACTCGCCCGACCAGTGCGCTCTGCAGAATCGCATCACAAATATCTCCGTGGTGTAAACATGAGATCACCGGCATACTCTTCAAGACGTTTTTACCAGCTTGGGTGCTCATCACCCATCCCACTCCTTTGGTTGTATGAGTTTGATGCTTTGTGTCCTGCAACAGCATACTATGCACGAGAAGAGGCTAACACGGAATTCTACCTGGTAGTTTATTTCGAAATATGTGCAACTACAGGTTCAATAGGGGTACGCTCTGGTGATGATGCAAGCGCTGATGGTTTGACAACTTTCTGGACGGTTCCGTTGTTCCTTGAGTGACGGAGGATACTCGAATGTTGTGAGTGACTACTTAAACGGTAATGGCGTCTTCTTGAAACGCGTGATGGCTTCTAAAATGTTCTGCTAAGCACGTTGATTTTTCAACGGTCTGGCAGCTGTTTGAACGGAGTCCAGGTTTGCGGAGCGATCTAACAGTTTCTGAGAGGATGTAATCGTTTATTCAGCTATATAATGACTTTCTATGCGATCTGACGCTTTCCCGAAGGGCGTGTTAGATTCCCCGGTGGTCTGATGGTCCCCTGGGCGGCCCACTACTGCAGGATCGCGCCCACAGTCAGCCTGCCTCTCGCCTTCACGGACCGCCGGCGCCCGGCAGTCGGCACCGTACACCGTATTTATGATCTTCCCAGAGTAAGCGGCGCCGCGCCGGGGATTTAGAGCGGACGCATTAGGGGCGAAATTGTTTGATATAAAGGGCAATAAAGCGGAAGATTATGCAGAGCAGATTGTGAAGTGGAGTTGGAGCAGATTTCGCCCGGCCGATGAGAGCTGCATGCCGGTCGTCGGAGCGGCGACGTCGATTGCGGCGACAGCGACGTGGGGCCGGCACGCGCCCCGACCCGCCGACCGGTCGACAGGGCGGCACAACCTCGGGCCATACTGAGGTGGCCATCGCCCGGGGCTCTTCTCAGACGCCAGAGGCGCCGCTCCGAGCGCAGCTCGAAACGGGTGCGATTTTCCAAGTCCGACGCGGCCATGTCCCGCGCCACGGGGCTCTGGACTTTGCCAGCTTGGCATTAGGCGGTTTCACGCGTGCACTAGCGGGAAGTAGTCGTCAGGACATCCCAATGGCGGGTCAGGCCACAATAATTACGTTGTCTGAAAGCTTTTAGTCCGTAGATTGGACCGATTTATTATATCAATAAACAAACAGAGTAGGCTCAGTTACCTAATACGATAAGTTTTTGGACTAGTAACAGCTTGCTTATGCACAAACCCTGAAAATGTACACCTACATCCGCGCCTGGGACGTCATTTAGTCGGAAATCTGGAAGTCAGACCAAGTGAGCCTGACATCGGAAGTAAACTCGATGACAACAGCTGTTTGCCGAATTCAGCGGTCTTGAAATGCCAAATTTTCCGAGCACTCGACCACTCTGATCAATATCGCCGGCCAACTTCAACTGCGGTAAGTGATTGGCCCTATATAATAGCTTTGATGAATTACAATCCACGTTTCAAAAAATGGCGTCATCATTTGTGCTCTGATTGCATCATTTACGGCTGAAGTATGTCAAGCAAGCTAGCAAACAAGTTTGTCTCAGATGCGCATATTTTGGACGTGTTGCGGTCTTTTGCGTGCTGTAAACAGTTCATTCTTTGTTCCTTCTTGCGAGTATGATATTCAAAGACAAGGATCAATTGCCCCCCATCCCAGTAGGGGTTTTTCAGGTAGGAGTACAGGGACATTTAAAAAGGATGGTGCGGTACAGTGGACGCTATTACAACTGAAAACAACCCGCTTGTAAAGTGGAGATAATTTAATATTTTGTAGAGCGTCAAGATGGAATTGTAGCATCTGGAAATGATGTATTTTAATATTTATTAATTATGCAGGTACTTCATAGCCATGAAATAAAACGTAAAAAGAAAAATATTCATCCGCAGGATACATACTACCACTTCCTCCACAATATTGCATATTTGCTGGTAATACAGCGGGAAATTTATGTTCTATCCGACAACTCCTAACTCCCGGCCATGGTGCCAAATGCGGCCAGATTGGCCTGTTGCTTCTGTGAATTGAGTTCTTTTTTTAAACAGTGCCACAATTTGAATTTGTTGGTTGAGTTTTATATTGGATTTATTACTTTGTGGTTAAAACTTCTGGAACATTTCATATCTACAGATAAAGTACCTATATTTCAATGATATGCCCTTCATACTAGACGAAGTCATCCACATTGCATCCCGGTGCTTACTGGCCGTCGTGAAACGGGCTATTGTGGCGCCTGTGTGTGCAGCCGGCCGACCGCTGTGTACCGCTGCTGTGTCGTGTGTGTACCGCTGCTGTGTCTGCGCACACACAGCAGCGGCTGCAGTGCCGCCGCACAGCGCTGGCCCGCCGTGACGGGCGCGAGTGTACGGAGGCGAGCCGGCTGTGCCGGGCCGCCACTCGAAGCATCGACGCGAGATCAGCAGAGGAGGCCGGTGGTCTGCGGCGAGCGCCGCAGTCGGTTGCAGGGTGCGAACAAAGCCATTCCGAAACACCACCTGTCACGCCTGGTGGTCCGACAAGCACTACGTCACCGCAGGACCTGCAACAGCTGCCCGTGTGACAGCCGCAGTCAGTCTGTGCCAGCATTACTGCCAAGCATAACGACCGGTGCTTTTATAGTGAAGCCTATTGACATGCTGTTCATTTATGACCATTCCCATCGTGAAACCTTCAACTTCCATAGGCACGGACGGCTCACCTCATGTGCCGAGTATAAAGAATAAGCATACTCATGTTTCATTTATTTTCAAAGGAATCGGATATATTTTTATCGACATCACGCACCATTTCGATTCTACCGCCATAGTACAAATTATATAACGTATCGTGCAAACTCAACTCATAACATATATGGAAGCCACTCAGCTGGTTTCCGGCACATAGCACGGCTATGAAATTAGCACTTCACAGAAACAGCACTTCACGAAATGCACGCGATGGTCTCAGGAGATGTCTCTATATCGGTGCTGTTGGATCACTCCAAATGTTGTCTAAATGTTGTCCCTCAGGTGTTGTTGAATCACTCAAAATGTTGTCTAAATGCTGTCCCTCAGGTGTTCTTGCATCACTCGAAATGCTTCGATGTGGTCCCACACACAAACGAAACTGTTGGACAGACTTGCTTTGCACGGCATTGCCACTGACTGGTTTTCACACTGTCTGACAGGCCCCACGAGACAGGCAGCTGGTGCGGATGGGTGACTCTCACGCCTCGTGCATCATTTCACATACGAAAAACAACCCCATGGGAGTGCACTGGTGGATCCAGGGGTCAGCTGGGGACATGTGCCCCCACCACCACCACCCCCGCCATGGAGATGTGACGCCATTCAGAACGCTCTAATGGTAGTGACCTTATTAGCTCAACGAGCCCATAGTGCCGCTCAGAGTAGAAATGGCGCCCCTTCGGAGAAATGGTGCCCCTTCAGAACAAAAATGCCTCCTTTATGAAAATATCTCAATCCGCTCCTGAGAGTGTGTACCGGGGAGGGGGGGGGGCGCATCACTGAATTATATGTGGCATGTGATATTTACGAACGGGCTCAGATTGAATGCACCTGATAACGCCACCGTTGTTCAGTCTGCTGACGATTTACAGATACGTGTTAGTGGTAAGTAGGCAAACACACCAGCTGGATCACAAGAAGAAAAATGCACTTGGTGTACCCCTCCAACTTTTCTAGTTCAATCGGATGCAAATTAGCATAAAACATTCTCATGCGATTGTTTCAGGTAATCCTGCTATCCCGAGAGGTTTGTCTGAAGAAAAAAAACACCATTTAAGGAGTTGTTATAGCAGGATTGAAAGTTGTTAGAAGTATCGGAGCTACCATACATCGTCAGCTGAGGCATATTCATCCTATCAATACTATCACTGCCAAATGTGCAGACATGCTCACAGCACCTGGTTTTGAGCGACAAGTAACCCCGATATGTGTAATGCCTATCACCGCGCGGGGCTCATCATATCTGCTGTTGCGATATTACATGTCCAGGCATGGATCGTGTGGTAACACTCAGACACTGTGTCCAGAAAATCATCACGTTTTGTGCGCGCGTGGTCAGCGCGAGATGGCGTAGTGACCGCACATTGTGCAGCATGTGCAGTGAATGAGCGCCAAACAGCTCATGGAATATCACACATTATGCATATTCTATGTCTGCACACACCCCGTACTATGTCTGCACACCACCCGTACTATGTCTGCACCCCCGTACTATATCTGCACACCATCCGTAATATGTTTGCACACCACCCCCGTACCATGTATACACACCACCCGTACCATGTCTGCACACCACCCGTACTATGTCTACGCACCACCCGCACTATGTCTGCACACCATCCGTACTATATTTGCACACCACCCGTACTATGCCTGCACACCACCCGTACTATGCCTGTACACCACCCGTACTATGCCTGCACACCACCCGTACTATGTCTGTACACCACCCGTACCATGTCTGTACACCCCCGTACTATGTCTGCACACCATCCGTACTATGTCTGTACACCACCCGTACCATGTCTGCACACCATCCGTACTATGTCTGTACACCACCCGTACCATGTCTGCACACCATCCGTACTATATCTGCACACCACCCACCCGTACTATGTCTGCAACCCCGTACTATATCTGCACCCCCCCCGTACTATGTCTGCACACCACCCGTACTATATCTGCACCACCCGTGCCATGTCGGCACACCACCCGTACCATGTCTGCACACCACCAGTACTATGTCTGCACCCCCCGTACCATGTATGCACACCATCCGTAATATTAAACCCGACGTAATCCGCCACGGAGCGAGCCATGACACTCGCGCCGCACAAGAAGATCCGCCAGCATCACACCACCACGAATATGAACACTGGCAGGCGCCGTTTATGTCATAGAGGCGTGTTCAATAGCACCCAGGCCGAACACAACGCGCCAGGTTTCCGAGCCCAGCTGAAGCGTGGCAACTCGCCGTTTGATTTTTACGCGCTGCTGTGGCCGTCGAGTGGATCTGTGTCACCTGGTGTGACGAAATGTTTTTACCTGTTCTGGCTGCAGGTGCCCCGTGCCTTGTCTGAAATGTTTTACGTTTGCTGACGTACTCAGTGAAAAACCACCATGTATGTGCCTTCGCGAAATACATCGTGGTTCATGAAGAGTCATGAACTCGAACACTCTTCCGACCAGTCAATGGACAAGTTTCATGTCGGGACAGGCCGTATTTTTTCAAGTTCCACTAGTGATTTTTAATTTTCAAGACCATGGTGGCATTCATTTATTTCTTAAAAATGCCTAAATTACTTAGATAATTCCAGGAAGCACCTCAGAATGCCACGCCTCGTGATTGGTCAAAATATGTGTGACGTCACATCTGTAGAGCTCAGCGATGCTTGACTGCCGCCCATTATATCTTCCATTTGGGAAGCTGCCAGTTCGAAATAATCGCGACCGTTTTAGCTTGGATCACATCCGATCGTCAGGGGCAAATGGATCGTAGAAAACGACGCTATTATTCTTGTTTGTGCCGATGTATACAAATGCAACTGCAAGTAAACCAGAAGCAATGTTTATCGGCCTCCCGATGGCTGACAAGATGAGGATGTTATCGAGCGATTTTGCACGCCGAGACAGTCCGCTGATCTCTGCTAGTGGCCCCGCTTGCTGCAACGAACATTTTTATGTATGTGTACCACTGGTAGACAGGGGTACGAGTATTTTGATAGCCGTGGGCACGCCTAATGATGAGGGGGGTGGGGGAGACTGGAACCAGAGTACTGTCCTCAGAAGTGTAAACATTGACGTTTTTCACATCAAGGTTTAGCTTGAAAACGGTGATTTCATCTGCCTTTTTTTAAACTCCCACAACATAGAAGTATACTTTTTACAAAGATGAGAACTGTGACTTCTTTGTATCCATCTTGTCGGAAACATGGATGTCCACAGCCCTTTCATATTATCATTAAGTGAAGAGAATTGACATTTTCTAGCTGACTGCAGTATGCTGAAGATTTCAAGACAGTTGGCAAATTTGTGCTATGTAATTTTTGAATTCTTGGAATTTCTTTTTCCAGCGCAATGTTCATGAATGTGGTCAACACGATGTGACTACTCGTTTTCTCTGCAAATGCATACTTTTGAGTTGGCTGTTAAAATAACACCAAAAGTGGGCTTGGAGATGGGTAATATAGCAGCAAAAATAATGCAAAAAAAGAAAAAAGTGTAGCGTAGTCTAACATCCCATGGAAAACAATAATTGAAAAAATGCACAAAATTGAAGCAATGTTCGCTCTTAAAAAAGTGCAATGTGTAATGTAACATGGCTTAAACTTTCTTTAGGATTTTTTACAAATTCAAGATAAAAACTTAACCAAACCTGACATAACCAAACCTTACCACTTTGCTTCATGCAGGTAAAATGTATGCAAAATTTGTCTCGTGGATACCTACACCTGCAGGTAGCTGATCATGTCTGCCTACACTGACCGATAATTGATTGCAGGACCTGCTACACATGCACAATGTATATCCCTGCAAGTAAGCTAATTAAATATCCACAACATGCCTGGCATTCCATGTAACGATCAACCTGAAAACATGCGTACTTTGTCTGAAATCCATAGCGTTTAGCAAAATCATCCCTGCAATTTGTCATTTGATAGCAGTCCCTTTTTGCAATATCTCCATGGACATCATCAATATATTGCAGTAATTGGAGCAGGAATCTTACCCACTCTGTTCCATCACAATACTGCTTGAAGGTATGCTATGACATCTGCCGAAATATCACAATACACATGTGCATTTCAACTGCATCTCTATGTATTTGGCCATATATTTTACCAATCATGTGATGTGAGATGTGCAATATTCACAAAATAAACTTGGCATGCTATTCATTGATCATTTATCAAGTACTTACATTGGGATGCAGCTTCCAGTTTACCCCACTATGGAGTGCCAATTATGGAACTAGGTATAAACAGCTTCTGTTTTGTTGAGGGGAAGCCATGGTGTTTGTTCATCTAAGCCACACATAATTTATGTCATTGTCTTTTCCATTATTTTACTCATTTTACCCATAAACATAGTACAAGCTTTTGCTGTTTGTACGCACCGCATTGCGCCGGATTTGAAACAAAAATGTTAGTTGCTGTATTACCACCATAATAGATTACCTACCCTTCCAAGCTTCATATTTTCGTTAAAATTGGTAACATTTCAGCATCACAAGCTCTCGCCTTAGCATCCATGACGCGAGTCGGTTGAAAAACATCGCATGGAACAATCCAACGTATTCCCTGTGGTTCCCTGTGTGTTTCAGGCTTGGCCGCTTCGAGACCACCACATATGTGACGTCATTGCTACGAGAAGGTTTTTAAATCGATGGCAACCCCTAAATGAAATTATTAAATTATGCTGTAAATGCTTCTCCTGTGACAAAAACATTTCAGTTTTGTCTACGAGGTATTATTACCGTTTTTTTTCGCAGCCAAAAACCCATTGCATGAAACTTGTCCATTTCGCTGTGGATGTAGCCCGTACCCAGTTCGTCCCAGTCACATGGAAAACATATCAAGCTAAGGACATCATAGGAACCCCTTTGTCTGGTCCTGTGAGCTAATATCTCTGCTTTTAACAGGCTGATTCAGTGATGCTTGCAGATCACAGATCACACATTCACAGATCACAGATCACAGATCACAGATCACACATTGCGACCAGCAGATGGGGCGGAGTAATCAGGTGCGGCCTGGCTCGGGGACCCGTCTGCTCGTGCCACGCGCAGGGCCGGCCGTACACGTACCGGGGCCCGGCCGGCCGTACCGTCTGCCGGACCAATCCAACTCTGGCTCCGAGACCCGCGCGTGGACCCTGTGTGTCGAGACATGCAGCTAGCCAGCTGACGGGTGACACACGTCTTCATCATCGCCGGTGACTCCCGCACATCCGATCCAAGTGTTCGACTTTTCCATCAGATTCCGAACATTTTAATTTAGCTTTAGTTTAGTGTAACACAAGTAAGCTGAAATTAGCGAAGCTAGCTTTCTATATCCCGTCCGCATCTGGCATCTCCCTAATCGGTATCTCCCTGCACGCTCCACCGGCCCCACCAAGGCGCCGATCTAACCAGCCCTGGGACCGCCACCGAAACATCCCGGCTGCGCGTCGGAACACATGGCGGCTGCCGGCCGTGCAGCGAGCCGGAGATGGCGGTGACCGACTGTCTCGCTGCACCTCATCCACTCGCCGTGCGACCGCACGGACACTCGCGAGACACGAGGAGAGCCAGTCTCGCCCCCCCCCCCACGCAGAAACAGAAACCACACCACGCCGCTCCCCCGTTATCCCAAAGAGGCACGAGTGCACCGCTCGGTGGCTAATTCCAAAGCGGGCCGACACCGCCTCGTGCGATTCGACCAATTTGGCCCGGTAATACAGTATGTCTCAGTTACGTGGTTAGCCGACGCCAGCTCCCTGATCACATGACAATATCGGAACACATGGCCAATTAAACAGCACACCGCTCAGCCCCCGGGTCGAGTGGGAGCCATTATCTGACTGTGTGTCCCCTCCGGCCTGGTCGGCACGTGCGACCTTCTGCCTCCTTTGTCGCCGCGCGCTCCCATTAATGGCCGCCCGGCCGGCGTTATGGTACACGGCGCTCCTGTGTCGGGTACGCGGCGAAATAAACCCGGGAAATCCGCGGAACCGACTGGTGAGATTTGATGATGCACCTGTAGAGCATAGAGGCAGAGACAGAGACAGAGACAGAGACAGAGACAGAGGCAGAGACAGAGACAGAGACAGAGACAGAGACAGAGAGAGAGAGAGAGAGAGAGAGAGAGAGAGAGAGAGAGAGAGAGAGAGAGAGAGAGAGAGAGAGAGAGAGAGAGAGAGAGAGAGAGAGAGAGAGAGAGAGAGAGAGAGAGAGAGAGAGACCGAGACCGAGACCGAGACCGAGACCGAGACCGAGACCGAGACCGAGACCGAGACCGAGACCGAGACCGAGACCGAGACCGAGACCGAGACCGAGACCGAGACCGAGACCGAGACCGAGACCGAGACCGAGACCGAGATAGAGATAGAGATAGAGATAGAGATAGAGATAGAGATAGAGATAGAGATAGAGATAGAGATAGAGATAGAGATAGAGATAGAGATAGAGATAGAGATAGAGATAGAGATAGAGACAGAGATAGAGACGGAGGCAGAATGAGAGGGAGAGGGAGATGGAGAGGGAGAGGGAGAGGGAGAGCGAGAGGGAGAGCGAGAGCGAGAGCGAGAGCGAGAGCGAGAGGGAGAGGGAGAGGGAGATGGAGAGGAGAGGGAGAGGGAGAGGGATAGGGAGAGGGAGATGGAGAGGGAGAGGGGGAGAGGGAGAGGGAGAGGGAGAGGGAGAGGGAGAGGGAGAGGGAGAGGGAGAGGGAGAGGGAGAGGGAGAGGGAGAGGGAGAGGGAGAGGGAGAGGGAGAGGGAGAGGGACGAGGTAGAGGGAGAGGGAGACGGAGAGAGAGAGAGAGAGAGGGGAGAGTGAGATTGAGAGGTACCTACTACCTATTTACATACCTCAACCATATGGCTGTGTTTCATTGAGTGCGTCATTTCCTCACAACCCGCCTAATCTGGTCTGGTACAACAATTTTTCAAGATAGTGAAACTTCACACCGCATGTGAAAAGGGTGATGCAAAGATGGCATGTTGAAGCTGATGTTACATTTATATCACTTGATTCTTTGGCAGTTGTCTTGTTTCTTGAATGATTTGTTCATGCGCTTGCACCAAGCTAGCATGGTTAGAGGACTGCGCAGTCCGCATATGTGTTCTGAAGTGAAATCGTTATGCTTTGGTGCTACTAATTAAAATTATCATCTACATTTCACACTAAATGTTCAGTTAGTTTTTGAATTGTCTTTTACCTAAAATATTGCATGCTGTTGATGTTATAGATGCCATGTATCACTGCAACCAATCAGGTTTTAAGTATTGTACTTTTTTTAGCACGGTTTGAATAGCGGATGGATATCCCTATCCGATACGGGTTTCGATACGGATTGGATTGCTTCGTACGGATGCGGATTGGGTCGGATTTGAAAATGTAAATCCGTAGTGTGCTCTCGTAGGTGGTGCTTAACTTTAGAATCGAGTCGATGTATGGCAACATGGTTGATTTAGACATCAACTAGCTGAAGTAGATAATCGTATGTCAACGTTGCTATCTCTGAAAAGAAACCATACACAACGTGTGATAGAAGTTGCACTTGCCTATTTGTATTTGCCGATCTCGAAAGACTATGGTCTAGTATTCGAGACATTTTTTTTCTGGTGCTAATCTTTAAGCAATGTCTGGTTTCTGCACGCGAGTCATCTCTCCCCCGAAAAAGAAACGTGATTCACTACAAAGCATCGGATCGGACGCCCCATTGGTTATTGTGTGTTGGTTATTGTATTTTTTTTAAAAACTCTTCGACTACCTCTGTCTCATCGGAACTATGCAATGCTGAGAAAGGAGACAGTAGTGTGGAGGAAAAGATGCCTGAGACAAGATGTGGGGCGGGTCTGGTGGGTGGATGCAGTCGAGTGCTCTTTTTCTCAATTGGTTCATTTATCGCCAAGTCACTGAGAGCACGCAACTCTTCAGCTGTGAGCTGAGTAAATAATGGGGCTATTACATCACGCTTCATCACAAACCTACAGGCAAGAAGAAAAGCATCGTGAAGATGTCACCTTTGAAATATTCCTCAAGGACCAACGCCTTTCAATTTAGGGTACTCCATTGCTTCACTGCAACCCAACATATTGAAGCGAAAAAAGTGTTGCACATGGGAAGTGCCAGTGGCGTATTCAGGAATATAAAAATGCGAGGGCCAAACAAATTAAAAGGTGCACCTTTTATGAAGAGGTACTTGCGCATTCAGAGCCTCTTTTATGGATAGGGGGAAGAAGCAGTACACGTGAACTCCCTTACAGCCAATTTTAGCATACATATTCTGAATGTCAATATTTCAACATTTAGTTATCTCCATAGAGTGCGTAATTCCCATCCCTTTGTAGCTCGCGGTGATTATATTATTGCAATTTTTCATGTTGATGAGGATAACTGTGAAATCTTTCCGGCATCAGTGGGATCATTGCCAGCTTCTCGGCACCCAACTTTTGACACCCGACCTGAAAGAGCACCACCGAAAACTCGGAAAGCCCCGGAACATCCTTTCAGGTCTCGTGAACGCCCTTCCAGAACCTGCGGAGCCATTTCATTCATGGTGGTTGCAATTGGGAGCCTTTGGGCGTCCTTTGACTTTTGATTTTTGTTAAATTGGGCACTTTGGCCTCCTCAGGCCACTTCCTGCCGTGCGCGTCCTTTCAAGACACCTTTCCAATTCTCGGGGCCAGTCGTTCAGAACTCGTGGACGAATTTTCAAGTCTTCAAGTCTCTCGCCCTCAAACGATTGGGAGGAACTAGTCCAGGCATTCATTTCGAAACTCTTAGTTCTTGCAGGCCCGAAGGATGTTGTTCAGGCCTGGGCGCCGTCTTGTTCCTCTGGGCGAGCCTCATGCTAGCAGAGAAGCGCAGCACAGAGGCGAGCGATCATGCTAGTGATGCCTCACGCAAGGGAACCACAGACGATCGTCTATGTTATGAGGTGCTGTTAATGGGTAAAGCAAATGTTTTAGTAGCAGCCAACAGGGTGCCGAGGGCGCCTTTTGACCAGCAATCATCATACTCATAAGCATTACCTTCTGGAACCGAAGGGAGGGCCCATGGCTTCCACCTGAATACGCCACTGAGAAGGAGATATCCCCGAGTTGATTTATCGTTGCCGCCGACGGCCGAAGATTCACGACGCTGCCGATAGATGGCAGGGTTGGCTCAGCGCCAGACCAGCCGCGGCTGGGCGGAGCTCGGTCAATACATATCTGTCATAAGCCAAGGAGGGCCATCATAACGTTATGACGCCGAGCAATATCTGGCCGAGCCTGAGCTTGCCGTGTTGTGATTGGCTGGTCTGGTGGAGTGGGCAGGATCGCCAGTCTGGGGTGAAGCTCGAAGACACACTATTGGTCAGGCAGCAGGAAGTCAGAAATGTGGTCTGCTTTTGCAGTGAATGTGGCAATTTGAATTTTCAGTCAGGTAAATGGGAATTTAAATCCTCTCTTACCCACGAAATCCATTCGCCTGAAAAAGTAAACGGATTTGTATGTAATTGTATGCGGGGACCGACGTGTACCTATATGATTTAAGTATTGTCCGGTATTGTCCGGTAAGCTCCGAATGTGAATAACTGCACTGAGTACACGCATACACTTGGAAACAATGGAGCAAGAAAACATTGGCTGCTACTACAAAACTCTCCCCTGCTTGGATGACCCAAGTTTCAGAGTTCTCCGGTCAGCACATCCTCGGCTTCTCCCGCCGCTCCCTATGACTCGGTCTATACATCGGTACATAACTCGGTATGTTCATATAACCCGGTCTGTACATCGGTACACAACTCGGCTTGTGCACATAACTCGGCCCATGCATCGGTGCATCTCAGTCTGAGCACATAGCCTGGTCCGCACATCCGCGCGCCGATCCGTCGTCGATGGGGCAGTGGGTGCTGGTTATTTAGTTTCCTTCGACAACGAACACGTCTGACGTCTCTTGCTAGTGTATTTCAAAGCACATTATATACAATTTTCACGCGGGAGTAAATGCGGCAATCGAGCGGAGACGTTCTCGGGACTTCATCAGGCCGTAGGTGTAGGCAGAGACGTTCTCGGGACTTCATCAGCCTTAGGTGTAGGAACGGGGAGAGTCAGGGGACTGATGCACCATCCGCACTTCTTAAGATGGTGGCCAGCGATGTCAAGTGACCTCTATCGATTTGACGAACTTAAACCTCCATCGACATACAATGACAACTTCAGCCGCCAGAGAACACCATCACATGGTCAATAGACATCTTTTAACATTTTTTTTCACCGCGTGAAGAGAAACGCTTCTTGCTGCACGCCTTCAGTCAAGCTGGAAGCACCACATGCTTCCATATGGACGGTATCATTATGGTAGGCTTGCGGTGCGTTTGTTTTGCACAGTCCGGATGTTTTCCTGGTAATTACCAGTGAAGGAGCGAAATGGACCAATTATGGCCTGATTTGAAGGGGAATAGAGCATTAGTCATATTGTGGACCGGATAAAAGAAAACAAAAAAACATGAACAAGTGTTCGGTTCGTAAATTTCATAGCCATATAACTTTATAAAAGCACCCGAGAACACCTTTTTGTGATCTCTTCCCCATCCGACGCGGAAGTTCCACCTAGAAACGAGTACTTTATTAAGTGAACCCATGCGATGTTTCAGCACAATTTTCGGAATTTTCACCGGCCTAGAAGAAAGGTTGAAATGTAAATTTTCACCAATAAGAGCACGAATATATTCACAAAGGATCATATAGGTCATGAGCATGGACAAGACTAGGTGTTGAAGTGTTCAGAATTTCGGCTTCTTCATGGAAAGTTTTGCGCCTGGGGGGAAATTCTTGACACGAACAACATAATAAGTTTCCAATTAAGCCATAGGTAAGCTTGCAAAAACCTCCCGGATCTGAGTCCATTTGGGACCTTCCCCACACACTTCTTCACAAGGTTATCCGCCCATGCATCAGCCATACGATGCCAAGCGGTCTGGTTAGTTCTGGATGTGCATCACAAAATGCAGTAACGGGTAAATAACACGGCAGAAGGCGGTATTTATTGTTATCGCCATTCGTACGACGTAACACCGACGAGCTACGTGTGATAAGGGCGGGCATTGTCAGTGTGGAAGCCGGAAATGCGTGCATACTACCATAGCCAAATAATTGAGAGGAGTCCTACTTCTTATCGCAGATGGTAGCGTATTCTCCCTGGCAGAGGGCGTAGTTGATGACGTGGTGGATGACGTTCTCCTCCAGACTGCCACGCAGCAGGTGGGCGCCGGGGCCACGAGCGAAGATGCCCACATCCTCGCCACCGTGGGTCTCCTTGGGCAGGTAGATGCCGGCCACCTGCTTGTAGTGCGGGTCGCGCCACTCGGCAGTCGGGCTGATGTCGGCGAGGCGAGCCCGCTTGGCCTCGAACTCGGACCAGACCTCGCTGCCGCCCGGACCGTTGGCGTACTGCATGATCGGGTAGGGCAGCTTAGGCGGAGGTCCACCCTTCTGCATGCCGCCGGCGAGGAAGGAGGCCGGGCCGAACATGTCCAGCCCGCGCTCCGGGTAGCCGTTGATGGAGAAGGTGTGCGAGTGGTCCGAGGAGACGACAATGAGAGTCTCGGTCTCGTCGGTGTTGTCCATCACGTGCTGGACGACCTCCTCAAGCTCGATTGTCTCGTCGATGGCCGTGTACGCGTTGCCGTAGTGGTGACCGTGATCGATCTTGGCGCCCTCCACGAACATCACGAAACCATTGGGTCCACGCTTCAGGATTTCCAGAGCCTTCTTCACCATCTCGGTGAGGCTGACGTCATCAGGAGTCTGGAAGGCGCGGTATTGCATGTGGCTGCGGCTGAACAGACCCAGGACGTAGTCGGCAGAGGCGGCGTCGAAGTTGTTGAGCTCATCCTTAGTGGTGAGGTAGGCAAACGTGCGTCCCAGGGAGGCCTGCTTGTCCTTCCACTCCTGGATCAGGTCACGGCCATCCAGACGGGCGCCGCCCTCGACCTCCTTGGGCGTGAACTTACCCCAGCCGCCACCGAACGCGACGTTGATGTCGATACCCTCACGCTCAACAAACTGGGTGGACAGATCCTTCATGACGTTCGTGCAAGAATCCTGAACGGGGCCGGTCATCCAGGCCATGGCTTCGAAGTCGGCGTCCGACTCCCAGGTGCGGTATGCGGTGTGGCCGAAGGTGGCAGCGGGCGAGGCGTGCGTGATGCGGGCGGTGGACACCAGACCGACCCACTTACCGGCCTCAACTCCGTAGCGGAGGATCGACTTGGGGGAGGTGCTCTCGTTCACGGCGTCACAGTTCCAGATTAGGACAGCGCAGTCGACACCGACCGTCAGGAAGTTACCCTTGGTGCCGGTCAGGTAGGCAGTGGCAGTGGAGGCGGAGTCGGCGGTCCAACGGTCACAGTTGTACGTCTTAGACAGACCCAGGTATGGGAAAGTCTCCCAGGACAGCATGGAGTGCTCGGGCACGTCGGCTCCGTTGGCCAGACCCTTGAGCTTCCGGGCAGCGGCCAGGGTAGCGATGGACATACCGTCACCGATGAAGAGAACGGCGTTCTTCGCCTGGTGGTTGTAGACGGGATCGGCCAGCTTCGTCCTGAGGATGTCCTGGGCAATGCCCTTCCAGAAGGCCTGGTCCAGCACCATCCCGGAGCGGGACAGGCTCGTGGCGCGGTCGGCTCCGAGACCAGCCTTCTCCTGAGCCTCCAGGTAGGTGGGTGCGTTCATCTCGTGCATCTCGAGCTCGTCCTGGTCCTCGACCCGGGAGTCGAGAGGCACGGCGACGGCGAGCGCCACCAGGCAGGCGGCCACCAGCAGCTTCATGTTGTTAGTGCAGGAAGTTGGCCGCTGTCCCACTGCTGAGGTGAGGCTGTACAGACACTCTGACCACATGATATTTTATACTCAGTCAGCGTAATGACCTACACCTGCCAGTGCGGTTTAATGACAGTTGATTGTTGAATCGTCTGGTCGGCGATTGCTGCAGATTTGTTCTACATTCGAGCACAGATGGTACAACGCCGCCGGCCAATGGTTTCAAGTGTTCGATAAGTGCATGCGCTGTGGTACGATAATCACGTGTCTGATTAACTTTAGGTGTCCGCGGTTCGCTGGTGTGCTTCGGTTTTCATTGGCGACGGAACAGCGATGAGTGTTTCATCGTCTGGTCGGTGACTGTTGTTACATTTCGCGATGTGGTTTGTCCTCCGATACATATGTTGTGGCCGCGCGCCTCCGTGCGCAGATGTTCATGACACACTTCAGCTCGATTTGTGCACAGCCTAGTCTCATGATCGGGTCCTTGAAGTCAGCGGAAGAGTAATACTGGCATGTGCGCAGCGCCTGTCGCGATACATGGTATTATGTGATGCCGATACGGAGAAGACGACCTGACTGCCACTCATAAGTGAATGACTTCGGGCACCTCTTTCTGTTCGCGGAAAACTCTGCGGAAGCTTAAAATCCTTTCGGAAGGAAGGTGAAACGTTGACATATGACTACCTTAAGATAGTTAGAGTTCCTGTTCAAACTCGCAAAGAAACGTCATGAGTTGTTTTGCTGGGTAAATTCGTTTTCTATTACACACCCACCACATATATCGAGGTGCTTTTTAGAATTGGTGCTGTTTAATTGAAGTGAAGTGCTAGCCGACGGATTTGCCGGGTATCAGCGCTTTGTTCATTATCAGTATTCAATTATGGCTAAGCAGGCCGTAGCAACTCAGCTGATATATGGATATGTAAATAGACAGGAAAGCATGATGCTGTTATCGTAAAAAGTTCCCTGTCCACTCCTGGACTACCAGTTTAAGTTCGATTTAACGTTGGGCACTTGGCCCAGAAGACATACGTGAGCGGGAAGCAACTACTCATCCACGTTCCCCCGTCTTGTCGCGTATGAGCACAGCCTGTCTCTGGATGTGCAGCAGTGTGCGGTAGCTTTAAATATGTGACTACAAGCACTTCTCACCCGCGAAGACAGCATAGTCTGGATTCTTCCATCCTCTGTCTGCCTCGTTTCTGTCTCGTTGGGGTTGTATCACCACCAACGAACTCTTTCCGCATTTTTTTTTGCACAGGAAAGCTGCGAAGCCATGCTGCATGGTGTCATTCTCTCTGATGCTTGACACAATGTCAATAGCAGAGAACACATGATCGCCACCGGTTTCTTACAAAGCTTCCTTGGCCAAACTGGCACAGCGATCATCGAGCAGGTGCGGGACACGTACGTGGTGAAGTCAGCTGACAACGCCAGTAGCAACAGCATAATATACCGCAGCATCAAGAAATGATATAGATAACGTTATCTTGAACATGTAGATATGCGTACAACGATCAAGGGATTGCTAAACATCCCAAAATATAGGTTATTTTTCTCGAAATCCTATTTATCACCTTTTTCTTCCGTCACCTTATTAACTAAAAACTTTGCAAGGCTCAAGTACTCCCGCTGACATTTAATCCCAGAAGAACCCAAAATAGCGCGCCTGACGCAAGAATAATATTGATGAATTTCGCACAAGACACCAGCGAAGAAATTGGATATTTAAAGGTCGCAAACATCAACAGAAAGTTTCTGTACATCCGTGATAGATAGGTAATAGTCTGAAAACCATGATGAAATGAAGTTCCTATTTTTCACTGTGAAAATCGTGTACTACTTCCCGCAGTTCAAGAGAAGACAATTACAAGACCCAATTACAGGACTAGCACAACAAGTATTTTCTTGGTAGTATTGTGAGTAGTGTGAAACTCCCTTACTACACTGAACAAGGCATTTTGATAGAATGGCCGGCATTAAGAGAATCAATGGCCTCAATATGAGTGATTATGACTTGCATGCACTTACAAGTTACCTTCGATAATACCCTATTGCGAAAAGCGCAGCCGTATTATACTATTGTATGGTGTTGGTAGGCGATGAAATCAGAAGATGAAGAGTAATGCAATTTTTGGCATGGGACTCTCCACGATCCCCTTCCCCTTGAGTCAAATAAATTGTGATAGCGCAAACAAAGATGGCGAATTGTCTACAAATAGGAAATGCTCTGGAACTCACCTTGCAATCGAGATGGAAAAGTCAGGTACACTTATTACAAAAACATTCTTGATTGACAATGGATGGAGCCACAGTTTCATTCACCCTCTACGGCTGTTTTAACGCCATGCGCACTATCCCCGCAACGTTGTTTTAATCCGAATCCTATGATAAGTGGGTGTGTTTTCTGCCCCACCCGCGCTGAGACCTCGAAAACCTACCGTCGGAATATATCGCAAAATATCGGAAACAAATAGTCTTGACGTATTTTAGTCATCTTTGGGTTAAAAAGCAAAATGCTGGAGACCTAGACCTCGGGAATAAATCAATGAATCAAGGAAGCATATCGACAAGCGCAGTCTTAGCAGCCTAAAAAACTCAGGAAGTTCAGACATTCGTTCCTCTATAATATTCCATTTTCGCTCCAGCTTCCATATGGGCGTTTTTAAATTGATCCTGATGGTCCAATATTCTACTTACATGTGCAAAATATATTTCCGTTCGTTAATGTCCTAGTAAGAAACCACACAATTAAAAAAGTTCCTGTGCTACCCAACGACCGCTCATATAAACACCTAAAGGTTGGATTTGCCCTTGCGACAGCTCCGTGGTGCATAGTTCAGTCTGAATATCATGATGAAATGAAGTCCATCTATCTCATTGTAACGAATTGCGTGCTACTTTTCGGAATTTAAGAGAAGACAATTGCAAGACCCAATTATAAGACGACTAAAACAAGTATTTTCTTGGTAAGTACTTATTGGACAAGTACTTCAGGAAAAGAAGTACAAGTACTTCTTGGCAATTGTAAGTAGTGTGAGAATCCCTTACTATGCAGAGCAAGCCATTTTGATGCAATGGCCGACATTAAGAGAAGCCATGGCCTCAATGCGAGTGATTATACAAGTACATGCACTTACAAATTACCTTCGATAATATTATGTTGCGAAAAGAGCAGCCGTATTCTATTATTGCATGGTGTTGGTAGGACATGAAATCAGAAGATGAAGAATAATGCAATTTTGGGATTAGGACTCTTCGCGATCCCTCTCCACCTTAATCAATTAACCTCTGATAGCACAAACAAAGATGGCGAATAATGTACAAATCGGAAATTATCTGCAACTCACCTTGCAATCGAGATGGAAAAGTCCGGTGCACTTATTTTTTAAAAAAAACTTCTTGATTGACAATGAAAGGAGCCACAGGTTCATTGACCCTACACGGCTGTTTAACCCCATGCGCACTATCACCGCACTGTTGTTTTAAACCAAACCCTACGATAAGTGGAAGTGTTTTCTGCCCAACCCGCGCAGAGACCTCGGAAGCCCACCGTCTGATTACATCGAAAAACATAGCAAACGAATGATCATGACGTATTATAGTCATCTTTGCGTTAAAAAAACAAGATGTTGGAACCCTAGAGCTCGGGAATAACTCAATACAAAGGAAGCATATTGGCAAGCGCAGTCTTAGCAGCATAAAAAACTAAGGAATGGTTTGACATTCGCTCCTCTATAAGTTTCCATTTTTCGTTCCAACTTCCATATATGCGTTTTTAAATCGATCCGACGGTCCAATTTTCTACTTACATGTGTAAAATATATTTCCTTTCCGTAATGTCCCAGTTAGAAACCACACAATGGAGAAATTGTTTAACCCATTCATTAACAAAAACAAATCCATTAACCGCTCATATAAAAACCTAGAGGTTACATTTGCCCTTGCGACAGCTCCAATGACCCCATGTCGTCGTCCAAGTTATCGGTGTTTGGCGTGGTATATCTGACTCCATCAAATTACTCGATGTCGTCCAAGCTATCGTTGTTTGGTGTGATATAACTTTTGCAAGCAACACTGGCGATTCCAGGTGCCCGACATGAGGGTCTTCTAACATCGTATTTTTTCATTCGAATGCCACGCTAATGTCGCATACGAATCCTATAGTTTACAATGAATGTACACCATCCCATTCTAAACGTCTCAGTATGGACAACTTGGTATAAGAACGATAATTCGTCCTCCGCTGATATGAACAACACTGCAACGGTGATATTTGTCAATGGATTAATCACGTTGTACATCATGGTAAGATAATTCGAGAACATACCTTTGAGAGCTCCATGCATTCGTGTGCAGCCAGATGTTTACGCTCTGGGCATACTCCATTTCAAGCATTGCCTGCCTGGACACGCCAATTATCATAATTATCAACATCCACTGTAAATCAGGCTGTAAAATGCACGCTTTACACGGCGAATATATGGGTATATCAAGGCGCTACTTTCGCCACAGTTTTGACAGTTTTGACAAAGTTTGCTGTCATTGTATCATATCTACCGCGTGCAATTCATGGTAGTGTTGTACACTTTGACCTTTCGTTTTCATGGAAAACCATTACAACAGCGCCGATACATAAGGGTGGCGACGATACTAAACCGTGTAGCTACCAACCGATAGATCGATATTGCCGGCGGTGGCTAAGCTTTGTGAGCTTTCAGTCTGAACACAATTGATGCAATATGTATCTAGTCAGTGTATTCTAGCACGCAGCAATACGGTTTCCCACCTGGCCCATCTGCGGAGGCGGCCGTGCTTGCTACTGCAATATATGCGACCAGCAATGTCGACAATGGCATGACATCACTAGTTACCGCAGACACCTCAAAAGCATTTGACTGTGTGGAGCACGACCTCCTCCTGGAGAAACGAGGGAGGTACGGCATCAAGAGCCGGCGGTTCTCAGCATGGCTTAGCGATCGCATGCAGTATGTTGATCATTCTGAGGCCCGATTGGTGACTGTTGGTGATTGGTGGGATGCAATGTGACTCAGCAAAGAAGGATGCCAAAGTGCATGAACTTTAGCGCTCGCATCGTCGCCGGAACTACCTCAGCCCATCTACCTTAGCCTACCTACCTTAGCCTACCTACCTTAGCCTACCGATGTTGGACCGCCTGATATCATTCCGTCACCGAAGGAGTCCGCCTCAGCTGCCATATCAATGGTAGGTGGCATACCTTAGGCATTGAATATCTTGCTTATCTGTGATTTCCCTACACAAATCAACACCAAATCAACATAAAATATTGATGAAAAAGAGATACTGAAGGAACATACGAAGTCATCGGATTTTCTTGACATTTAGGATTCATGTTACTGAATTATATTCATTTTGTTTCATGTAAGGAACCGTATTTATTGGATGTGAAGCCTATGGCCCTGCCTGACGTTTTGCAAGGGGACTCGAATATTAGGGTACCTCCTGCTGACGAAAGCCTCCTCTGCTTCCTGGGGGGATACAGTCAGGGTGTGTCCAGGGACCTCCCCTCCTTTCCCTGGGGATGTCTCTAGGTCTCCTGATTCCAGGAGAGGCTATTGCCCCTCCCTTAAGTCTCTGTTCTTGCTGTACTGCTCTGTTAGCGAGCGCACTAAACTTGCATTCAGTTCTCCTCAATTAGTGACTGGATGTGGTTGTTATATTACCTGTGAAATAATGTTTCCCCAATCATGTCAGTTGGTTGTGCCAAATCAAATTATATGTGTATTCATGTCAGTACCCAATACCTTGCTTTGGATAAACTTCCTGGATAACTTCCATATAAACTTCCATATAACTAAAGACCATCATCAACCATGAAAAATCTTACCGATAAATCTTTAAAACTCTATTTTCTTATATGGCATGTGAGGAAAGATTACATGTCATCAATAAAGGACCACGGAGGTTAGCGCTGCTTTGGAAAGCCCAGGAGAGTTCCTTGTTTTTAAAGTGCCTGACCATCCCTCGTCTTTCGACTTTAGAATGATCTATGCATTCATGTTTGCGCAACATTTCATAACATATATTTACAACTACATCTGCACATTAAGGCGAATAGGAAATAGAGCTATTTGAAGTGCTTGCCGACATGATGGATGCCAGGAAGATTGCTAGCAAGAATTTAACCTTACCAACTTCGCGATTAAGGTGTGAATATATTGCTTTACTCCCCCCCCTCGGTTTAGTAGTAGTGGTCTGAGGTGCAGCCGAAAGGTCTCGACAAAGTAATACTGAGGTCCGAAAAGTGAATTTTTGCAACAAAAACAAAAACAGCTATCCGATTTTCACAACCGGAAAGTAAAGTGGGCAAATTCCGACTCTTGGGGATGGGGTGCAGTCGTGATTTGTTCTCATAACCCAATTTTGGTGCCTCGGACAGCCCCTGGCATTGTATACATGGGCCGTGTCTTTTCCCCTGTCCTTTTGACATGGAGAACAGAAAACCAATTTGACCAAACCTCCGAACCACATGATGACAACGATGAAAACCTTGACATCGCCCGCAAACGTTCCCCATCAATGGCCATTGCTTATTGATAGTCGTTCGAAAATGTACGTGAAGTCTCCCTTGACCTTGTCACCGTACAGTGCATGTTCATTTTCAGGTATGTAAGCTTCAACATTCACCCCAGTTCGACTCGTTGCAGAAGCTAGTTTTTTCTGCAATGCTGCATGACGCATATAGTATTAAAGAAGAAAATAAACAGCAACCCTTCATAGTCCGGGATGAACTGCTAAAGTGCTATAAACGTGTGTGCATATATATATATATATATATATATATATATATATATATATATATATATATATATATATATATATATATATATCCTCAATTGATATCGAACTAAGAGCAAAGATACTCTTACAGTGAATATTCATGAAGTTCTGATGCATCCGATACCGATGTGATTAGGAAAAGGGCTTTCGAACGTTTCACTATATGGCAACAGTTCCGCGTCTCCCGATACTTTTTTCGTTGCCTTTAGAACACGTGACTGCGCTAAGAACTGGTGGAAAATACACCGAAATAGTGAGAGACGGGTTGGTTCCACTCACATCCCTCCTCTCCAACTCCTCCATTGTTGTAGGAAACGCTGAAGAAGCGTTGCTAGTGGGCATGATTTACCTATGTCAAACCTCAAGTATTCCGCTTTCACCTTCACCGATTTGAAGTCACCATATGTGGCCTGTGATTGACCACGTGCTCAGGAAATTGTGTGCAGGTGCACAGGTGGTGCGTCGGAAAGCAATATAAAACGGGAGCCCGGGAAGACCTGGGCATCATCGTCTGACCGCTCGTTGGACGGCAGCATCCTACCATGAAGCTGCTCGTGGCCGCCTCTCTGCTCGTCCTCGTGGCCTCCGTGCCGCTCGACTCCAGGGTCGAGGATGAGGACGAGCTGCAGATGCACGAGGCGTGGGGATCCTCCTACCAGGAGGTGCAGGCCAAAATGGGACTTGGAAAGGGAGGTTCTCTCTCCCGCTCCGGTAAGGCTCTGGACTCGGCTTTCTGGAAGAGCATGGCCCAAGAAATCATCGCCGAGAAACTGACCGACCAGGTGTACCACAAGCAGGCCAAGAACGCTATCCTCTTCATCGGAGACGGCATGTCCATCCACACGCTGGCCGCCGCCAGGAAGCAGAAGGGTCTGCTGCACGGTGCCGATGTACCCGAGCACACCATGCTGTCCTGGGAGAAGTTCCCCTACACAGGTCTGTCCAAGACGTACAACTGTGACCGCTGGACCGCCGATTCCGCATCCACCGCCACCGCCTACCTGACCGGCGCCAAGGGCAACTTCCTCACGGTCGGTGTTGACTGTTCTGTCCTTATCTGGAACTGTGACGTCGTGAACGAGAACTCTTCCCCAAAGTCAATCCTCCGATACGGAGTTGAGGCCGGTAAGTGGGCTGGTCTGGTGTCCACCGCCCGCATCACGCACGCCTCGCCCGCTGCCACCTTTGGCCACACCGCATACCGCACCTGGGAGTCGGACGCCGACTTCGAAGCCATGGCCTGGATGACCGGTCCCGTGCAAGACTCCTGCAAGAACACCATGAAGGATCTGTCCACCCAGTTTGTTGAGCGTGAGGGTATCGACATCAACGTCGCGTTCGGTGGCGGCTGGGGTAAGTTCACCCCCAAGGAGGTCGAGGGTGGTTCCCGTCTGGATGGCCGTGACCTGATCCAGGAGTGGAAGGACAAGCAGGCCTCCCTGGGACGCACGTATGCCTACCTCACCACTAAGGATGAGCTCAACAGCTTCGACGCTACCTCTGCCGACTACGTCCTGGGTCTGTTCAGCCGCAGCCACATGCAGTACCGCGCCTTCCAGACTCCTGATGACGCCAGCCTTACCGAGATGGTGAAGAAGGCTCTCGAAATCCTGAAACGCGGACCGAACGGCTTCGTCATGTTCGTGGAGGGCGCCAAGATTGACCACGGGCACCACTACGGTAACGCCTACACAGCCATCGACGAGACCATTGAGCTGGAGGAGGTCGTCCAGTACGCGGTGGACAACACCGACATCGAGGACACTCTGATCGTGGTTTCCTCCGATCATGCTCACACCTTCATCATCAACGGATACCCACAGCGTGAGCTGGACATGTTCGGTCCTGCCTCGTTCCTTGCCGGCGGTATGCAGAAGGGTGGCCCGCCTCCCAGCCTGCCTTACTCGATCCTGTCCTACCAGAACGGCCCCGGAGGTGCCCGCACCGAGGAGGAGTTTATCGCTAAGCGCACCGGTCTGACGGAGACTGGCCCAGATGCCCAGTGGCGTGATCCGCACTACAAGCAGGTGGCCGGTATCTACCTGCCCAAGGAGACCCATGGAGGAGATGACGTCGGCATCTTCGCTCGCGGTCCCGGCGCCCACCTGCTGCGCGGCAGTGTCGAGGAGAACTACATCCACCACGTCGTCAACTGGGCCCTCTGCCAGGGTGACTACCTCACTGTCTGCGACGAGTAGAACTTTGTTCTGTGACATTGCAAAGTTGTACCAGAAATGTGTGCACAGGAAAAAGTCCAGGTTGGTGGCACCGATGCTGCTCTTGATTGCAACTCGTTCTACCAAAGTGATTGCAGGGACTGTGGAACTACTATAAGTTGATAGTGCTGCAGCCAGGTTAATATGGCAATGGTCGTTCAAATCAACACTCATCTTACACGCAGGAAGCTGATGTGTGAGAATTGTTCCGTACTTCTGGTATTTAGCTTAAACGAATAAAATTGCATATGACGATAACAATGCGACCTCCAGCTGACATGGTGGCCAGGGATGAAATCAGGTTGATGTCACTGATGTGTGAACAAGCATCAATATTACCGGATGACCTTTGCTCCGTAAGTAGACAGTGGGGCCAAAAGAGTTACTTTAAACTTGGTGCATATTCGGATAAAGCCCTTCTTCAATTTCAGACATCAAAAGGAATTCGCGACCCTTCAATAATATGCTACCCTATGTAAATCGTATGTCTAGTAAGGATTACTCGTATGTCTAGTAAGGATTGCTTTAAATCGAAGACTTTTGTTGGGTGATGGGAGGGCAACCATTGGAAAAAGCATTCCATGTAGGCATCCCAGAAGTTTCCATGATACCCAATCTCTCTAGAATCTTCGATGTAACTAGAATCGGATTATGTCACCGTCCCTGAGTAGGTTTATGTGATCAGTAGTGCAACCATGAGGTGGGGCTAAGTAGGCTATACCTCCTGCCCCCTTCACCCGTCGTGCCAGAGGGTCCCCATTTCGGCGCACTTCGCGTCCCGAAATTTAGTTTTCTTTAGCCGCTGGGAACTATTGACAATTGGGGCCCGTCTGATATGTGATATGATGAGAACCCAAAAGAATCGCGTCGGAGGTCGGAAAAATTGCGCCGGGCGGCACATTTTGCTTCGGCCCGAAAAACTCGAGCCACAATCAGATTCAGATTAATCGAGCCACAAAAGATTCCCACAGTGGCCTCAAATAAATACAGCGGGGCCTCAAGAACTCACACAGTGGTGCAAAAATCGCACCGGGACCCCGAAATCACGCTTGGGCCCAAAAATTCCTCGCAATTCAATAAATTCGCCTACAGTGCCCCAAATAAGCAGCGTGGCTACGAAAATTCTGACTGACTTCCGAACATCATGCGGGGTTCCAAAAAGTCGGTCCAGCCCCACACATTTCCGTCGTGGCCCCAACAAACTGGAGCGACGCCTCGATAACTCTTGTCGAGCCCACAGAAATCGCGCCGGGCACCCAAATATCGCGCTGGGTACTAATAGTTAGATGTCTAGGCCACACAAAAATGGCGCCAGTAAGTAAAGCTTGGCCGCTCTCGCTGTGGCCCGAAAATCGCACAGGGATTCGAAAAACCGTCAAAACCCCATAGCGTTATCGAGGCCCGAAGCATTTGCATGGGGCCCCAAATATGTGCAGATAAACATACAATCACGCATCGATCTGAAAAATGGCACAAGGGCCTAAGAATTGTACCCAGACGACCAAAAAAGAAGTCGAAACCCCGACAATTTAGCCAAGGACCAAGCAAAGTAAATCCTGGCCCACAAAATTGCTCCGAAGCACTACGAATCGCGTCATCAGAGACCAAAAATCACCGAGAGCCCCGAAAAAAAATGTGCTCAGTCCCCAGAAATCACGCGGGAATTCAACCCCAGAAAATCTGCTCATTCGCACATTCGCATCGGGGGTTAAAAAATACAATCGTGGGCATCGAAAATCGAACTGGGGCTTTGAAGAAGAGTTGAGAAAAACTCCGAGCTGGAGGGGAGAAGGGGTTGAAATCTGGTGACTTAGAATCGATGGCGGTGCGTGACCCAACACACCGCAGGAAAATTGACCCTCTGAAACCGTAGCGGTCGCAATGAGACACTTCTTAAATGTGAGCAGATGGTCCCCTCAAATTCAGCCTGTACTTTCCTGACGCGAATCGTCCGTACGCCACTGGGGCACATCAATTAGCGCGCTAAGGTCTTTCGAGTGCATTCGGGCTTCTCTACGCTTACCGAGGGCCCCTAAGGTTTGCTGAGGAACCTGATGAGAGTCGCCTAAAATGGCACCAAGTCCCTCAAAACGTCCTGCAGCACCTGAAGCGTGAGCGTTGGGTCTGACAACCCTCTGCAGGGGCTGAACGCTTGCATTTTAAAGTGGCGAATTAAAAACAGAAACCATAGAAAACGACACCCCGAAAAATAATCGTTATTACTTGGAGACTTCTTAACTTTGTGTGCAAGTTGGGATCACTAAAAATATATTAGGCACACGTCACATTATCCCACATTATCCCACATTACCAGTAACGAATAATTCGAATCGGAATACATGAGTAGCAATACAAAATACGTTTCAAATGTTACTTGGAACCAAAATAGCACCTCCCAATTTTGCGGTGTCCATTTATACTTATGAAAGACTTCTTCTTATTTACTTATTTCCGATTGATTCAGCAGATGTAGACATGCAAGAGTTCTCGACTTCAGTTGTGCTCTGCTTTGAATCAGAACACATACATCGGACGTACACGATATTATTTGGGGCTCTGAATGTTCCTGCGTCACCCCGCCTGCATTCAGGGTATTTTAGCCGTAGCCTCGACCTGGGGAGAGGCCAGCGCTTCGTCGAAGCACGGCCCTGACAAAGATATCGCCTACACGTTGAAAAAGGGTAGGTTAAACACTGTCGAACTTATATATATACGACAGTGATGTTCAACCTACCCGTTTTCAACATGTTTCACAATGAGTTCCGCTGCAACAATTGCAATTTTGAAACTACTAGAAACACCATTTATATTTTCACGTGTGGCAATATACGCGGATTCCACCGGCTTCCGACATCTCTTCCTATGTCCGCCACTGAGAAGAGATGCTTCTTTTCAATTTGGGAGATGGCCGTCTTCAATATATATTACAATACACACACACACATGTATATATATATATATATATATATATATATATATATATATATATATATATATATATATAAATATACATATATCATAATTGTACAATCCCTGTGCATTTTCTTGGTATGCGGGATTCTACCTCTGCAACGGAGCTCCTTATTTTAAGTTCAGCATACGTAGCATAGCGTCTGAAATTATATTTTATGTTGCTTTGGAGAGCTTCGTAGAATTACCTGAAGTGATGTTATTACCTGATGGGTCTGAAATTAACACCATAAATGCATTGCGAATGTGCTGCCTATTTGAGCCCGGATACAGGGGTGTCTGAGAGAGCCGAATTCGATTGGTGGGCCACTCATAGGATTCCACAATAAGTGGGGAGGGGCAACAGGTCAGTTTTTGGGGTCAGGGTCACAAAATGTGCCAAATCAACACCATGTCCGGATAGTTCCGTAGAAAGAAGAGACAATTGTGTTAAATCGGGGAAATGTAAACTCAGTGAAGCTGGATGAGCTGCAATCACATCCCAAAATTTGTAAGGACAAAAATAGTGATTGTGACGATACTTTCCCTTCTCTTTCCGTTGAGACTACGGTTTCCGGGGAACCAGTCATACGCAACAATTGCATGTATATGCCAGTGAAGCTGAATGAGCATCCCAAAAATTTGAAAGACAAAGATAACGATTGTGCCGATACTTTTCCTTCTCTTTCTGTTGAGACTACGGTTTCCATGGAACCAGTCCTACGCAACTATTGCATGCATCTATATGCCAGTGCTTTAAGTTACTCGCCCGAGGCTGCACCGAAGTGAAGCGTCATCGATCTATTCGGCTGTCCTTGTGGATGCAGATATGTCCAGAATACACTGAATCGACACAAAAGGTGTTCTGTGTGGATATTACGACTTAGCTGGAATTGAACCTTATATTCTTCCAGTCAAACATTGCCCAGGAAAACATGGTTAGATATTGTTCAAAACGTTTCGAACAATTGGAAATGTATCTTTACGATAGTGATCCTAACCAGTTGCCGATTTTCAATTGTTTTCTGTTTTATGGTATGTAATTTTAATGTTACCCATTAATGAAGCCTACACGGTGTTCATATAGAAGCAGAAACTGCCGAAACACTACCTGGTAACATTAAGCTTCATTTGTGCTTTGAATTGTTTGTAAACATTCACATACCAGGCCTAAAACCAAACGAAATATCGTAAAATACATGACCATCATATATTTCTCGTTTTAAGCATCGAACCATCTCCAGCTTTGCTCCATAGTCCAGACATTTGGATAAACACATGAACGGACTCTGTAACAGTAGTGGAACGACATCTAGCACTTACGCACAAACCACTGGATGTTGAATACTGCCAGGGGAAGCACATTTTGAAAGGAACTCTACTTCTTGTCGCAGATGGTAGCGTACTCTCCCTGGCAGAGGGCGTAGTTGATGACGTGGTGGATTACGTTCTCCTCCAGACTGCCACGCAACAAGTGGGCGCCGGGGCCACGAGCGAAGATGGCCACATCCTCGCCACCGTGGGTCTCCTTGGGCAGGTAGATGCCGGCCACCTGCTTGTAGTGCGGGTCGCGCCACTCGGCAGTCGGGCTGATGTCGGCGAGGCGAGCCCGCTTGGCCTCGAACTCGGACCAGACCTCGCTGCCGCCCGGACCGTTGGCGTACTGCATGATCGGGTAGGGCAGCTTGGGTGGAGGTCCACCCTTCTGCATGCCGCCGGCGAGGAAGGAGGCAGGGCCGAACATGTCCAGCCCGCGCTCCGGGTAGCCGTTGATGGAGAAGGTGTGCGAGTGGTCCGAGGAGACGACGATGAGAGTTTCAGTCTCGTCGGTGTTGTCCATCACGTGCTGGACGACCTCTTCAAGCTCGATTGTCTCGTCAATGGCCGTGTACGCGTTGCCGTAGTGGTGACCGTGATCGATCTTGGCGCCCTCCACGAACATGACGAAACCATTGGGTCCACGCTTCAGGATTTCCAGAGCCTTCTTCACCATCTCGGTGAGGCTGACATCATCAGGAGTCTGGAAGGCGCGGTACTGCATGTGGCTGCGGCTGAACAGGCCCAGCACGTAGTCGGCAGAGGCGGCGTCGAAGTTGTTTAGCTCATCCTTAGTGGTGAGGTAGGCAAACGTGCGTCCCAGGGAGGCCTGCTTGTCCTTCCACTCTTGGATCAGATCGCGGCCATCCAGACGGGCGCCACCCTCGACCTCCTTGGGCGTGAACTTACCCCAGCCGCCTCCGAAGGCAACGTTGATATCGATACCTTCACGCTCAACAAACTGGGTGGACAGATCCTTCATGACGTTCGTGCAAGAATCCTGAACGGGGCCTGTCATCCAGGCCATGGCTTCGAAGTCGGCGTCCGACTCCCAGGTGCGGTATGCGGTGTGGCCGAAGGTGGCAGCGGGCGAGGCGTGCGTGATACGGGCGGTGGACACCAGACCGACCCACTTCCCGGCCTCAACTCCGTAGCGGAGGATCGACTTGGGGGAGGTGCTCTCGTTGACGGCGTCACAGTTCCAGATAAGGACAGCGCAGTCGACACCGACCGTGAGGAAGTTACCCTTGGTGCCGGTCAGGTAGGCGGTGGCGGTGGAGGCGGAGTCGGCGGTCCAGCGGTCACAGTTGTACGTCTTAGACAGACCCAGGTATGGGAAAGTCTCCCAGGACAGCATGGAGTGCTCGGGCACATCGGCTCCGTTGGCCAGACCCTTGAGCTTCCGGGCAGCGGCCAGGGTAGCGATGGACATACCGTCACCGATGAAGAGAACAGCGTTCTTCGCCTGGTGGTTGTAGACGGGATCGGCCAGCTTCGTCCTGAGGATGTCCTGGGCAATGCCCTTCCAGAAGGCCTGGTCCAGCACCATCCCGGAGCGGGACAGGCTCGTGGCGCGGTCGGCTCCGAGACCAGCCTTCTCCTGAGCCTCCAGGTAGGTGGGTGCATTCATCTCGTGCATCTCCAACTCATCCTGGTCCTCGACCCGGGAGTCGAGAGGCACGGCGACGGCGAGCGCCACCAGACAGGCGGCCACCAGCAGCTTCATGTTGTTAGTGCAGGCAGTTGGCTGCTGTCTCACTGCTGAGGTGAGGCTGTGTCGATTCTCCGACCACACGATATTTTATACTCGGTTACTGTAATGGCTCACATATGTCGATCTGGCATAATAATAGATGAGTGCTTAATCGTCTGGTCGGCGATTGGTGCTAATCTGCGCCAGATTCAAACACAGATGGCAGAATGCGGCCTGCCCATGATTTCAAGTGTTCCCTAAACACATCGGCTGCGGTGAGATAATGAAAGTATGCCATTCGCTTCAGTTGTGCGAAAATAACGGATGTGCCTGGGTACTCATAGAGAAGGAATATAATGGTGAGCGTAAGGAAACAGGTTTCCAGTGCAATCAGTTATAAACACCAGAAAACATAGCATGAAAAGACAACCATGCGCTGACCTTGCTACGTCACTCTCTGGAAGCTACAGCGCACAAGTACGTAGGCGACACCACTAATTGTCTGGCTAGTAACATATACCGTGCTGGAAATTGACTTACATATGCTTTAAGTGATGCACACATTAAGCTGTGCGTAAGTACTTTCGTCCGGCTACTTGGGAATTTATTCAATATCTACTCTCGATATTGGTCGGAATATGCACCAGGAATAGGATAATTTATATTTAGGATAATTATTGCATGCCGACTATGGCATGCATTTCGTCGCTGGTTAGGTACTCAGTATTGACGATCATATTTCACATGATCTAACCTGAGGTAGCAAGCTCGAATGTTCTGACATGGCATCTTGATGTGATATATTTGGGTTTATCATTTAGGCATAAAAAAGGTTTGATGCACCAACTTAACAAATATTGACAATGCTCATTAATTGCCTTGCATTATTTTTTAACCCCAGTTATGGTTTGATAGGTAAAAAATCGTACATGACTACCTTCCTTACATTTTGGAATATCTTGCTTCTAGTGGTGATGCTCCCTACTATCTATTTCTTGATTTCATGTTTTTCCTTCATTCATTTGCTCTCTAAGTGTATAGTTCTTTGTTGCTTCACCATTATTTGTTTCCGACATTCCTTATCTCGTTGTCCTCATCCGCATATCCTCGTATCATCCTATTGAAGCTGACGATTCATTTCATGTTTCCTTTGTTCGCTTAGTTGCCTTGTTCCCCGAGTGTCTGAGTTTTTTTTTTGCTGCTTGCTTCTTGTTCCTTTGTGTTGTTTTTATGCTTCTGATGCATGGATTATGATGCATGGATGGTTTTGATTCCGTGCTTATTGCACGTGTTTTATTTCTTTTTGTCAATGAGGGTGTTCCTCGTCTTCTCTATCTTCGCGGATTTCTTGTTCCTGAGGTATGCACAGCGTTAGGAATATATATATATATATATATATATATATATATATATATATATATATATATATAGTATATATATGAGATCATGCCCGATTTTGGTGGTCTCTAACGGAATTTTGGGACCAAGCGTGATTTTTTTCCGGGGGTGGGGGCTCCGGTGCCGTTTTTCGACCACTTCTAAAAAATCCGGAACTTGGGTCGCATTTCCGTGTCCGGCGTGACTTCTCGGGCTTCCAGCTCACCTAGCCCCAGGCCCTGGTGCCGTCACTAGAGTAGGTAGCCTTGCAGTGTCCATCTAGGTACCTAGCTAGAAAATGGCACACTTCTCAACGAAACAAGTAAACATCAACATCCATGTTCAGTGATGTTTCCATATTCAACGTACCATTAATCAATGGCAATGAGTTTTCTAGAACGTCTAAATGAACTTAATCAAATCTAAATAGCTAGCCATACACCACCAAATTTCTATCCTATGAAATTCGCATGTTCTTTAGGCGGTAAATATCCTGCTTTTCTATCTTTCCAATAAATGGAGCCAGCCACGTGACATGCTGCTGCTACTGGGAGCTGCTTTACTGCTAATAACCTTCTCTGCTTAACTGCGACTGCGTCAAATTTGTCTACATTATGGTATTGGACAAGTTACATGATAGCATATTTTTATTTCCGATTTTCCATCCGGAATAGAAACAAATGCACGCCAGGATATGACATATATGTGACGCACATGCTTGCATGCACAAACACACCTTATGTTTGAGGAAAGAAAGAACGTTCTATTCAGTAGCAAAGCGGAATCAAATATGTTTTTATATAATGACTATAAGGAAAATGTTCTCATAGTTATGTTTGTGTGTTCACAAAATTCATCTTGAAAGTGGGTTCCTACTGCCAATGGTTTCCTTCATCAACTTGCATACTTGAATACTATTTTCTGGTACCATGCTACCTGACAGCTCCCTGCCATGCGGAAAATCTGTTGTCATGTGATGGTTCGGTGTATCATTTTATAAGTTCGGTTTAGAACGCCAAGGAAACCAGTGACATTGCTTCCCTCAACAATAACAACTATACTGCATGTAGCCTATTCTTAACTCTTTGAGCTGCCGTCAGATCTTAAGCTAACAGCTGGCTAACTTGGCTAATTTGGCCAATTTGGCTCGCTTCACCTGAGGGACCGAACTGAGATTCACCACATACACGTTTGAGTAATGGGTATGTAAGTACCTACCTAGGCACCAATCTAACGAATAATGAAGGCACAGGTTGGTTGGGCGAGTTACTGAATGCGGTTAGTGGTGGTGTGTGCACACGCCCATTGATACAAATGTGATTGCAGTCAAAAGGAGTGTGGAGAGAATGGAGTGCATTCAGCACAAGCTGCATATGGACATGCTTGTCATTCTTGGCGCTAAAAAGTGTGTTTGGCAATGGATGCTTAATTGGTGATTTCCTTTACACGTTCATATATTTTCAACTTTCATATTCAACACATTGTTGATACATTTTTTTCTCGTAAAACCTACCAACATCAGATAATCCCATCTTATTATTAATAAAAGTTTTGAGTGGAAAACAGAAGTAATCAACATTATTTTGGAAAATTATCTTCTTTGCGGAAGAAATTGAGGTGTCAATCCTTTCTCTAATCCGTATCCATTTATGTTAGCCAAAGTCTATCCAATCCGCACCGTTATCCGTACCAAATGGATATCCGTAGGTAAATCCAATACGTGTCATGTTCTGTTTCATATATATCGATATGCAAGCGTTCAATACCAACAACCGGCTTCTGCCCTGACCACGGTGCCGTACACTTGTGCCATCGAAATTTACCTCGGGTGAATACGGCGCCGATGGATAATTGTCCAGTAATCTCCGGTGTCTGGTGGTCACACGTGTATCCAAATTGACCTGCACGGGAACCACTTGTGACCTGTGCGGCGGTCGCTGTTGTTAATTGCATGCAGCTGCACTGTGGAGCTGGTCACCGGCCGGTATAAAACGGGACCACAGGCAGAGCTGGGCATCATCGTCTGACCGCTCGTTTGACGACAGCATCCCACCATGAAGCTGCTCGTGGCGGCCTGTCTGCTCGTCCTAGTGGCCTCCGTGCCGCTTGATTCAAGGATCGAGGATGAGGACGAGCTGCAGATGCACGAGGCGTGGGGATCCTCCTACCAGGAGGTGCAGGCCAAGATGGGACTCGGAAAGGGAGGTTCTCTCTCCCGCTCCGGTAAGGCTCTGGACTCGGCTTTCTGGAAGAGCATGGCCCAAGAAATCATCGCTGAGAAACTGACCGACCAGGTATACCACAAGCAGGCCAAGAACGCCATCCTCTTCATCGGAGACGGCATGTCTATCCATACGCTGGCCGCCGCGAGGAAGCAGAAGGGTCTGCTGCACGGTGCCGATGTACCTGAGCACACCATGCTGTCCTGGGAGAAGTTCCCCTACACAGGTCTGTCCAAGACGTACAACTGTGACCGCTGGACCGCCGATTCCGCATCCACCGCCACCGCCTACCTGACCGGCGCCAAGGGCAACTTCCTCACGGTCGGTGTTGACTGTTCTGTCCTTATCTGGAACTGCGACGTCGTGAACGAGAACTCATCCCCAAAGTCAATCCTCCGATACGGAGTTGAGGCCGGCAAGTGGGCTGGTCTGGTGTCCACCGCCCGCATCACGCACGCCTCGCCCGCTGCCACCTTTGGCCACACCGCATACCGCACCTGGGAGTCGGACGCCGACTTCGAAGCCATGGCCTGGATGACCGGTCCCGTGCAAGACTCCTGCAAGAACACTATGAAGGATCTGTCCACCCAGTTCGTTGAGCGTGAGGGTATCGACATCAACGTCGCGTTCGGTGGCGGCTGGGGTAAGTTCACGCCCAAGGAGGTCGAGGGTGGTTCCCGTCTGGATGGCCGTGACCTGATCCAGGAGTGGAAGGACAAGCAGGCCTCCCTGGGACGCACGTATGCCTACCTCACCACTAAGGATGAGCTCAACAGCTTCGACGCTACCTCTGCCGACTACGTCCTGGGTCTGTTCAGCCGCAGCCACATGCAGTACCGCGCCTTCCAGACTCCTGATGACGTCAGCCTCACCGATATGGTGAAGAAGGCTCTCGAAATCCTGAAACGCGGACCGAACGGCTTCGTCATGTTCGTGGAGGGCGCCAAGATTGACCACGGGCACCACTACGGTAACGCCTACACAGCCATCGACGAGACCATTGAGCTGGAGGAGGTCGTCCAGTACGCGGTGGATAACACCGACATCGAGGACACTCTGATCGTGGTTTCCTCCGATCATGCTCACACCTTCATCATCAACGGATACCCACAGCGTGAGCTGGATATGTTCGGCCCTGCTTCGTTCCTTGCCGGCGGTATGCAGAAGGGTGGCCCGCCTCCCAGCCTGCCTTACTCGATCCTGTCTTACCAGAACGGCCCCGGAGGTGCCCGCACCGAGGAGGAGTTTATCGCTAAGCGCACCGGTCTCACGGAGACTGGCCCGGACGCCCAGTGGCGTGATCCGCACTACAAGCAGGTGGCCGGTATCTACCTGCCCAAGGAGACCCATGGAGGAGATGACGTCGGCATCTTCGCTCGCGGTCCCGGCGCCCACCTGCTGCGCGGCAGTGTCGAGGAGAACTACATCCACCACGTCGTCAACTGGGCCCTCTGCCAGGGTGACTACCTCACCGTCTGCGACGAGTAGGCCCTTGTTCTGTGACATTGCAAGGTTGCATCATAAATGTGTGTATATGAACAAGTCCAGGTTGGTGGCACCGATGCTCATCTTGATTGCAACTCGTACTATTGGAACTACTATATGTTCATAGTGCTGCAGCCAGGTTAATATCGCAATGGTCGTTCCAATCAACACTCATCTTTGACGCAGGAAGCTGATGTGTGAGAACTGTTCCGTACTTCTGGTAGTTAGCTTATCCGAATAAAATTGCAAATGACGATAACAATGCGATCTCCAGCTGACATGGTGGCCAAGGATGAAATCAGGTTGATGTCACCGATGTGTGAACAAGCATCAATATTACCGGATGGCCTTTGCTCCGTAGGTAGACAGTGGGGACAAAAGAGTTACTTTAAACTTGGTGCATATTCGGATAAAGCCCTTCTTAAATTTCAGACATCAAACGAAATTCGCGACCCTTCAATAATATGCTACCCTATGTAAATCGTATGTCTAGTAAGGATTACTCGTATGTCTAGTAAGGATTGCTTTAAATCGAAGACTTTTGTTGGGTGATGGGAGGGGAACCATTGGAAAAAGCATTCCATGTAGGCATCCCAGAAGTTTTCATGCTACCCAATCGCTCTAGAATCTTCGATGTAACTAGAATCGGATTATGTCACCGTCCCTGAGTAGGTTTATGTGATCAGTAGTGCAACCATGAGGTGGTGCTAAGTAGGCTATACCTCCTCCCCCCCTTCACCCGTCGTGCCAGAGGGTCCCCATTTCGGCGCACTTCGCGTCCTGAAATTTAGCTTTCTTTAGCCGCTGGGAACCATTCACAATTGGGGCCCCTCTGATATGTGATGATATGATGAGAACCCAAAAGAGTCGCGTCGGAGGTCGGAAAAATTGCGCCGGGCGGCACATTTTGCTTCGGCCCGAAAAACTCGAGCCACAATCAGATTCAGATTAATCGAGCCACAAAAGATTCCCACAGTGGCCTCAAATAAATAGAGCGGGGCCTCAAGAACTCACACAAGGGTACAAAAATTGTACCGGGACCCAGAAATCACGCTTGGGCCCCAAAATTCCTCACAATTCAATAAATTCGCCTACAGTGTCCCAAATAAGCAGCGTGGCTACGAAAATTCTCACTGACTTCCGAACATCATGCGGGGTTCCAAAAAGTCGATCCAGCCCCACACATTTCCGTCGTGGCCCCAACAAACTGGAGCGAGGCCTCGAGAACTCTTGTCGAGCCCACAGAAATCGCGCCGGGCATCCAAATATCGCGCTGGGTACTAATAATTAGATGTCTAGGCCACAACAAATGGCGCCAGTAAGTAAAGCTTGGCCGCTCTCGCTGTGGCCCGAAAATGGCACAGGGACTCGAAAAAATGTCAAACCCCATAGCGTTATCGAGGCCCGAAGCATTTGCATGGGGCCCCAAATATGTGCAGATAAACATAAAATCACGCATCGATCTGAAAAATGGCACAAGGGCCTAAGAATTGTACCCAGACGACCAAAAAAGAAGTCGAAACCCCGGCAATTTAGCCAAGGACCACGCAAAGTAAGTCCTGGCCCACAAAATTGCTCCGAAGCACTACGAATCGCGTCATCAGAGACCAAAAATCACCGAGAGCCCCGAAAAAAATGTGCTCAGTCCCCAGAAATCACGCGGGACCCGCTCATTCGCACATTCGCATCGGCGGTTAAAAAATACAATCGTGGGCACCGAAAATCGAACCGGGGCTTCGAAGAAGAAGTTGAGAAAAACTCCGAGCTGGAGGGGAGAAGGGGTTGAAATCTGGTGACTTAGAAACGATGGCGGTGCGTGACCCAACACACCGCAGGAAAATTGACCCTCTGAAACCGTAGCGGTGGCAATGAGACACTTCTTAAATGTGAGCAGATGATCCCCTCAAATTCAGCCTGTTCTTTCCTGACGCGAATCGTCCGTACGCCACTGGGGAGCATCAATTAGAGCGCTAAGGTCTTTCGAGTGCACTGGGGCTTCTCTACGCTTACCGAGGGCCCCTAAGGTTTCCTGAGGAACCTGATGAGAGTCGCCTAAAATGGCACCAAGTCCCTCAAAACGTGCTGCAGCACCTAAAGCGTGAACGTTGGGTCTGACAACCCTTTGCAGGGGCTGAACGCTTGCATTTTAAAGTGGCGAATTAAAAACAGAAACGATAGAAAACGGACCCCCCACCCCCGAAAAATAATCGTTATTACAAAATACGTTTCAAATGTTACTTGGAACAAAAATAGCACCTTCCAATTTTGCGGTGTCCATTTATACTTATGAAAGACTTATTCTTATTTACTTATTTCCCATTGATTCAGGAGGTGTAGACATGCAAGAGTTCTCGACTTCAGTTTTGCTCTGCTTTGAATCAGAACACATACATCGGACGTACACGATATTATTTGGGGCTCTGAATGTTCCTGCGTGCCCCCGCCTGCATTCAGGGTATTTTAGCCGTAGCTTCGACCTGGGGAGAGGCCAGCGCTTCGTCGAAACACGACCCTGACAAAGATATCGCCTACACGTTGAAAAAGGGTAGGTTAAACATCACTGTCGTACTTATTTGGTCGTTTTCAAGTTACGTTTTTCACTATTTGGTTTATTCAGTGTCAGCGCATGCAAAGTGCTGTATGATTTATATATACATATATATATATATATATATATATATATATATATATATATATATATATATATATATAGATATATATATATAGATATATATATAGATCTATATATGTATATATATTTATATATATAGATATATATGTAGAGAGAGATATATATATATATATATACATATATATTATAATTGTACAATCCCTGTGCATTTTCTTGGTATGCGGGATTCTACCTCTGCAACGGAGCTACTTATTTTATGTTCAGCATGCGTAGCATAGCGTCTGAAATTATATTTTATGTTTCTTTGGAGAGCTTCGCAGAATGACCTCGAGTGATGTTATTACTTGATGGGTCTGAAATTAACACCATAAATGCATTGCGAAGGTGTTACCTATTAGAGCCCGGATGCACGGGTGTCTGAGAGGGCCGAATTCGATTCGTGGCCCACTCATAGGATTCCACAATAAGTGGGGAGGGGTAACAGGTCAGTTTTTGGGGTCAGGGTCACAAAAGGTGCCAAATCAACCCCATGTCTGTATAGTTCCGTAGACAGAAGATACAACTGTGTTAAATCAGGGAAATGTAAACTCAGTGAAGCTGGATGAGCTGCAATCACATCCCAAAACATTGAAAGACAAAGATAATGATTGTGACGATACTTCCCATGCCCTTCCCGGTGAGACTATGGCTTCCGGGGCACCAGTCCTACGCAACTACATATTGCATGTATATGCCAGTGCTTTAAGTTACTCGCCCCAGGCTGCACCGGAGTGAAGCGTCATCGATCTATTCGGCTGTCCTTGTGGACGCATATACGTCCAGAATACAATGAATCGACACAAAAGGTGCTTGGTGTGGATGTTACGACTTGGCTGGAATTGAACCTTGTATACTTCCAGTCAGATACTGTCCAGGAAAACCTGGTCAAACATTGCTCAAAACCTTTCGGACAATTGGAAATGTAGTATGGTTGCGATAGTGATGCCAACCAGTTGCTGATTTTAATTTGCTTTCTGTTTTATTGTATGTAATTTTAATGTTACCTTCCGATAAAGCCTACACGGTGTTCATATGGAATAAGAAAGTGCCGAAGCACCACCTCGTAACATCAACGTTCATTTGTTCTTTGAATTGTTCGTAAACATTCACACACGAGGCCTAAAACCACACGAAATATCGCAAAATGCATGAACATCATTTATTTCTCGTTTTAAGCATCGAACCATCCCCAGCCTTGCTCCATAGTCCAGACATTTGGATACACAGATGAACGGACTCTGTAGCAGTAATGGAACGACATCTAGATCTTCTAGGACATCTAGAACGCACAAACCACTGGATGTTGAATACTTCCAATTGAAGCACATTTTGAAGGGAACTCTACTTCTTGTCGCAGATGGTAGCGTACTCTCCCTGGCAGAGGGCGTAGTTGATGACGTGGTGGATTACGTTCTCCTCCAGACTTCCACGCAGCAGATGGGCGCCGGGGCCACGAGCGAAGATGCCCACATCCTCGCCGCCGTGGGTCTCCTTGGGCAGGTAGATGCCGGCCACCTGCTTGTAGTGCGGGTCGCGCCACTCGGCCGTCGGGCTGATGTCGGCGAGGCGAGCCCGCTTGGCCTCGAACTCGGACCAGACCTCGCTGCCGCCCGGACCGTTGGCGTACTGCATGATCGGGTAGGGCAGCTTGGGTGGAGGTCCACCCTTCTGCATGCCGCCGGCGAGGAAGGAGGCCGGGCCGAACATGTCCAGTCCGCGCTCCGGGTAGCCGTTGATGGAGAAGGTGTGCGAGTGGTCCGAAGAGACGACGATGAGAGTCTCAGTCTCGTCGGTGTTGTCCATCACGTGCTGGACGACCTCCTCAAGCTCGATAGTCTCGTCGATAGCCGTGTAGGCGTTGCCGTAGTGGTGACCGTGATCGATCTTGGCGCCCTCCACGAACATGACGAAACCATTGGGTCCACGCTTCAGGATTTCCAGAGCCTTCTTCACCATCTCGGTGAGGCTGACGTCATCAGGAGTCTGGAAGGCGCGGTACTGCATGTGGCTGCGGCTGAACAGACCCAGCACGTAGTCGGCGGAGGTGGCGTCGAAGTTGTTCAGCTCATCCTTAGTGGTGACGTAGGCATACGTCCGTCCCAGAGAGGCCTGCTTGTCCTTCCACTCCTGGATCAGATCGCGACCATCCAGACGGGCGCCGCCCTCCACCTCCTTGGGCGTGAACTTACCCCAGCCGCCTCCGAAGGCAACGTTGATGTCGATACCCTCACGTTCAACGAACTGGGTGGACAGATCCTTCATGGCGTTCTTACAAGAATCCTGAACGGGGCCTGTCATCCAGGCCATGGCTTCGAAGTCGGCGTCCGACTCCCAGGTGCGGTATGCGGTGTGGCCGAAGGTGGCAGCGGGCGAGGCGTGCGTGATACGGGCGGTGGACACCAGACCGACCCACTTCCCGGCCTCAACTCCGTAGCGGAGGATCGACTTGGGGGAGGTGCTCTCGTTGACGGCGTCACAGTTCCAGATAAGGACAGCGCAGTCGACACCGACCGTCAGGAAGTTACCCTTGGTGCCGGTCAGGTAGGCGGTGGCGGTGGAGGCGGAGTCGGCGGTCCAACAGGGCTAAAAAAACCTTTCGGTGGTCGCCGACGAAATTCAATTCTGGGAAATTGGTCGCCGATCAGGAACGGGTCCAATGGGGAGGGGGGAGGAAGTGGCGGCCCTCCATCGGGATTGGATAACATCAAATTTCCAAAACGTGCTTTTTTCGTTTGCTCCTTTTTGAAAATTTGTCTGCCTTCCAGCTTTTCATCGATTTTTTCCTCAGCAATAGGTGTCGCTTCGCACCCTGAATAAATTGTGGCGCGCCAAAAGGAGTGTCCTGCCGATAGGAACTTCTAAATCCGTCACCGTCGCATGCAAGGAAGAGACTGAGAGACTGTCTGTAAACCATTTGTCATTGACTGTGCAGATGAGCAAAGTCGCTCGGAGACAGTGGGGGATGAACAAAATTTGCTCGAAGATAGCTAAGGATGACACAATCTGGAGTTTGGCACATAAAGATGAAAAATCCCAAGCGATATTTGGCAATCTGACATCAATTGCTCGCAATCTTCCATCGTGTATATAAGAGATGAAATGTCGAGTCCCATATGAATACTTAGAATTCCGATTAACTGTTATCTACATCATGTTGCACACAAAACAACGAACATTTATTCATTGCTGACAGGTACAGTACTTCTATACGTGGATGGTAGTAACTGAACCAACTAGGAGGCATAAGCCCCTTTGTTTAAGATCTTCTTAAGCACATTTCTCAGCTGGGTACATTTTGTGGAATAAACATGAAAACACGCTGATATGAATGGTATCCTGGTCCAAATGAATGTCGGTGGTGCATTTCTAAATAGCGTCCTTCAGGAAGAATGATTTTTGTAGACAATATAAGATAAGGCGCAACTGATATCAACATTTACACCATTGCCTATCAGTTTTATCCGCGGCAGTGGCCGCCTCATAGCCACGGCAGTGGCCGTCTCACAAGTGCGGCAGTGGTTACACCACAGCCGTCACAGTGGCCACCTCACAGGTGCGGCAGCGGTTTCCTCACAGCCATGACAGCGGCGACCTCACGGCCATGACAACGACCGCCTCACAGTCCTGACAACGGCCGCCTCACAGCCGTGCCAGCGGCCGCCTCACAGTCGCAGCGTGGCCGCCTCACAGCCGTGACAGCGGCCGCCTCACAGCCATAGCAGAGGCCACCTCACAGCCGTGACAGCGGCCGCCTCACAGCACCAGCAGAGGCCACCTCACAGCCACAGCAGAGGTCGCCTCACAGCCGTGACAGCGGCCGCCTCACAGCCGTGACAGCGGCCGCCTCACAGGTACGGCAGTGGCCGCCTCCAATAGTCATCACAAGCATCACAAGTAGTCATTTCTACTTCACCATATCTCGAAAGACGAAAACTATGCTAAGCTCTAAAGATCCCTGGACGACTTGTGGTGGGAGATCACAGTTCCTTCCATCGCCCCCCCCCCAATGCTTGTGAAGATAAAATTGTTCAAGCGAGGGTTTCTTTGCAGCACTCTGTATGTGATAGTCTGTGTGTGCCACGTCACGGGCCCACGGCAGGGGCGTTCCGCCGAACAATCAACTGATGTGAGACGTTTTGGTGGTCAGCACGTGGTTTATGCCAAACATGGCTATATCTGTGCTTGCCACACTTTCAACCACGCCCTCGGCGAGATAAGCCACAGATGCACCACCAGTGCCGACACTTGCACTGCGAGCGCAGCAGTTTCTTCAGGACGTGGTAAGCGGCGCGGACGGACTCTGGTGGCACGGTGTTGGGAGTCAACACGCTAATGTGCAGGCGAGACGCAGCTGCCAGTGCAGTGCCGACGACGCTCTAGGTCGGCGACTCCCGGATGGCGCGCAGGTCACTGACTATGCGGATGTCAATCTTGTAGGATCACTTCTTGATATTGTTGTACTTTGGAGCAGCCTAGCAAATCCATGCTCATAGTTCGGTTCTTGCAGTGCGGAGTCAGTATCAAGGTGAAGGCCGACATCCCCTTAGCTTGATAAAAGAGAAAAGGGTTCACACAAAACGCAATGCATGCGGGGACTTTTATTAATAGGCGACGGTGGGGTAACTGAGATCAACGCTAATAATGCGAAGTTGAAGTGAAACATTTGGTCGGCCATAAGATATCAAGATATTGCGCCAACGATCCAAGTCTTGCACCATGTTATTGTCCCACTCAGTCGAACATGGAAGGATATGCAATCGATAGTGATCAGAAAAGGGGTGTATAGTTATACCACCAGATTAGTGACAGCTATGGTTGGAAAAATAGGATATTCCTGTATTTGCGGCATCCAGAACATTATCCTCTTGAGGAAATCTTCCTCATTTTATCCCTTGGAGGTTCGATGGTGCTGTTAGACTATGAACTGCTCTGTGATGTGCTCAAGATTCACTGGAAAGTGTAGGGCGATATTCCGATGTCATTGACTGGAATAATAATATCCTCTCGCTGCATGACCTCTGCAGTCGATGCGCCCCTAAACCCCAATAACAATATCCTCTCCATATTCAATTACCCATACATTTTCCTCTCCACATCCAGGATTACAAAATACAAATCCAACCGTGGTGACTGCTGACATGCAATCTGTCCAACCAGAATTGGAAAAATGTTCCTGTGCTGGATGTTTGTCATCCAGAACACTATCCTCCATGAAAAAGCATGGTCTTTTTGGCCACAAGATTGGAGATGTTTGAAAATGACTGCAAACTTCCTCCTGTTTTATACATGCCCAAGCTGACTGGCCAAATACAAAAAGGAGTTTATGGTTCAAAAAGACAAAATTGTAACTTTGGAATGGAATGCCAAGCATTGTGCTCTCGAAATGCAACAGTAAAAAACAAATTGAGCCATGTTCAACATTCCTTTCTTTGAAACTAAAGAATTCCACCTGAATTTTGGCATACAGCACCAAACATACTGCATATATGCAAATATGTTACAGCTGATGACAGCTCTATTGAAGGGAAATGTATTATCCAAATTTTACTCGTTTTCAGTTTTTGCCATATGTTGAACCAAGTTGAAAAATGCATATTATTCTGGACATATCTAGCATAGTTCCAGAAAAAAAAAAAATATAATGGTGCATATCCAGGGATATTTGGCAAAAAGGATGCTTGAACCAAGCATCATTTTTTCAAGCATAACTCAACACATCTGTACATGTTCCATAATGTTTCTACAGTGCCCACAAATTCTGGCACAATTATTATAGTTTCAAATCTGACATAATAACATGCATGTATTCATTTTGCACTAAATTGGGATGCCAAAGACAGATATCCTCGCCAGAGTAGAAAAAGACCATCTGTCCTAGATATATCCTATTCTAGATATATGGATGAAACCCATCCAAAGAAAAGTACCAGCATTGTGCTGTAATATTCATGCATATTAGCATTGCAGCTTATTCTTTAACAAAGCATTGTAAATGGCTCATCAAATTTTGATATGGCAAGCTGGATGGCAAAGAAAAGCAAAGCATTAAGACCAATTATGAGCACCAGTTCTATATTTAAATATTCTTACATATATCTTTACCTAAACCTTTTCCACTTGCCATCTTCAGAACTTCAGTAATTTGCAGGTTGGACTGCATGCAAGACGTGCTAATCAGTAATCAGATGTTTTCATCTGTAAAGCAGGTGTTAGGATAGGATATCCTAGGTTGCGGTTTTTAATTTAATTAACTAAAAAGTATCAGTTGATATTCTTGCCACAAAAGGTGGTAAATTTTTGACTTCAGGTATTTGTTAATTGTTGGATTTACTTTTCCAATGGTTTATTAACATGGTTAACATGATGTGGCCACTCATTTTCTCTGAAAATGATTACTTTTTCAATTGACAGGCAAAAGAACACCTGAAATGGGACTTTGAGTTGAGTAATGTTGGCATTTCAAGAAACCAAATTGTATTAAATTGCACTTTTTGGTACATTTTTAATTCCTGCAATTTATTTTTCCAATGCAATGTTTATGTAGGTGGATAGCATTGTGTGACCACTCATTTCCTCTGCAAATGCATATTTTTCAGTTGGCAGGCAAAATAACACCAAAAAACAGGCTGGAGTTTGATAACATAGCATAAAAATAATGTTCAAGAGTAAGCAAAAATGTAGCACAGCGTAACCTAAACTTGCATGCAGGAAAATAAATTCCGAAAGAAATGGAAAATTTCCCATTTACTTCTGAAGAATTGTCAACTTAAAAACCTTACATTGCAGAGCCTAGTTAATTAGGTTAACAGATTAACTTAAACCTGTTTTGAAGAAAAGAGCACTTTTTGTGAACAAAATCTACAAAAAATGGGAAGTTTTTTTCCAACTGAAGAGAAAAGCCTAGCCTAACCTAACCTAACCAAACCTAACTCCATTTTTGCTTTGTGGGGTAAAATTTGTGTACAATTTGTCTCCTGGATACCTTGAAGTGCAATAATACACAAAATTGTGAGATCATGTTTTTGAACATGATTAAGACAAGCTCCTGTGTAGGTAGGTACCTAGGTATGTATGTAGGTGGATAGGTACCAATGTAGGTACATTCCTAGGTAAAAGGATATGGCCCTGTGTAGCATTGTCCAGAGTGTAAATGTTGGGAGGAATCTACATAATATGTCATATGGCATTTCAAGACATAAATTTTGTAAAAACATGTTCCTTGATATCATTAAGATGCTGTGGGATGTGGCCTACCTAGCCACTTATTACCAGCACAAGTGCATAGGCACTTTCCAGTTGGTATGCAATATAAAACAAAATATTGAGGTAGGTGACCTAGGTATATGTAGGGGATGGGTATGACATTCCTAGAGTAAAAGGATATGGCCATGTGTAGGATTGTCAGAGTGTAAATGTTAGGGACGAAGCTACAAATATGTCATATGGCAATTTCAAGACATAAATATTGTAAAAACATGTTCCTTGATATGATTAAGATGCTGTGGGATGTGGCCTACCTAGCCACTTATTACCAGCACAAGTGCATAGGCACTTTCCAGTTGGTATGCAATATAATACCAAAATATTGGTATTTGAGTGGGGTAGCATAATGAAGAATAATGTACAATGCCAAATAATGCCTAATGTAACCTAGATAGCTTGGGGAATTTTTAATGCCTTAGACCTGATGTGTCATTGCAGGCTTAGCATTCTAGCCTAGGCATTTTCTTTCTTAATAGAATATAGCAGAGCTAAACGTTCTTTCTTCGGGACAAGAGAAACCGAAGTTCTTCCGCACAAATAAAGAGCAAAAAAAATGTGTGGTATTTTGAATGGGAATGAATGGTCCCATTGTCTTAACGCTGACCGTAACGATCGCACGATGGGTCCGTACTACCGACCGTAACGACAGCACGCACGGTCTGTACCAGCGTAGTAGCGAGCGTACGTATGAACGGTCTATCTACCGTTCTGCAGTGGAACGTGCATACTTTCTGTACGTACGGGCGGTGCAGGCTGGGGTGGAGTGGAGGCTGATTGTGACCTCATTTGACCCTGAAGGCATTGACCTGGGGTCATGAAATGTATACTGCAGCGAGTTCACTACAGCCGTAATTCTGCCAAATTGTGTGCTTCTAGTTTCACTCATGCTCCTCATGTTTGTTCTTGGTGTGCTTGTGGATGTTCTGCTCGGCTCCTGAACACGAACATCCTTTGTGGCCACAAAACGCTTCCCCTTATTATTATTTTTCCGGCTTGCATCCTTCCCCTGTCATTTTAACCTTTTGCTGGTTTTCATCTTTTACAAATAGTCCACGCCTGGATATCTAACTACGCACCTACCTCGTAAATGGCAATATTAATTCAGGCAGTTCAGCAATCAATTCACAAAAACACGACATTAATCCACCACCACGGTTGGGCACAATTACCCATACACCAATTTTCGAACGAACGACTGAACAAGTCACCAAGAGTTGCCTGATTTCAAATTCCATATTTATAACTAGATTTCTAGGCGACGACCACGACAACCATTTGGTCTCCGTCCCGACGGCGCTTTTGGCGACCACGGTATGCCATTGGTTTAGCATTGTGGTTGTCTGGAAAGCGCCGTCCTGTGCCGACGGGAGGTTCTAGTATAAACGTGGTAAGCAAGAGGTACGGGATATTTGGTAGAATTCGCGGTACGGTCCTAGTATACTTTTCATCTGGAAAAAGATCAGTGCTGCTAAATACAAATTACTGATATATCGACGAATTATGTCCTTCATGGCTAAAATCTTGACGGACGTATCAAAACAAAATTCTGGTTTCGGTCGCCACTGAAGCCTGGTAAGCCAGCATCTGGTCGCCGACGCTATCGCTAGGACGGCGCTTATTTTGAGCCCTTCTTTCCGACATTCCTTATCTCGTTTTCCTCATCCGCATATCCTCGTATCATCCTATTGATGCTGACGATTCATGTCATGTTTCCTTTGTTCGCTTAGTTGCCTTGTTCCCCGAGTGTCTGAGTTTTTTTTTGCTGCTTGCTTCTTGTTCCTTTGTTTTGTTTTTATGCTTCTGATGCATGGATTATGATGCATGGATGGTTTTGATTCCGTGCTTATTGCACGTGTTCTATTTCTTTTTGTCAATGAGGGTGTTCCTCGTCTTCTCTATCTTCGCGGATTTCTTGTTGCTGAGGTATGCACAGCGTTAGGAATATGTATATATATATATGAGATCATGCCCGATTTTGGCGGTCTCCAACTGAATTTTGGGACCCAGCGTGATTTTTTTCCGTGGGTCGGGGGCTCCGGTGCCGTTTTTCGACCACTTCTAAAAAATCCGGAACTTGGGTCGCATTTCCGTGTCCGGCGTGACTTCTCGGGCTTCCGGCTCACCTAGCCCCAGAGCCCATAGGTTCCGTCACCAGAGTAGGTATGCCTTGCAGTGTCCATCTAGGTACCTAGCTAGAAAATGGCACACTGCTCAACGAAGCACAGTAATACATTCAACTATCCATGTTCAGTATGTATGTTTCTGCATATTCAACGTACCATTAATCAATGGCAATGAGTTTTTCTTAGAACGTCTAAATGAACTTAATCTAAATCTAAATGAGCTTTAGCTCATAACACCTACTGTCCAAATTTCGTATGCCTATGAAATTCGCATTAGCGTCTGCTTTAGGCGGTAAATATCCTGCTTTGGTCTATCTTTCCAATTAAATGGAGCCAGCCACGTGACATGCTGCTGCTACTGGGAGCTGCTTTACTGCTAATAACCTTCTCTGCTTAACTGCGACTGCGTCAAATTTGTCTACATTATGGTATTGGACAAGTTACATGATAGCATATTTTTATTTCCGATTTTCCATCCGGAATAGAAACAAATGCACGCCAGGATATGACATATATGTGACGCACATGCTTGCATGCACAAACACACCTTATGTTTGAGGAAAGAAAGAACGTTCTATTCAGTAGCAAAGCGTAATCAAATATGTTTTTATATAATGACTATTAGGAAAATGTTCTCATAGTTATGTTTGTGTGTTCACAAAATTCACCTTGAAAGTGGGTTCCTACTGCCAATGGTTTCCTTCATCAACTTGCATACTTGAATACTATTTTCAGCTACATGCTACCTGACAGCTACCTGCCATGCGCAAAATCTGTTGTCATGTGATGGTTCGGTGTATCATTTTATAAGTTCGGTTTAGAACGCCAAGGAAGCCAGTGACATTGCTTCCCTCAACAATAACAACTATACTGCATGTAGCCTACTCTTAACTCTTTGAGCTGCCGTCAGATCTTAAGCTAACGTCTCGCTAACTTGGCTAATTTGGCCAATTTGGCTCGCTTCACCTGAGGGACCGAACTGGTGTTCACCACATACAGGTTTGAGTAATGGGTATGTAAGTACCTACCTAGGCACCAATCTAACGAATAATGAAGGCACAGGTTGGATGGGCGAGTTACTGAATGCGGTTAGTGGTGGTGTGTGCACACTCCCATTGATACAAATGTGATCCCAGTCAAAAGGAGTGTGGAGAGAATGGAGTGCATTCAGCACAAGCTGCATATGGACATGCTTGTCATTCTTGGCGCTAAGAAGTGTGTTTGGCAATGGATGCTTAATTGGTGATTTCCTTTACACGTTCATATATTTTCAACATTCATATTCAACACATTGTTGATACATTTTTTTATCGTAAAACCTACCAACATCAGATAATCCCATCTTTTTATTAATAAAAGTTTTGAGTGGAAAACAGATGTAATCAACATTATTTTGGAAAATTATCTTCTTTGCGGAAGAAATTGAGGTGTCAATCCTTTCTCTAATTCGTATCCATTTATGTTAGCCAAAGTCTATCCAATCCGCACCGCTATGCGTACCAAATGGATATCCGTAGGTAAATCCAATACGTGTCATGTTCTGTTTCATATATATCGATATGCAAGCGTTCAATACCAACAACCGGCTTCTGCCCTGACCACGGTGCCGTACACTTGTGCCATCGAAATTTACCTCAGGTGAATACGGCGCCGATGGATAATTGTCCAGTAATCTCCGGTGTCTGGTGGTCACACGTGTATCCAAATTGACCTGCACGGGAACCACTTGTGACCTGTGCGGCGGTCGCTGTTGTTAATTGCATGCAGCTGCACTGTGGAGCTGGTCACCGGCCGGTATAAAACGGGACCACAGGCAGAGCTGGGCATCATCGTCTGACCGCTCGTTGGACGACAGCATCCCACCATGAAGCTTCTCGTGGCGGCCTGTCTGCTCGTCCTAGTGGCCTCCGTGCCGCTTGATTCAAGGATCGAGGATGAGGACGAGCTGCAGATGCACGAGGCGTGGGGATCCTCCTACCAGGAGGTGCAGGCCAAGATGGGACTCGGAAAGGGAGGTTCTCTCTCCCGCTCCGGTAAGGCTCTGGACTCGGCTTTCTGGAAGAGCATGGCCCAAGAAATCATCGCTGAGAAACTGACCGACCAGGTATACCACAAGCAGGCCAAGAACGCCATCCTCTTCATCGGAGACGGCATGTCCATCCACACGCTGGCCGCCGCGAGGAAGCAGAAGGGTCTGCTGCACGGTGCCGATGTACCTGAGCACACCATGCTGTCCTGGGAGAAGTTCCCCTACACAGGTCTGTCCAAGACGTACAACTGTGACCGCTGGACCGCCGATTCCGCATCCACCGCCACCGCCTACCTGACCGGCGCCAAGGGCAACTTCCTCACGGTCGGTGTTGACTGTTCTGTCCTTATCTGGAACTGCGACGTCGTGAACGAGAACTCATCCCCAAAGTCAATCCTCCGATACGGAGTTGAGGCCGGCAAGTGGGCTGGTCTGGTGTCCACCGCCCGCATCACGCACGCCTCGCCCGCTGCCACCTTTGGCCACACCGCATACCGCACCTGGGAGTCGGACGCCGACTTCGAAGCCATGGCCTGGATGACCGGTCCCGTGCAAGACTCCTGCAAGAACACTATGAAGGATCTGTCCACCCAGTTCGTTGAGCGTGAGGGTATCGACATCAACGTCGCGTTCGGTGGCGGCTGGGGTAAGTTCACGCCCAAGGAGGTCGAGGGTGGTTCCCGTCTGGATGGCCGTGACCTGATCCAGGAGTGGAAGGACAAGCAGGCCTCCCTGGGACGCACGTATGCCTACCTCACCACTAAGGATGAGCTCAACAGCTTCGACGCTACCTCTGCCGACTACGTCCTGGGTCTGTTCAGCCGCAGCCACATGCAGTACCGCGCCTTCCAGACTCCTGATGACGTCAGCCTCACCGATATGGTGAAGAAGGCTCTCGAAATCCTGAAACGCGGACCGAACGGCTTCGTCATGTTCGTGGAGGGCGCCAAGATTGACCACGGGCACCACTACGGTAACGCCTACACAGCCATCGACGAGACCATTGAGCTGGAGGAGGTCGTCCAGTACGCGGTGGATAACACCGACATCGAGGACACTCTGATCGTGGTTTCCTCCGATCATGCTCACACCTTCATCATCAACGGATACCCACAGCGTGAGCTGGATATGTTCGGCCCTGCTTCGTTCCTTGCCGGCGGTATGCAGAAGGGTGGCCCGCCTCCCAGCCTGCCTTACTCGATCCTGTCTTACCAGAACGGCCCCGGAGGTGCCCGCACCGAGGAGGAGTTTATCGCTAAGCGCACCGGTCTGACGGAGACTGGCCCAGACGCCCAGTGGCGTGATCCGCACTACAAGCAGGTGGCCGGTATCTACCTGCCCAAGGAGACCCATGGAGGAGATGACGTCGGCATCTTCGCTCGCGGTCCCGGCGCCCACCTGCTGCGCGGCAGTGTCGAGGAGAACTACATCCACCACGTCGTCAACTGGGCCCTCTGCCAGGGTGACTACCTCACCGTCTGCGACGAGTAGGCCCTTGTTCTGTGACATTGCAAGGTTGCATCATAAATGTGTGTATATGAACAAGTCCAGGTTGGTGGCACCGATGCTCATCTTGATTGCAACTCGTACTATTGGAACTACTATATGTTCATAGTGCTGCAGCCAGGTTAATATCGCAATGGTCGTTCCAATCAACACTCATCTTTGACGCAGGAAGCTGATGTGTGAGAACTGTTCCGTACTTCTGGTAGTTAGCTTATCCGAATAAAATTGCAAATGACGATAACAATGCGATCTCCAGCTGACATGGTGGCCAAGGATGAAATCAGGTTGATGTCACCGATGTGTGAACAAGCATCAATATTACCGGATGGCCTTTGCTCCGTAGGTAGACAGTGGGGACAAAAGAGTTACTTTAAACTTGGTGCATATTCGGATAAAGCCCTTCTTAAATTTCAGACATCAAACGAAATTCGCGACCCTTCAATAATATGCTACCCTATGTAAATCGTATGTCTAGTAAGGATTACTCGTATGTCTAGTAAGGATTGCTTTAAATCGAAGACTTTTGTTGGGTGATGGGAGGGGAACCATTGGAAAAAGCATTCCATGTAGGCATCCCAGAAGTTTTCATGCTACCCAATCGCTCTAGAATCTTCGATGTAACTAGAATCGGATTATGTCACCGTCCCTGAGTAGGTTTATGTGATCAGTAGTGCAACCATGAGGTGGTGCTAAGTAGGCTATACCTCCTCCCCCCTTCACCCGTCGTGCCAGAGGGTCCCCATTTCGGCGCACTTCGCGTCCTGAAATTTAGCTTTCTTTAGCCGCTGGGAACCATTCACAATTGGGGCCCCTCTGATATGTGATGATATGATGAGAACCCAAAAGAGTCGCGTCGGAGGTCGGAAAAATTGCGCTGGGCGGAACATTTTGCATGGGCCCGAAAAACTCGAGCCACAATCAGATTCAGATCAATCGAGCCACAAAAGATTCCCATAGTGGCCTCAAATAAATAGAGCGGGGCCTCAAGAACTCACACAGGGGTACAAAAATCGTACCGGGACCCAGAAATCACGCTTGGGCCCCAAAATTCCTCACAATTCAATAAATTCGCCTACAGTGTCCCAAATAAGCAGCGTGGCTACGAAAATTCTCACTGACTTCCGAACATCATGCGGGGTTCCAAAAAGTCGATCCAGCCCCACACATTTCCGTCGTGGCCCCAACAAACTGGAGCGAGGCCTCGAGAACTCTTGTCGAGCCCACAGAAATCGCGCCGGGCATCCAAATATCGCGCTGGGTACTAATAATTAGATGTCTAGGCCACAAAAAATGGCGCCAGTAAGTAAAGCTTGGCCGCTCTCGCTGTGGCCCGAAAATGGCACAGGGACTCGAAAAAAATGTCAAACCCCATAGCGTTATCGAGGCCCGAAGCATTTGCATGGGGCCCCAAATATGTGCAGATAAACATAAAATCACGCATCGATCTGAAAAATGGCACAAGGGCCTAAGAATTGTACCCAGACGACCAAAAAAGAAGTCGAAACCCCGGCAATTTAGCCAAGGACCAAGCAAAGTAAGTCCTGGCCCACAAAATTGCTCCGAAGCACTACGAATCGCGTCATCAGAGACCAAAAATCACCGAGAGCCCCGAAAAAAAATGTGCTTAGTCCCCAGAAATCACGCGGGACCCGCTCATTCGCACATTCGCATCGGCGGTTAAAAAATACAATCGTGGGCACCGAAAATCGAACCGGGGCTTCGAAGAAGAAGTTGAGAAAAACTCCGAGCTGGAGGGGAGAAGGGGTTGAAATCTGGTGACTTAGAAACGATGGCGGTGCGTGACCCAACACACCGCAGGAAAATTGACCCTCTGAAACCGTAGCGGTGGCAATGAGACACTTCTTAAATGTGAGCAGATGATCCCCTCAAATTCAGCCTGTTCTTTCCTGACGCGAATCGTCCGTACGCCACTGGGGAGCATCAATTAGAGCGCTAAGGTCTTTCGAGTGCACTGGGGCTTCTCTACGCTTACCGAGGGCCCCTAAGGTTTCCTGAGGAACCTGATGAGAGTCGCCTAAAATGGCACCAAGTCCCTCAAAACGTGCTGCAGCACCTAAAGCGTGAACGTTGGGTCTGACAACCCTTTGCAGGGGCTGAACGCTTGCATTTTAAAGTGGCGAATTAAAAACAGAAACGATAGAAAACGGACCCCCACCCCCGAAAAATAATCGTTATTACAAAATACGTTTCAAATGTTACTTGGAACAAAAATAGCACCTTCCAATTTTGCGGTGTCCATTTATACTTATGAAAGACTTATTCTTATTTACTTATTTCCCATTGATTCAGGAGGTGTAGACATGCAAGAGTTCTCGACTTCAGTTTTGCTCTGCTTTGAATCAGAACACATACATCGGACGTACACGATATTATTTGGGGCTCTGAATGTTCCTGCGTGACCCCGCCTGCATTCAGGGTATTTTAGCCGTAGCTTCGACCTGGGGAGAGGCCAGCGCTTCGTCGAAACACGACCCTGACAAAGATATCGCCTACACGTTGAAAAAGGGTAGGTTAAACATCACTGTCGTACTTATTTGGTCGTTTTCAAGTTACGTTTTTCACTATTTGGTTTATTCAGTGTCAGCGCATGCAAAGTGCTGTATGATTTATATATACATATATATATATATATATATATATATATATATATATATATATATATATATATATATAGATATATATATAGATATATATATATAGATCTATATATGTATATATATTTATATATATAGATATATATGTAGAGAGATATATATATATATATATATACATATATATCATAATTGTACAATCCCTGTGCATTTTCTTGGTATGCGGGATTCTACCTCTGCAACGGAGCTACTTATTTTATGTTCAGCATGCGTAGCATAGCGTCTGAAATTATATTTTATGTTTCTTTGGAGAGCTTCGCAGAATGACCTCGAGTGATGTTATTACTTGATGGGTCTGAAATTAACACCATAAATGCATTGCGAAGGTGCTACCTATTAGAGCCCGGATGCACGGGTGTCTGAGAGGGCCGAATTCGATTCGTGGCCCACTCATAGGATTCCACAATAAGTGGGGAGGGGTAACAGGTCAGTTTTTGGGGTCAGGGTCACAAAAGGTGCCAAATCAACCCCATGTCTGTATAGTTCCGTAGACAGAAGATACAACTGTGTTAAATCAGGGAAATGTAAACTCAGTGAGGCTGGATGAGCTGCAATCACATCCCAAAACATTGAAAGACAAAGATAATGATTGTGACGATACTTCCCATGCCCTTCCCGGTGAGACTACGGCTTCCGGGGCACCAGTCCTACGCAACTACATATTGCATGTATATGCCAGTGCTTTAAGTTACTCGCCCCAGGCTGCACCGGAGTGAAGCGTCATCGATCTATTCGGCTGTCCTTGTGGACGCACATACGTCCAGAATACAATGAATCGACACAAAAGGTGTTCGGTGTGGATGTTACGACTTAGCTGGAATTGAACCTTATATTCTTCCAGTCAAACATTGCCGAGGAAAACGTGGTCAGACATTGTTCAAAACGTTTCGGACAATTGGAAATGTATCGTTACGATAGTGATCCTAACCAGTTGCTGATTTTCAATTGCTTTCTGTTTTATTGTATGTAATTTTAATGTTACCCATTAATGAAGCCTACGCGGTGTTCATATAGAAGGAGAAAATGCCGAAACACTACCTAGTAACATCAAGCTTCATTTGTGCTTTGAATTGTTTGTAAACATTCACACACCAGGTCTAAAACCAAACGAAATATCGTAAAATGCATGATCATCATGTATTTCTCGTTTTAAGCATCGAACCATCCCCAGCTTTGCTCCATAGTCCAGACATTTCGATACACATAGGAACGGACACTGTAGCAGTAGCGGAGCTACATCTATAACTTACGCACAAACAACTGGATGTTGAATACTGCCATAAGAAGCACATTTTGAAGGGAACTCTACTTCTTGTCGCAGATGGTAGCGTACTCTCCCTGGCAGAGGGCGTAGTTGATGACGTGATGGATGACGTTCTCCTCCAGACTGCCACGCAGCAGATGGGCGCCGGGGCCACGAGCGAAGATGGCCACATCCTCGCCACCGTGGGTCTCCTTGGGCAGGTAGATGCCGGCCACCTGCTTGTAGTGCGGGTCGCGCCACTCGGCCGTCGGGCTGATGTCGGCGAGGCGAGCCCGCTTGGCCTCGAACTCGGACCAGACCTCGCTGCCGCCCGGACCGTTGGCGTACTGCATGATCGGGTAGGGCAGCTTGGGCGGAGGTCCACCCTTCTGCATGCCGCCGGCGAGGAAGGAGGCCGGGCCGAACATGTCCAGTCCGCGCTCCGGGTAGCCGTTGATGGAGAAGGTGTGCGAGTGGTCCGAGGAGACGACGATGAGAGTCTCAGTCTCGTCGGTGTTGTCCATCACGTGCTGGACGACCTCCTCAAGCTCGATAGTCTCGTCGATAGCCGTGTAGGCGTTGCCGTAGTGGTGACCGTGATCGATCTTGGCGCCTTCCACGAACATGACGAAACCATTGGGTCCACGCTTCAGGATCTCCAGAGCCTTCTTCACCATCTCGGTGAGGCTGACGTCATCAGGAGTCTGGAAGGCGCGGTACTGCATGTGGCTGCGGCTGAACAGACCCAGCACGTAGTCGGCGGAGGTGGCGTCGAAGTTGTTCAGCTCATCCTTAGTGGTGAGGTAGGCATACGTCCGTCCCAGAGAGGCCTGCTTGTCCTTCCACTCCTGGATCAGATCGCGACCATCCAGACGGGCGCCGCCCTCGACCTCCTTGGGCGTGAACTTACCCCAGCCGCCTCCGAAGGCAACGTTGATGTCAATACCTTCACGCTCAACGAACTGGGTGGACAGATCCTTCATGACGTTTGTGCAAGAATCCTGAACGGGGCCCGTCATCCAGGCCATGGCTTCAAAATCAGCGTCCGACTCCCAGGTGCGGTATGCGGTGTGGCCAAAGGTGGCAGCGGGCGAGGCGTGAGTGATGCGGGCGGTGGACACCAGACCGACCCACTTACCGGCCTCAACTCCGTAGCGGAGGATCGACTTGGGGGATGTGCTCTCGTTGACCGCGTCACAGTTCCAGATCAGGACAGCGCAGTCGACACCGACCGTTAGGAAGTTACCCTTGGTGCCGGTCAGGTAGGCAGTGGCGGTGGAGGCGGAGTCGGCGGTCCAACGGTCACAGTTGTACGTCTTAGACAGACCAAGGTAGGGGAAAGTCTCCCAGGACAGCATGGAGTGCTCGGGCACATCGGCTCCGTTGGCCAGACCCTTGAGTTTCCGGGCAGCGGCCAGGGTAGCGATGGACATACCGTCGCCGATGAAGAGGACAGCGTTCTTCGCCTGGTGGTTGTAGACGGGATCAGCCAGCTTCGTCCGGAGTATGTCCTGGGCAATGCCCTTCCAGAAGGCCTGGTCCAGCACCATCCCGGAGCGGGACAGGCTCGTGGCGCGGTCGGCTCCGAGACCAGCCTTCTCCTGAGCCTCCAGGTAAGTGGGTGCGTTCATCTCGTGCATCTCCAGCTCGTCCTGGTCCTCTACTCGGGAGTCGAGAGGCACGGCGACGGCGAGCGCCACCAGGCATGCGGCCACCAGCAGCTTCATGTCGTTGGTGCAGGCAGTTGGCCGCTGTGTCACTGCTGAGGTGATGCTGTACTGGCACTCTGATCGCATCATATTTTATACTCAGTCAGCGTAATGACATACACATGTCAATGCGGTTTAATGGCAGATGATTGTTTAATCGTCCGGTCAGCGATTGCTGCTAATTTGTGCTATATTCGAGCACAGATGTAGAACGCCTCCGGCCCATGACTTCAAGTGTTCGATAAGTGCTTGCGCTGTGGTACGATAATCACGTGTTTAATTACCTTTAGGTGTCCGACGTCCGCTAGTGTGCTTCGGTTTTAATTGGCGAAGGAACAGCGATGATTCCTTAATCGTCCGGTCGGTGATTGTCGTTACATTTCGCCATGTGGTTTGTCTTCCGGCACACATGTTGTGGCCGCACCACTCCGTGTTCAGATGTTCATGACACACTTGAGCTCGATTCGCACTCCGCCCGGTCTCATGAACGGGTCGTTGAAGTCAGCGGATCAGTAATATCTCGCGTGTGCGCTGCGCCTGACGCGACGTAGGGTATGATATGTCGCCGATACGGAGAAGATGACTTGACTGGCCACCCAAAAGTGAATGACTTCGGGCACGGAAGTCATTCAGGCTATGTCAGTTCGCGGAAAATCCGGCGCAAGCTATAAATATTTTCATAATGAAGGTGAAAAGTTGAAATATGACTACTTTGCGGCCGCTAGAGTTCCTGTTCAAGATCACAAAGAAACGTCATCCGTTCTTTTGCTGCGTAAATTGACCTTATTTTACACACCCACCACATACGTCAAGGTGTTCCTTGGAATTGATGCTGTGTATTACAAGAGAAGTGCTAGCCGGCGGATTTGTCGTCGGGAATCAGCGCATTGTTCATTAGCAGTTTTCAATTGTGGCTGAGCATGACCGTAGCACCTTAGCTGATGCATTCACATGCACCTAGGCAAGATAGCATAATGCTGTGTTCGTGAAAAGTTTCCTGCCCACTCCGTGGCTACAAGTTTAAGTTCGATTTAACGTTGTGCACTTGGCCCAGACGACACACGTGAGTGGGAATCAAATACTCATCAACGTCCCCCCGTCTTGTCGCGCATGTGCACAGCCTGTCTCAGGATGTGCAGTAGTGCGCGCTAGCTTTACATGATTACAGGCATGTTTCGACCGAAGGAGACAGCGTAGGCTGTATTTTTCAATTCTCTTTCTGCCTCGTTTCTGTCTGGTGCGGCTGTCACCACCAATTAAATCATTTCACATTTTTGCTTGTTTGCACAGGAAAGCTGCGAGCCCATTCTGCATGCTGTCATTCCCTTTCCTGCTTGACACAATATCAGCGGAGAACACATGATCGCCACCGGTTTCTTATAAAGCTTCCTTCGCCAAACTAGCACAGCGATCATCCAGCGGGAGCGGGGCACATACGAGGTGGTGGAGTCAGCTGGTACATGGTGGCTCGTACATGGTGAAGTCAGCTGACAACGCCATTAACAATAGCATATACCGCAGCATAGCACCATCAGAAAGTGATACAGATAATGTGACATTGAACATGTAGATATGCTCACAACGATCAAGGGATTCCTAAACATCCCGAAATATGGGTTTCTTTCCGAAATCCTATTCATCACCTCTTTCTTCCGTCACCTTGATAACTAAAAGCTTTGTGAGGCTGAAGTACTCCGGCTCACATTTAATCCCAGAAGAACCAAAAGTAGCGTGCCCGACGGCAAAATAATATTGATACAAGACTACAACCCTACAATACAAGACTACGAAAGCAAGTATTTGTTTGGTAGTATTGTGAGTAGTGTGAGACTCTCTTACTACACTGAACAAGGCATTTTGATAGATTGGCTGGCATTAAGAGAAGTAATGGCCTGAATATGGGTTGATCAATGACTTGCATGCACATACACATTACCTTCGATAATATCCTATTGCGAAAAAGCAGCCGTATTCTACCATTGTATGGTGTTAGTAGGCGATGAAATCAGAAGATGGAGAGTAATGCAATTTTTGGCTTGGGATTCTTCACGATTCCCCTCTCTTTGAGTCAAATTAATTGTGATAGCACAAATAAAGATGGCGAATTGTGTACAAACAGGAAATGATCTGGAACTCACCATGCAATCGAGATGGAAAAGTCAGGTGCAATTCATAAACTTCTTCATTGACAATGGATGGAGCCACAGTTTCATTGAACCTATACCGCTGTTTTAACAGCATGCGCACTATCCCCGCACAGTTGTTTAACCCGAATCCTATGATGAGTGGGAGTGTTTTCTGTTCCGCCCGCGCAGAGACGTCGAAAACCTACCGTCGGGTTACATCGCAAATTATCGCAAACGAATGGTAATGGACTCATGAAGTATCATAGTTATCTTTGTGTTAAAAAAAAAACAAATGCTGGAGACCTAGAGCTCGGGAATAAATCAATAAATCGAGGAAGCAAATTGACAAGTGCAGTGTGAACAGCCTAAAAAACTGAGGAAGGTACAGGCACTCGTTCCTCTATAATAGTCCATTTTTCAACTTCCATAAATGCGTTTTTAAATTGATCCCGATGGTCCAATTTTCTACTTACACATGTAAAATATATTTCCTTTCGGTAATGCCCTAGTTAGGAACCACACCATGGAGAAGTTGTTTCTTTGCTATCGATTAACCGCTCATAAAAACCTAGAGGTTGGACTTGCCCTTGCAACAGCTCCAATGACTCCATGACTGTGGCGCGGTATATCCGACTCCATCATATGACTCCATATCGTCCGAGCTATCGGTGTTTGGTGTGATACATCTTTTACAAGCAATACTGGCGGATCCAGGTACCCGACATGAGGGTCTTGTAGCATCGTATATTTCAGTCGAATGTCACGCCAATGTCGCTTAGAAATCACACAGCTTACATGTAATGCATACTTCCCCTTCTAATCGGCCCAGTATGCACAATTTGATTTAAGAACGATAATCCGGTCTTCCCTTCAATCCGAAGTGTGTAAGATCTGGGCGCATACCGCCGATATGAACAATACTGCTATTGTGATAGCTTCCATGGAATAATCACGTCGCACATATGGGTGAGATAATTCGAGAGCATACCTTTGAGAGCTCCATGCATCCATATGCAGCCAAGTATTTGCGCTATGTCCACCGCCTTCCAAGGTTTGCTGACCTGGAAATGTCAACGATCCCAATTATCCACTGTAAATTCAAGCTGTCAAATTCACGCCCTATACGGTGAACAGATGGATACATCAAGGGGTTACTTTCGGGAACAGTTGGGACAACATTTTGCTGTCATTGGATCACGTCTACTGCATGTCATTAATAGTAGCGTTGCAAACTATGACCATTCGTCTTCATGGAAAACCACTACAATGGCTCCGATACATATGCGTGGCGACAATACTAAACCGTGTGGCTACCAACCAATATCGATATTGTCTGTGGTGGCTAAGCTTTGTGAGCTTTAAGTTCCAGCATAACTGATGCAATATTTATCTAGCCAATGCATTATATGCCCGCAGAAATACGGTTTCTGCCTTGGACTATCTACGGACCCGGCCCCGCTTGATGCCGAAATATATGTGACTGGCAATGTTGACAAGGGCATGATGACGTCACCAGTTGCCGAAGTCACCTCAAAAGCATTTCACAGCGTCGAGCACGACCTCCTCCTGGAGAAGCTAGGGAGGTACGGCATCGAGAGCCGGCGGTTATCCGCATGGTTTAGCAATCGCATGCAGCATGTCGAACATTATGAGGCCCTATTGGTGACGCATTGGGATGCAATGTGACTCAGCAAAGAAGGATGCAACAGTGCATCAGCTTTAGTGCTCGCATCATCGCCGGACTAACCCACTACCTGAACCTACCGATGCTGGATCGCCTGATATCGTTCCGTCACTGAAGGAGTCCACATCAGCTGCCATATCAACGCCAGGCGGCATGTTCTAAGCACTGAACATCTTGCTGATATGTTATTTCCCAAGGAACTCATCATCAAATCAGCTTTACGTCGTGATGACAGATTAGAGAAGGGATGGTGAAGGAACATACAACGCCACTGGGTTTTCTATCATTTATGATCATTTTAAATCACTTAAATTTATTGTATTTCATGCAAGCAACAGTATTTGTGGGATGTGAGGCCCATGGTGCTACCTGACTTTTTGTAAGGAGGCTACCATCATTGGGTAACTCCTGGTGAGGAGAACCTCCTCTGCTTCCTGAGGGAATGCAGTCAGGGTGTGTCAAGGGACCTACTCTCCTTTCCCTGGAGATGTCTCTGCGCCTCCCGATTCGAAGAGGGGCTTATTGCCCCGCTTAAGCCTTTCTTCTGGTTGTGTTGTTCTGTTAGCTAGTGCACTTAATTAGCGCACAGTTATCTCCAATTAATGATGGATGTGGTTATTGTATTACCTATGAAGTAATGTTTCACCAATCATGTCAGTTCCTTGTGCCAAATCAATTTCTATGTGTATCCATGTCTGTAGTGAATACCTTGCTTTGTATAACCTTCCTGTATAACAACCCTACAATTAAAGACAATCATCAACCATGAGAAATCTCACCGATATACTTCATTTTTTTGTATATCAAATGAGGAAAAATTGCATTCCATCAAGAACGGACCAGGGTGGCCAGTACTGCTTTGGGAAACTCAGGTAAGCTCCTTGTTTTCAAAGTGCCTGACCATCTTTCATCCTTCGACTTTGGAATAATCTTTGCATTCATGATTGCACAGCATTTCATAGTATATTTTTTCTCACTACATCTACACCTGAAGTTGAAATGAGCTATTTGGAGTGCTGACCACGGTAGTAGTGGTCTCAGGTGCAGCCGATAGGGCTCGAGAAAGTGATAATGAGGTCCGAAAAGTGATTGTTGGCAATAAAAAAACAAATTGTCAGATTTTCAGAACCAGAAAGTAAAGTGGGCAAAATCCGACTTTTGAGGATGTGAGGGTGCAATCGTGCTTTGTGCTATATAACCCAATTTTGGTGCTGCTGACAGTCCCTAAAATTGTATACATGTGTCGTGCCACTGTCCCTGTTCCTTTGACGTGGAGAACGGAAACCCATTTGATGCAGACCTCCGAACCACATGATGATAATGATGAAAAACTTGACGTCGCCCCGTAGACGCCTCCCATTAATTGCCATTGCTTGTTGATATTCGTTCGAAAATGTACATGAGGTCTCCCTTGACCTTGCCACCGTACAGTGTATATATACTTTTTTACTTATGTAAGCTTCAACATTCACCCCCAGCTCGACTCGCTGCGGAAGCCAGCTACTTCATGCAATGCTACATCACGCACAAGGTGTTAAAGAACACAATATAGAGCAACCCTTCGTAGTCAGGGATGAAAAGCTAAAGTGCTATAAACGCGTGTACATAGATATACGTACTTCATGCATATCGATCCTAGAGCAAAGCTAATCTTACAATAAATATTTATGGAGTACTGATACATCCAATACCGATGTGTTTTGGAAAAGGGCTTTCGAATGCTCCCCCATATGGCAACAGTTCTTCGTCTCCCGAAACTTTTTCGTTGCCTTTAGAACACGTCACTGCTCTAAGAACTGGTGCAAAAATACACCGAAATAGTGAGAAACGGGTTTGTTCCACTCGTATCCATCCTCTCCTCCATTAGTGTAGGAAACGCTGAAGAAACGTTGCTAGTCGGCATAATTTACCTATATCAAACCTCAAGTGTTCCGCTTTCACCGTCACCGATTTGAAGTCACCATATGTGACCTGTGAATGACCACGTGCTCAGGAAATTGTGTGCAGGTGCACAGGTGGTGCTTCGGAAATTAATATAAAACGGGAGCCCAAGCAGACCTGTGCATCATCGTCTGACCCCTCGTTGGACGGCAGCATCCCACCATGAAGCTGCTCGTGGCGGCCTGTCTGCTCGTCCTAGTGGCCTCCGTGCCGCTTGACTCTAGGGTCGAGGACGAGGACGAGCTACAGATGCACGAGGCGTGGGGATCCTCCTACCAGGAGGTGCAGGCCAAGATGGGACTCGGAAAGGGAGGTTCTCTCTCCCGCTCCGGTAAGTCTCTGGACTCGGCTTTCTGGAAGAGCATGGCCCAAGAAATAATCGCCGAGAAGCTCACCGACCAGGTGTACCACAAGCAGGCCAAGAATGCCATCCTCTTCATCGGAGACGGCATGTCCATCCACACGCTGGCCGCCGCGAGAAAGCAGAAGGGTCTGCTGCACGGTGCCGATGTGCCCGAGCACACCATGCTGTCCTGGGAGAAATTCCCCTACACTGGTCTGTCCAAGACGTACAACTGTGACCGCTGGACCGCCGATTCCGCATCCACCGCCACCGCCTACCTGACCGGCGCCAAGGGCAACTTCCTCACGGTCGGTGTTGACTGTTCTGTCCTGATCTGGAACTGCGACGTCGTGAACGAGAACTCTTCCCCAAAGTCAATCCTCCGATACGGAGTTGAGGCCGGTAAGTGGGCTGGTCTGGTGTCTACCGCCCGTATCACTCACGCCTCGCCCGCTGCCACCTTTGGCCACACCGCATACCGCACCTGGGAGTCGGACGCCGACTTCGAAGCCATGGCCTGGATGACCGGTCCCGTGCAAGACTCCTGCAAGAACACCATGAAGGATCTGTCCACCCAGTTTGTTGAGCGTGAGGGTATCGACATCAACGTCGCGTTTGGTGGCGGCTGGGGTAAGTTCACGCCCAAGGAGGTCGAGGGTGGTTCCCGTCTGGATGGCCGGGACCTGATCCAGGAGTGGAAGGACAAGCAGGCCTCCCTGGGACGCACGTATGCCTACCTCACCACTAAAGATGAGCTGAACAACTTCGACGCTACCTCTGCCGACTACGTCCTGGGTTTGTTCAGCCGCAGCCACATGCAGTACCGCGCCTTCCAGACTCCTGATGACGTCAGCCTCACCGAGATGGTGAAGAAGGCTCTGGAAATCCTGAAGCGCGGACCGAACGGCTTCGTCATGTTCGTGGAGGGCGCCAAGATTGACCACGGTCACCACTACGGCAACGCCTATACGGCCATCGACGAGACCATTGAGCTGGAGGAGGTCGTCCAGTACGCGGTGGACAACACGGACATCGAGGACACCCTCATCGTGGTTTCCTCCGATCATGCTCACACCTTCATCATCAACGGATACCCACAGCGTGAGCTGGATATGTTCGGCCCTGCCTCGTTCCTTGCCGGCGGTATGCAGAAGGGTGGCCCGCCTCCCAGCCTGCCTTACTCGATCCTGTCTTACCAGAACGGCCCCGGAGGTGCCCGCACCGAGGAAGAGTTTATCGCTAAGCGCACCGGTCTCACGGAGACTGGCCCGGACGCCGAGTGGCGTGATCCGCACTACAAGCAGCTGGCAGGCATCTACCTTCCCAAGGAGACCCATGGAGGAGATGACGTCGGCATCTTCGCTCGCGGTCCCGGCGCCCACCTGCTGCGCGGCAGTGTCGAGGAGAACTACATCCACCACGTCGTCAACTGGGCCCTCTGCCAGGGGGACTACCTCACCGTCTGCGACGAGTAGACCCTTGTTCTGTGACATTGCAAGGTTGCATCATAAATGTGTGTATATGAACAAGTCCAGGTTGGTGGCACCGATGCTGATCTTGATTGCAACTCGTACTATCAAAGAGATTGCAGGGCCTGTGGAACTACTATAAGTTCATAGTGCTGCAGCCAGGTTAATATGGCAATGGTCGTTCCAATCAACACTCATCTTACACGCAGGAAGCTGATGTGTGAGAACTGTACCGTACTTCTGGTATTCAGCTTAGCCGAATAAATCAGCAAATTACGATAACAATGCGACCTCGAGCTGATATGGTGGCCAAGAATGAAATCAGGTTGGTGTCACCGATGCGTGAACAAGCATCAATATTACCGGACGACCTTTGCTCCGTAAGTAGACAGTGGGGACAAAAGAGTTACTTCATACTTGGTGCATGTTCGGATAAAGCCCTTCTTCAATACCAGACATCAAAAGAAACTCGCGACCCTTCAATTATCTGGTACCCTATGTAAATTGTATATCTAGTGAGGATTGCTTTAAGTCGAACATTTGTGTCGGGTAATGAGAGGAGAACCATTGGAAAAAGGCATTCCATGTAGACACCCCGAAGTTTTCATGATACCCATTTTCTCCAGAATCTTCGATGTAACTATAATCGTATTATGGCACCGTCACTGAGTAGGTTTATGTGATCAGTAGTGAAACCATGGATTGGGGCTAAGTAGGCTATACCTCCCCCTTCCCCCCCCCCCTCCACCCGTCGTGCCGGAGGGTCCCCGTTTTAGGCGCACTTCGCGTCCTGAAATTTAGTTTTCTTTACCCGCTGGGAGCCATTGACAAATGGGGCCCCTCTGATATGTGATGTGAACCCCAAAGAGTCGCGTCGGAGGTCGGAGAAATTGCGCCGGGGCCGGCACATCGTGCTTGGGCCCGAAAAAACCCATCGAGCCACAAAGAATCCCCATAGTGGCCTCAAATAAATACAGTATGGCCCCAAGAACTCGCACAGGGGGCACAAGATCGCACCGGAACCTGAAATCGCGCTTGGGCCCCAAAATTCCTAACAATTCACCAAATTCGCCTCCAGTGCCCCAAATAAGCAACGTGGCTGCGAAAATTCCCACTGAATTCCGAACATCATGCGGGGGTCCCAAATAATAGATCCGGCCCAACACATTTCCGTCGTGGCCCCAACTAACTGGAGCGAGGCCTCGAGAACTCTTGCCGAGCCCACAGAAATCGCGCCGGGCACCCAAATATCGCGCTGGGTACTAATCATTAGATGTTTGGGCCACACAAAATGGCGCAAATAAGTAAAGCTTGACCGCTCTCGCTGTGGCCCGAAAATCGCACAGGGACTCGAAAAAAATCCGTCGAAACCCCATAGCGTTATCGAGGCCCGAAGCATTTGCATGGGGCCCCAAATATATGCAGCTAAACATAAAATCACGCATCGATCTGAAAAATGGCACAAGGGCCTAATAAATATTGTACCAAGACGACAAAAAAAAGAAGTCGAAACCCCAGACAATTTAGGCACGGACCACGAAAAGTAAATCCTGGGCCACAAAATTGCTCCGAAGCACTACGAATCGCGAATCAAGAGACCAAAAATCACATCGAGCCCCGAAAAATGTGCTCAGTCCCCAGAAATCACTCGGGAATTCAACCCCAGAAAATCTGCTCATTCGCACATTCGCATCGGGGGTTAAAAAATACAATCGTGGGCACCGAAAATCGAACCGGGGCTTCGAAGAAGAGTTGAGAAAAACTCCGAGCTGGAGGGGAGAAGGGGTTGAAATCTGGTGACTTAGAATCGATGGCGGTGCGTGACCCAACACACCGCAAAAAAATTGACCCTCTGAAACCGTAGCGGTCGCAATCAGAGCACTTTTTAAATGTGAGCAGATCGTCCCCTCAAATTCAGCCTGTTCTTTCCTGACCCGAATCGTCCGTACGCCACTGGGGAGCATCAATTAGCGCGCTAAGGTCTTTCGAGTGCACTGGGGCTTCTCTGTGCTTACCGAGGGCCCCTAAGGTTTGCTGAGGAACCTGATGAGAGTCGCCTAAAATGGCACCAAGTCCCTCAAAACGTGCTGCAGCACCTGAAGCGTGAACGTTGGGTCTGACAACTCTCTGCAGGGGCTGAACACTTGTATTTTAAAGTGGCGAATTAAAAACAGAAACGATAGAAACCCCCCCCCCCCCGCCCCCCGAAAAATAATCGTTATTATTTGTCATAAAGTCATAAAGTGTTAAGGCTTAATTAATAAGAGCCACAGGGGCCCATCTGGGTTAAGCCTATCTGGAAAAGGTACTAGAAATGTACATACTCTAACCCCAATCAATCCCTTACCTCAAGTTCCTAGGAAGCTATATATCGCAGCCTATCTAGCACCAATTCACTTGCTATTGCATAACACACTCCCATTGTGCTACCATAGACAATCTCATCAGTATCACATTCCGAAGGAAGGTGCTGAATCCACTGCTAGGTACACCCTATATAAAGTTATAAAGCGTTTAGACTTAATAAGAGACTCACTTCCTCACTCAACAATTACAACACACTCAACAATTACAAACTCCTCCCATCATACCCATTGTGCTGCCATAGACAATCTCATCAGTATCACATCCCGAAGGAAGGTGCTGAATCCACTGCTAGGTACTCCCTATATAAAGTTATAAAGCGTTTAGACTTAATAAGAGACACAAGGGCCCATCCAGTTAAGTCCTTAAATGGAAGATCATGTAAGCCTGGTAAAACGACCCTCCCCAACCATCTCACATCCTGAAGAACCAGTCCTCCAATATCCCACACACCTATCAATGCCTATCTACCCTAGCTTTCCAGCCCTACTCCCCGGATCTCTCTTAACACATGTGGATTGAATGCCTTATCAATAATTTTCAAACTGCATCCATGCCTGCTTAAAGGTGACTGTGCCGTGCACACTTACAATGTATTCTCTAAAGTCTAAAAAATGTATCCACCCTACTTTTAAATACATTCAATGAAGAACTCCCCACAACATCAGCAGGCAACCTATTCCACTGATCAACAACCCTTTGACTGAAGACCTGTTGTCGCTTAACTGTCCTACACCTCAACTTGTCTAACCTGAATTGATGACACCTATGTGATACTCTAAACTGAACTTAAATTGACCTGATCTAGTCCTTTAACAATTTTGTACATTTCAATCATGTCCCCCCCCCCCTAATCTCCTATACTTGAGTGAGTACATATCTAATGCCACAAGCCTTTCTCCATATTATAGGTTACCTATTCCAGTGATGAGTCTAGTTGCTTTGCGGAATCTAGTTGCTCTAGTTACTTTTTAGGTCCTCCAAGTCTAGTTGAATATTTCTAGATTGATCACAACTGTTTGCCACTCCTACCAGCTTGATGTCATCCGCAAATTTGAACACTATTCCTGAGCCCAACCTCAATGTTATTAACAAAGATGATAAAGCGAAGTGGCCCTAGAACAGAGCCCTGTGGTACTACACTCAGAACATCCTTCCAATCAGATTTACATCCATTTAACATTACCCTTTGTTTCCTTCCCCTCAACCATGCTTTGATCCAACCTGGAACTTTTCCAACAATCCCATGTTGCTGTAGTTCATGAATTAGCCTCCCATGTGGAACTTTATCAAAAGCTTTGGTAAAGTTCAAGTACACAACATCTATCCTGCTTTGATTGTCCACTTCTTTAGTAACATACTCCATGAACTCCAAAAGGTTAGTTAAACAAGACCTTCGAGATCGAAATCCATGTTGAGTATCCCTTAAAAGATTGTGCCTATCAAAATGAATCTAAACATTCTGTTTCACCAGTTTTTCTAGTACCTTGCAAACTATTGAGGTCAAACTGACTGGCCTGTAGTTCCCTACACACTTCATACTTCCCTTTTTTAAAATTGGTACTACATTTGCATTTCTCCAATCTTCAGGCACTTCAGAATATTCCATAGACCGCCTGAAAATTATACCTAGGGGAACTGCTAAAGCTTTAGCACACTCTACTAAAACCCTAGCTTATATATCATCTGGTCCAGAAGCTTTATTAAGTTTTATATTCTGCAACAGCTTTTCTACAGCTTCTGTAGTTATTGTAAGATACTCCAACCTATCATCTGTCATGGCATACGATTCAGTTGTTTATATTCTACCAGAATTCTCTTTAGTAAAGACTGATGAGAATTGCTTGCTTAGGGATTCCACAATATCACAATCTTCAACCACTAATTCCCCATCTACCTCCAGTGGTCCTACACTACACTTCTTAGCCTTAAATTTGTAGAAACTAAAGAATCTCTTAGCATTACCTGCTGAACATTCCCGAGCTAATTTGATTTCAGCCAGTCTTTTAGATGCCCTAACACACCTCCTAACTTTATTTCTAGCTATTTTATATGATTTGAGGTTTTCCTCAGAGTTAGCATATTTTAGTTTCTTGAATGCCTGTTTCTTTGACTCCAATAGATGCTTTACTTCCCCGGTCAGCCATGAAGGGTGCTTAACCCTGGTTTATCTAATTCGCCTATTGGGAATGAACCTATCCTGACCTTGAAATAGTTTATATTTTATCATTCTCCACATTTCATAAGCATCTAAGCCTTTCAATAAGTCCTCCCAATTAATTTCATTCAGGAAGATCCTGAACTCATTGCAATTCCCTTTAGCAAAATTTGGAATCAATGTCTTATTGGTTCCTACATTTCCAACATACAATCAGAAGCGTATAATGTTGTGATCACTATTACCCAAGGTCTCTCCTATGTTCACATTTTGTACAGAATTTTCCTCATTAGTAATCTAATATTTCATTTTCCCTTGTAGGTTCATGTATCATTTGAAAGAAGAAATTTTCCTCAAAACAATCCATGAAACTTCTTCCTGATTTGTTTAGACCTATAGTTTTGCTTCCCAACCCTGCTATGTTGAAATTTGGAGACTTCTTAACTTTGTGTGCAAGTTGGAATCACTAAAAAAATATTAGGCACACGTCACATTATCCCACATTATCTCATAACTACCAGTAAGAAATAATTCGACTCGGAATACATGAGTAGCAATACAAAATACGTTTCAAATGTTACTTGGAACCAAAATAACACCTCCCAATTTTGCGGTGTCCATTTATACTTATGAAAGACTTCTTCTTATTTGACATATTTCCGATTGATTCAGGAGGTGTAGACATGCAGGAGTTCTCGACTTCAGTTGTGCTCTGCTTTGAATCAGAACACATACATCGGACGTACACGAGATTATTTGGGGCTCTGAATGTTCCTGCGTGACCCCGCCTGCATTCAGGGTATTTTAGCCGTAGCTTCGATCTGGGGAGAGGCCAGCGCTTCGTCGAAGCACGACCCTGCCAAAGAGATCGGCTACACGTTGAAAAAGGGTAGGTTAAACATCACTGTCGTACTTATTTGGTCGTTTTCAATTTACGTTTTTCGCTATTTGGTTTATTCGGTGTCAGCGTATGCAAAGTGTTGTATGATCTATGTCTATATATATATATATATAAATATATATATATATATATATATATATAAATATATATATATATATATATATGTATATGTATATATAAATATATATATATATATATATATATATATATATATATATATATATATATCATAATTGTACAATCCCTGTGCATTTTTTGGTATGCGTCATTCTACCTCTGCAACGGAGCTCCTTATTTTAAGTTCAGCATACGTAGCATAGCGTCTGAAAGTATATTTTATGTTGCTTTGGAGAGCTTCGTAGAATTACCTGAAGTGATGTTATTACCTGATGGGTCTGAAATTAACACCATAAATGCATTGCGAATGTGCTGCCTATTTGAGCCCGGATACAGGGGTGTCTGAGAGGGCCGAATTCGATTGGTGGCCCACTCATAGGATTCCACAATAAGTGGGGAGGGGCAACAGGTCAGTTTTTGGGGTCAGGGTCACAAAAGGTGCCAAATCAACACCATGTCCGGATAGTTCCGTAGAAAGAAGAGACGATTGTGTTAAATCGGGGAAATGTAAACTCAGTGAAGCTGGATGAGCTGCAATCACATCCCAAAATTTTTAAGGACAAAAATAGTGATTGTGACGATACTTTCCCTTCTCTTTCCGTTGAGACTACGGTTTCGGGGAACCAGTCATACGCAACAATTGCATGTATATGCCAGTGAAGCTGAATGAGCATCCCAAAACTTTGAAAGACAAAGATAACGATTGTGCCGATACTTTTCCTTCTCTTTCTGTTGAGACTACGGTTTCCATGGAACTAATCCTACGCAATTATTGCATGCATCTATATGCCAGTGCTTTCAGTTACTCGCCCAAGGCTGCACCGAAGTGAAGCGTCATCGATCTATTCGGCTGTCCTTGTGGATGCAGATATGTCCAGAATACACTGAATCGACACAAAAGGTGTTCTGTGTGGATATTACGACTTAGCTGGAATTGAACGTTATATTCTTCCAGTCAAACATTGCCGAGGAAAACATGGTTAGACATTGTTCAAAACGTTTCGGACAATTGGAAATGTATCGTTACGATAGTGATTCTAACCAGTTGCTGATTTTCAATTGCTTTCTGTTTTATTGTATGCAATTTTAATGTTACCCATTAATGAAGCCTACGCGGTGTTCATATAGAAGGAGAAAATGCCGAAACACTACCTGGTAACATCAAGCTTCATTCGTGCTTTGAATTGTTTGTAAACATTCACATACCAAGCCTAAAACCAAACGGAATATCGTAAAATACATGACCGTCATATATTTCTCGTTTTAAGCATCGAACCATCTCCAGCTTTGCTCCATAGTCCAGACATTTGGATACACACATGAACGGACTCTGTAACAGTAGTGGAACGACATCTAGTACTTACGCACAACCCACGGGATGTTGAATACTGCCAGTGGAAGCACATTTTGAAGGGAACTCTACTTCCTGTCGCAGATTGTAGCGTACTCTCCCTGGCAGAGGGCGTAGTTGATGACGTGGTGGATTACGTTCTCCTCTAGACTGCCACGCAGCAGGTGGGCGCCGGGGCCACGAGCGAAGATGGCCACATCCTCGCCACCGTGGGTCTCCTTGGGCAGGTAGATGCCGGCCACCTGCTTGTAGTGCGGGTCGCGCCACTCGGCCGTCGGGCTGGTGTCGGCGAGGCGAGCCCGCTTGGCCTCGAACTCGGACCAGACCTCGCTGCCGCCCGGACCGTTGGCGTACTGCATGATCGGGTAGGGCAGCTTGGGCGGAGGTCCACCTTTCTGCATGCCGCCGGCGAGGAAGGAGGCAGGGCCGAACATGTCCAGTCCGCGCTCCGGGTAGCCGTTGATGGAGAAGGTGTGCGAGTGGTCCGAGGATACGACGATGAGAGTTTCAGTCTCGTCGGTGTTGTCCATCACGTGCTGGACGACCTCTTCAAGCTCGATAGTCTCGTCGATGGCCGTGTACGCGTTGCCGTAGTGGTGACCGTGATCGATCTTGGCGCCCTCCACGAACATGACGAAACCATTGGGTCCACGCTTCAGGATTTCCAGAGCCTTCTTCACCATCTCGGTGAGGCTGACATCATCAGGAGTCTGGAAGGCGCGGTACTGCATGTGGCTGCGGCTGAACAGGCCCAGCACGTAGTCGGCAGAGGCGGCGTCGAAGTTGTTTAGCTCATCCTTAGTGGTGAGGTAAGCATACGTCCGACCCAGAGAGGCCTGCTTGTCCTTCCACTCCTGGATCAGATCGCGGCCATCCAGACGGGCGCCACCCTCGACCTCCTTGGGCGTGAACTTACCCCAGCCGCCTCCGAACGCGCAACGTTGATATCGATACCTTCACGCTCAACAAACTGGGTGGACAGATCCTTCATGACGTTCGTGCAAGAATCCTGAACGGGGCCGGTCATCCAGGCCATGGCTTCGAAGTCGGCGTCCGACTCCCAGGTGCGGTATGCGGTGTGGCCAAAGGTGGCAGCGGGCGAGGCGTGCGTGATACGGGCGGTGGACACCAGACCAGCCCACTTACCGGCCTCAACTCCGTAGCGGAGGATGGACTTGGGTGATGTGCTCTCGTTGACGGCTTCACAGTTCCAAATCAGGACAGCGCAGTCGACACCGACCGTCAGGAAGTTACCCTTGGTGCCGGTCAGGTAGGCGGTGGCGGTGGAGGCGGAGTCGGCGGTCCAACGGTCACAGTTGTACGTCTTAGACAGACCCAGGTAGGGGAAAGTCTCCCAGGACAGCATGGAGTGCTCGGGCACATCGGCTCCGTTGGCCAGACCCTTGAGCTTCCGGGCAGCGGCCAGGGTAGCGATGGACATACCGTCACCGATGAAGAGGACAGCGTTCTTCGCCTGGTGGTTGTAGACGGGATCGGCCAGCTTCGTCCTGAGGATGTCCTGGGCAATGCCCTTCCAGAAGGCCTGGTCCAGCACCTTCCCGGAGCGGGACAGGCTCGTGGCGCGGTCGGCTCCGAGACCAGCCTTCTCCTGAGCCTCCAGGTAGGTGGGTGCGTTCATCTCGTGCATCTCCAGCTCATCCTGGTCTTCGACCCGGGAGTCGAGAGGCACGGCGACGGCGAGCGCCACCAGACAGGCGGCCACCAGCAGCTTCATGTTGTTGGTGCAGGCAGTTGGCCGCTGTCTCACTGCTGAGGTGAGGCTGTGTCGATTCTCCGACCACACGATATTTTATACTCTGTTACTGTAATGGCTCACATATGTCGATGTGGCATAATAATAGATGAGTGCTTAATCGTCTGGTCGGCGATTGGTGCTAATCTGCACCAGATTCCAACACAGATGGCAGAACGCGGCCCGCCCATGATCTCAAGTGTTCCATAAACACTTCGGCTGCGGCGAGATAATGAATGTATGCCATTCGCTTCAGTTGTTTGAAAATAACGGATGTGCCTGGGTATTCATAGAGAAGGGATAGAATGGTGAGCGTAAGGAAGCAGGTTTCCATTGCGATCAGTTAAAATCACCACAGGACATAGCATGGAAAGACAGCCTTGCGTTCACGTTGCTACGTCACTCTCTGGAAACCACAACGCACGAGTAGGTAGCCGACACCACCAATTGTCAGGATATTAACATACACCGTGCTGGAAATTGACTCACATATGCTTTAAGTGATGCACACATTAAGCTGTGCGCAGGTACTTTCGTCCTGCTATTTGGAAATTATTTATTATCTACTCTCGATACGGGTCGGAATATGCACCAGGAACAGGATAATTTATATTTAGGATAATTATTGCATGCCGACTATGGCATGCATTTCGTCGCGGGTTAGGTACTCAGTAGGTATAGGCGATCATATTTCACATGAATTAGCCAGGCATCATGCTCGAATGTTCGGACATGGCATCTTCATGTGATATATTTGGGTTGATCATTTAGTCACAAAATAGGCTTGATACACCAACTTAACAAATATTGACACTCGGTTTATCCCAGTTATAGCTTTTATCCCATTTTATCTTTTTTTTTAAAACCCAGTTATAGTTTGGTAGTTAACACGCGTACATGACTACCATCCTTACATTCCGGAATATCCTGTTGCTATTGGTAATGTTCCCTGCTATCTATTTCTTGATTAACATGCTTTTCTTCATCCATTTCCTCTCTAAGTGTATAATTCTTTGTTGCTTCCTCATTCTTTTTTCCGATATTCCTTGTCTTGTTTTCCTCATCCGCATATCGTCTTATCATCCTGTTGACTCTGACGATTCATTTCATGTTTCATTTGTTCGCTTAGTTGCCCTGTTCTCCGAGTGTTGGAGTTTTTTTTTATTGCTTGCTTTTTGTTGCTTTGTGTTGTTGTTATGCTTCTGATGTATGGATTATGATACATGGACAGTTTTGATTTCGTGCTTATTGCACGTGTTTTATTTATTTTTGTCAGTGAGGTTGTTCCTCGTCTTTGCTATCTTTGTGGATTTCTTGTTCCTGAGGTATGCACAGGCTTACGAAAATTGCTATATCTATATGAGTATTTGGGAAGCAGATTGTTCAATGTGCAGGTTCGTTTAAACAGCACGCCGGCTTCAGCATTGGTCAGCTTCTTTTTAACTGGTTCTAGTTTGCGAATTAGGGTCTGGTTTTCTTGTGTGTTCAAACAAAGGGTGATTATTTGGCTCCAATATACTTCGTGTGGCTCTAGCACGATTTGTTCTGGTGGTGGGGCTCCGACTCGATCTTTTGTCCCCCTGGTGTAATATTTTTGGGCACCGGCGGTGCAATTCTTCGGACACGGCGCGATTTTTGTCAGGGGCCCTACATTCTTTTCAGGATCATGCGCGATTTTTGGGGTCTCTGATGGAATTTTGGGAACCAGTGGGATTTTTTTGGACTCTGGTGCCGTTTTTGACCCCTTATAAAATTTCCGGAACTTGGGTCGCTTTTCAGGGTCCGGCGTGACTTCTCGGGCTTCCGGCTCAATTTTTTTTAAAACTCCCTGTGCGACAATTCTGGACCCGTGGGCGACTTGTGTGGGCTCGGCAAGATTGTTCGGGAACTGGGCAAATTTTTCGGGAACTGGACTGTACTCGATTTTTTAGAGCCTTTGGCGTGATTTATGGAGCACCGCTGCTTTTCTCCCGGTTTCGGTACAATGTTCCAAAACACGGCATGTGTTTTTTTTTGTGGGGTGGGGGGTTCCCAGTGTAATTTTCTCGGAGTTGCGGGGCAATTTTGTCGAGCCCCGGCACGATTGTTTGGGGCCCACCACACCCACGGGGAAGGATGGGTCAATTTCCACTTTTGCCCCCATCCGTTCGGTACGCCACCGCCTGCTCCAGTTGACTTACGTCCAGTTGCGCGCCAGTCGTCCTGTGTAGCAGTTGGTACTCTGTGCCACAGGCATCCACGCATGACAAGTTGCAGTAATGCCTGATGCAAAAGTTGCAAGTTAAAATAAAATGCAATAGAATTAAAGCTATTGCGCATTGTCTTGGAAGGATGACTTCATTTATGATTATAATTTGCAATTATGGCTACAAATCGCATAATACTAGAACTCCAAAGTGAAAAACATCATCTGATATATCTTGAGCTACTAGTTTGTTAGCGATGAAATTTACCCATCACCATTGGAAAGATCATTACGCTATGGATGCTTAAATTATCTTCTAAAAAGTGCCCCCAGTTTAATATTTTGTCAGTTAGCAAAGACAAAACAATAAAGTAACAGATATTCATTCCATGGAGGAGCTTACTAGTCCATACCCTAGTTAATTATCCGGGTGATTTTCGTCTTTTGCCAGGCATACGAAGCTTGGACTTAGTCAATTATTGCCGACTGATACTTAATCAGGAGGCCTTTCCAACTTTGCTTTTTTACATATGCTGCATTACCGCCTGGTTAGTTCAGTGAATGGAGCGCTGGCCTGCGTCGGTCTCCGCGTGCTGACACAACGTGTTCGAGCCGCTTCACATGCTCGCTTTAGCGCCTCCGGCCGTGATGGCCAGTGGTCCACTGGCCAGGCGGCCGATGCACTGGGCGGCCGTGACCGCCGCCATGTTGGCACGTTAAGCTCTCCGTCAAAATTGTGCCACAGAACTGGAATGTCCGATCGGGAGGTGGGTTCACGGTGAAGACAACACGATTGCGCCCTACCCCTTATCTTTTTTCCTCTCCCCCCCAAAAAAAAAAAAAAAAAAAAAAATTTAAAAAAAAAAAAAAAAAATAAAAAACTCTTTAAAAAAAAAAAATTTTTTTTTTTTTTTTTGTATTTGTAGGTATTTTTATAATTTTTTTTTTTTGTTGTGAATTTGTAGTCCCAAAGCGCCAGCAGCCTGCATCTGATAATAGTTCATTAATACAAAAAAACGATCATTGGTAGCAACCAAATCGGTGAGGTTCTATTGGCTCCCGACTGGTGGGCGGGGGGAGGCTGATCCACACGCTGCTCGAGCAAGGGGGCTCCTAGCCTCAGAGCCCATAGGTTCCGACACCAGAGTAAGTATGCCTTGCAGTGTCCATCCAGGTGCCTAGCTAGAAAATGGCACACTGCTCAACGAGGCACAGCCATAGATTGAGCTATCTATTTTGAGTATGTATGTTTATACATGTTCAACGTACCATTAATTAATGGCAATGAGCTTATTCTTCTGACGGGGCACATGCCAACGGCATTGCTCATAAAACCTACTGCCCAAATTTTGTCTGCGTATGAAATTCGCATTTATCAGTAGCTTTAGACAGTAAATAGCCTGTTTTGATCCATCTTTCCAATTAAATGGAGCAGCCACGTGACATGCTGCTGCTACTGGGATCTGCTTTGCTGCAAATGACTTTCTCTGCTTATCTGCGACTGTGTCGAATTTGACTACACAATGCTATTTGACGATTTATATGGTAACATATTTGTCTTCCCGATTTACTACCAGAAATATTTATTTAAAAAAAACAGAAGTCACACCAGGATATATGACATATATAACGTACATGTTTGCATGTACAAACATCTCTTGTGGTGAAGGAAAGAACGTTCCACTTAGTAGTGAAAGTAAAAATGTGTTTTCATCTGATGAAGCAAATACTGTACGGCATGTTTCTATAGTGATGAGTAATATGGTACCAAAACTCACCTTGAAAGTGGGCTACTACTAATAATGCTTTCCTTCATCAACATGCATACTTGCACACTATTAAATTCGGTTTAGAACGCCAAGGAAGCCAGTGGCATTGCTTCCCTCAACAATAACAACTATACTGCATGTAGCCTATTTTTAACTCTTTAATCTGCCGTCAGATCTTAAGCTAACGGCTCGCTAACTTGGCTAATTTGGCTAATTTAGCTCGCTTCACCTGAGGGACCGAACTGGGGTGCACCACATACACGCATGTATAATGGGCATGTAGGTACCTACCTAGGCACCAATCTAGAGAAGAACGAAAGCACAGGTTGGATGGGCTAGTTGCTAAATGCGGTTATTGGTGGTGTTTGCATACGCCCATTGATGCAAATGTGATTGCAGTCAAACGGATTGCACCTATTGCTGGCTGGAAATTGAGAGAATGGAGTGCATTCAGCACAAGCTGCATATGCACATACTTGGCATTGCTGGCGCCGAGAAGTGTGTGTATGGCAATGAATGCTTAATTGGTGATTTCCCTTACACATTAATATATTTCCATCTTTCGGATTCAACACATTGTTGAGACATTTTTTCTTAAAAACTACCAGCATCAGATAATCCCAGATTTTTATTAATAAAAGTTTTGGGTAGAAAACAGAAGTAATCAACATTATTTTGGCAAATTCTCCACTTTGCGAAGAAATTGAGGTATCAATCCTTTCTCTAATCCGTATCCATTTATGTTAGCCAAAGTCTATCCAATCCGCCCCGTTATTCGTGCGAAATGGATATCCGTTGGTATATCCAATCCGTGTCTTGCTCTACTTCATTTATATCGATAAGCATGCGTTCAATACCAACAGCCGGCGACTGCCCTGACCACGGTGCCGTACACTTGTGCCATCGAAATATGCCTCAGGTGAATGTGGCGCCCGTGGATAATTGTCCCGTAATCTTCGGTGTTTGGTGGTGACACGGGCATCCAATTTGCCCTGCACGGAAACCACATGTGACCTGTGAGGCGGCCGCTGTTGTTAATTACATGCAGCTGCACTGTGGAGCTGGTTACCGGCCGGTATAAAACGGGAGCCCGTGCAGACCTGGGCATCATCGTCTGACCGCTCGTTGGACGACAGCACCCAACCATGAAGTTGCTCGTGGCTGTCTGTCTGCTCAGCCTCGTGGCCTCCGTGCCGCTCGACTCCAGGGTCGAGGACGAGGACGAGCTACAGATGCACGAGGCGTGGGGATCCTCCTACCAGGAGGTGCAGGCCAAGATGGGACTCGGAAAGGGAGGTTCTCTCTCCCGCTCCGGTAAGGCTCTGGACTCGGCTTTCTGGAAGAGCATGGCCCAAGAAATCATCGCCGAGAAGCTCACCGACCAGGTGTACCACAAGCAGGCCAAGAATGCCATCCTCTTCATCGGAGACGGCATGTCCATCCACACGCTGGCCGCCGCGAGGAAGCAGAAGGGTCTGCTGCACGGTGCCGATGTGCCCGAGCACACCATGCTGTCCTGGGAGAAGTTCCCCTACACTGGTCTGTCCAAGACGTACAACTGTGACCGCTGGACCGCCGATTCCGCATCCACCGCCACTGCCTACCTGACCGGCGCCAAGGGTAACTTCCTCACGGTCGGTGTTGACTGTTCTGTCCTGATCTGGAACTGCGACGTCGTGAACGAGAACTCTTCCCCAAAATCCATCCTGCGATATGGAGTTGAGGCCGGTAAGTGGGCTGGTCTGGTGTCCACCGCCCGCATCACTCACGCCTCGCCCGCTGCCACCTTCGGCCACACCGCGTACCGCACCTGGGAGTCAGACGCCGACTTCGAAGCCATGGCCTGGATGACCGGTCCCGTGCAAGACTCCTGCAAGAACACCATGAAAGATCTGTCCACCCAGTTCGTTGAGCGTGAGGGTATCGACATCAACGTCGCGTTTGGTGGCGGCTGGGGTAAGTTCACCCCCAAGGAGGTCGAGGGTGGTTCCCGTCTGGATGGCCGGGACCTGATCCAGGAGTGGAAGGACAAGCAGGCCTCCTTAGGACGCACGTATGCCTACCTCACCTCTAAGGATGAGCTCAACAACTTCGACGCTACCTCTGCCGACTACGTCCTGGGCCTGTTCAGCCGTAGCCACATGCAGTACCGCGCCTTCCAGACTCCTGATGACGTCAGCCTCACCGAGATGGTGAAGAAGGCTCTGGAAATCCTGAAGCGCGGACCGAACGGCTTCGTCATGTTCGTGGAGGGCGCCAAGATTGACCACGGTCACCACTACGGCAACGCCTACACAGCCATCGACGAGACCATCGAGCTGGAGGAGGTCGTCCAGTACGCGGTGGACAACACCGACATCGAGGACACTCTGATCGTGGTTTCCTCCGATCACGCGCACACCTTCATCATCAACGGATACCCGCAGCGTGAGCTGGACATGTTCGGTCCTGCCTCGTTCCTTGCCGGCGGTATGCAGAAGGGTGGCCCGCCTCCCAGCCTGCCTTACTCCATCCTGTCTTACCAGAACGGCCCCGGAGGTGCCCGCACCGAGGAGGAGTTCATCGCCAAGCGCACCGGTCTCACGGAGACTGGCCCGGACGCCCAGTGGCGTGATCCACACTACAAGCAGGTGGCCGGCATCTACCTTCCCAAGGAGACCCATGGAGGAGATGACGTCGGCATCTTCGCTCGCGGTCCCGGCGCCCACCTGCTGCGCGGCAGTGTCGAGGAGAACTACATCCACCACGTCGTCAACTGGGCCCTCTGCCAGGGTGACTACCTCACCGTCTGCGATGAGTAAATGAGGCGTCAGCCGAGACATTGCACGGTTGTGTTCAGGGGCGCAGCGAGGATTTTTTTTTTAATGCAGGGCGACCCCCAAAAATGTGAATTTACTGAGGTCTCTTCCGGCGCGAGAACCGCAGTGAAAATCTCTGGTTTGGCATTGTGTATTTCCCAAAATGTCTGCTCGACCTAGTGTGTGTTTTTTTTCTGCCAGGGGAGTGGGCGGGCCCCCGCCCCTTTACTTGCGCCTCTGGTTGTGATGTAATCGTGTCCAATTGGTATGTACCGCTGGATCGCTGGGCGGAAATAAATGAATAAGCAGACATACTGTTGATGTTTGATCCGTGGTATTAGCGGAGCCGCTGCAGTCATCCCACAGGTGGTATGATCTCTTTTTTGAACCTCGACATTTTTCACATAGCGGGCAACCACTGAACTACACTGCCCTTACGCCCTTGAACCCTCGCCAGTGAAGGGAGGTTATTGATGCAAAGGTTTTTTTGTGGATAGCTTCGAAACCGCTCAACGGAACCCAGTGAAATGTTCAGTAGCCACTGGGGCAAGATTTTCGGAGCTTTTGGTGAACTTTCTGTTGTGTCATGTCAGGTCACGGAGCTATGAAGTAGATGGGAACACTTTCAACCATTATCTGACGCGATTGCAGATGATCGCATCTTGACATTACATTTTTCAGGTTACATTGTGACCTGAAGGGACACATTTTCCAATTTATGCAAATATGTGACTAGATTGATATTCGGACATTGTCCCTGTATCATTCCAAGGTCATTGAATGTCATTAACCCTACGTTGACCTCGGATATCCTTGTTTAGCCTGCCAGAATATCTCGGGTTTTTCGAAGTCCTGAACCCGATACCGCTGTCCATTCTTACTCTGGGGCGGGTGGAAGCAGTGGTTTAACCAATATCATATTCTATCAAGTTTTGAAATGCGGTGCAAACCCTTGGCCTGACCTGACCCGTAACCTATACTTGAAATGTAGCTTGACATACGTCACTACATCCTTAAAGCAGCGACGAACACCTTGATAATAGCCAAAGGTATATGTATATCTGGTTCAGTTTAGGACGCGTTTACAGTCAGATTGTGAAGTCTGAATTTGTGCAAAAAAATGTGGCTTTTGACCTGACCTGGAGGGTTACCTATTATTCTCAGGTGCAAAAATCAGAATTCAACCGCGAGATCCCCTGCCACTCCACACTCCGCTTTTTGTGCGTCCCTCTGGTACATTTCGTTTGAAACGCCAGGGGTGACATCTTCCTCCCCCCTCCACTGGTGAATGTGGCAAGATGCCGCACGCGGGCGAGGGTTAACAGCGTATACCCCTGACATAGTGCAGATTTCAGATATTAAGTTAACTTTAAAAAAAAAAAAAAAAAAAAAAAAATTATTTTTTTTTTTTTTTTTTCCCCTCTTTTTTGGAGATTATAGTTGAGAACAAATTTTTTTTTAGAAATTTCCAAGGTGGTGACGGATTTTGCGAAGTGTCGGACTTTCCCACAGGTTTTAACCTCCCAGCTTATTCATTTCACAGGTGTTGTTCATTCAAAATTAGATACTTTAGTCCACTCAATTGCATTAGTCATGACGCTGTTATAAACAATGAACAAACTAAAATGAGTTTGGAGTTTGACCACCTGATTTCCTGATTAGATGTCCATAAGGCCCTTCGACATTCGTGATGGCCCGCAGACGTTCGTGAAGGCCCGTAGGCATCTGCAAGCGTATGTAGACTTTCGTAAGGGCCCACATAAATTCGTAGTGGCCCGTGGACGTTCGTAAGGACCCGTGTACGTTCATAAGAACCCGCAGACGTTTGTAAGGGTTGGTATATGCTCGTAAGTTCCATAAAGTGTATGTTAGTAAGAGTCCATATGCATCTGCAAGTGTCTGTAGACTTGAGTAATGGCCCATAGAAATTCGTAATGGTCCGCGGACGCTCGTAATGACCCGTTGACATTCATAAGAGAATCTGCAGACGTTCGTAAGGGCCCGCGAGTAGGTGTGTGCAAGATGTTGTAAAGTGGTGTTTGCACCCCGCGAGTGTGTTTAAGCTCTCGTAGACGTTATGTATATAAGGGCCCACCCCGTCTCGTGGTGGGGGTGTTGGGGGGGGGGTCTTTTTCTACACACACCCTAAGGTTTTCCGCGGATAGTAAAAAGAAACTGCGAGTGGTAGCGCACCGAAAATTGGCATACCTTTTCCCATATTAATTTAACATGTGTGACTATTTTGAGGTTAGCTCATCCACGGTCATCGAATTAGTCAAGGTGAAGTAAGGTCACCTCCAAAAACGTTCAACCAATCGTTACGCTTTAACGGGTAAAGACATTTGAATGACACTTTCAGCGTTTACGTATCTTTAGGGACGCAACAAAACGCACCAGAGGAATATTTGCTTTTTGGCGTTTTTCATGACGTATTTGTTTGCATATTTGCTCATCAATGCTAAAGTCGAAGATTCTGGCTAATGCACGCACTTTTATTCGGCCAAGTTGACTTAGAGAGACGTTCCCTGGTGCGCTCCACCCATTAGAAAATGAAATTCCAAGGATTGGAAACGCAAAATTTTGCAACTGAAAATTAATTATTTTCGGTTGGGCAAACATTTTTGGACCATGGTCAATTTCGCCGTTCTTTTCTGATTCAAAATAAGTTTTGTTTAAAAAGTCGTCCCCAAAATGAACTCAACAGAGTCAGAAACATGGCGTCCGTCATGACTACATAAACCCCCCTAGTGACATCACTATTTGAGGGGATACAATTTTTGGGGTGGGTTTGGGCCCTACAAATCGTTAATAAGCATGGTCAAGTGAAGAGGAGCCAGCAAGGATCATTCCGGACACCGGAAATTACTGGTCTTCAGCTGGAGGTCTTTCAGCCATTCACGATGTCTCTCTGGGTCCTGCCAGACAGATTCGAAACGAGCCATTTGAGATCGAAGTCCTGCAGATGATATGATTGTTGTAGCTTTCTGATGAGCAAGTATATTTATTTATTGCAGAATTGAGCAGATTTAAGCTTTGCAAAGCTGCTCGAATAATCTGTGTAAATTCAGTCAATCTGCAAATGGACTGCAAATGCAAATGAACAAATGGTATCCTGCCGACATCACCGCCCACTGAGAATACAAATAAGTGGTTAAGTGTGTGCAGCATGACCACCTTAGTATGAAACCGTGCTGCTCGGCACATAATTCAGGAGCCACGTGGTGAAAAAGTACATTAAACAATGCTCTCTCTAGCGCTATTCCGAGTAATGCTAACAAGGAGAACAACGGATATTTTTGGAGATCTATGTTTTCACCCTTTTGTATATGGGAATGATACTTGCTTCTTTCCATCGGTTTGGAAACACCCCTGAACTTCATGGGCGCTGTATAACCAATGCAGTTGATGCGCCCTAAAACCCAAATAACTAGCTAACTAACCCCTGAACTTAATGAAAGGTTGGATATTTTGGTAGGGGATGCATCGCACACTCACGCATTGTGCGCTCGCTCATGCTGTCTGGTCCACAGGCCTTGCGAGGGCTGATGGACTGCAAGGCTGCGGCCACTGCTGCTCCTGATATGTGTGGCTATGAAAGAGGATCCACAGTGCCCACTGGTGAAATCGGGTGCTGTTTGACTGCCGGATTCGTACATTTTGCCGCAAAAGCCTCATTCAAAGCGGCTGCGCGTTTGCTGTCATCAGAAATGGTGTCTCTGTAGGGGGTCCGGGCCACGTCGGGCTGGGCGGTGTCGGAGCGGATCTGGGGGCACTGGGCACAGCCGGGTGAGTGAGTCGCTGCGCTGGCGACTGCGGCCGTGTGTCGGTGGGCAGGCTGGATGGTAGCTGCCGTGCTGTTCCCTCTCTTGCCCACCACTTTAACCGCACCGACGTCCTTCCAACCTTGCTGCGGTCCGTCGCCACCACTACACGAATTTCGTTTAGCGAGGCCAGGCTCCTATCCACACCACATGCGCCCGTGAGTGCGCCCGGCTGGTCATGTAGCGAGGAGGGGTTATGGGCTTCGGTTGTGATGTGACTGATGGATGGCTATGATAGAGGTACACGACATGGGTACTGTCACCGCCGCCGGCACTCGTCCATTTACAGGACCCACCCGTGTACCACCAGACAACAACACATCCACCATCCACTCACCCCCGCCCCCGCACACACACAGAATCGACGTTCTCTGGGCAGCCAGATGCAAGCGTGGCCCGGGTAATATCCAGTAAAATTTTGGCAGTGATGTTTCTGACAGCTGAATACTTGCGTTGAATTCGAACCAATTTCACTGGTCCTTAAAACTACCACTTTCAACATTTATGCAACAGTCACTCGCTCCTTTCATTCTGCACGATCATTCTGTCCCTTATAATACGAAAACGAGTTCGCCCACGATTTTCTCCTCCAGTGTTACGCAGGCATTTAGCGAGTCGTGCTTCCTTTCACTGGGGACTTGGTTAGTCCCGAATTCATATTAATTACCCGCTCCGAGGCCTACTTGTAAACGGCTGACGCGACTCTCCTGACTGCATAATTTGTATCTATTGTCGTTACTACCCTTAAGGCTTGGCAACGCCTGGCGGTGAAACTTTCCCCGGACTTCTGTGCGGTCTTATAACTGAACTCAGGTATCAATGGCCAACTCACCTAGCCATAATCAATCGACGCCATACCTGGCCTTACACGTTGAAAACGTGCGATCAGCCTCGCGTATCCCACGGGTGGGCACGGATCCCTACCACGTTGGTTACGTGGTACCAACATACCACCCTGGTCGTCGTTATACCCTAGCCGGCCCTACCCATGCAGCCCCGGGACTTACGGCCAAACCAGTCCGTGCGTCACCCGAACCTCTGTACCATCCGTGCCCACGTACAGCGAACGGAGGCGGACTCCTTACCGGGCAGTGCTTGGCCTATATATCCTATTGTCCGGCGCCGAACTTCCGGCGAACGCAATGTGGTGCCCCCATTAACGGGCCCTCCCACATGCATGCTATGCTCGTCCCCTAATCTGCGCCCCGGGGTCACAGAGGCCAGCGGGATTTTGCGGTCAAGAGATTCCTGAGCCCAGTTAACAGTTACCACTTGAATAATGCCCAGGAGTAACAATCAGGAGAGTTTCGTCATTGCACCCTTTCGTCGTGCCCCCCCCCCCTTGAGGAAGGGAGGGTCTAGGGCCCCTCACGGTCGACGCCCGAGGACATATCGCCCATAGGAGGGCAGCTGGTAGGCTGTCTCTCTCGCTAGCTCTGCGGGGCTCGTCAAACTCTTCTCTCGTCCATCCCCTATCTGCCGTAAATTCGCCCGGGTGAAAAGAGGGACCATGCAAGAAACGGACAGATGCTGGGACCGAAATCAGAAGACAGAGACCGAGACTACAAAGTGCGCCTACTTAGACCGACAAATGAGACGCTGACATATATTTACAGGAAATGTTGCAACAAATGCCTTCCGATCAAAACGTGTCCCTTAGAATGTTGTCTCCAAACTAACCGTATTTATGTTCAGGCCACTTTTCATATTACATTTAGGTACCCCTGTTTCCACCACAAAGATGTTGTCAATTACGTGCTCGCAATTGTTATCGTATTTAATTTGCATTCCCTAATATTACTCACCGAATAAGAAAACGAGTTTGGCACATTTTTCCACAGGTCAGGTTAGAGAGCCGAAATCCCATCCAGATATTTATTTGGGGTCCAGGGGACTCCAACTCCAATCATGTCAAACACCATCCACATTTCCATTTACTCCTACGCCAAAATAGAAAAGAAAGGAAAGACATTATGCATACACCTGAACACTGGGACAACAACTATTTGCACACACGCACAATTGCCACCGTTCTGCCATGTTCTCCCTTCACCGTGGCGCGCCCATGAGTTTTCCTCTCCCTTCATCGCCTCCGGCTTTGGGTACTCTCTCTCTCTCTCTCTCTCTCTCTCTGTCTCTGTCTCTGTCTCTGTCTCTGTCTCTGTCTCTGTCTCTGTCTCTGTCTCTGTCTCTGTCTCTGTCTCTGTCTCTGTCTCTGTCTCTGTCTCTGTCTCTGTCTCTGTCTCTGTCTCTGTCTCTGTCTCTGTCTCTGTCTCTGTCTCTGTCTCTGTCTCTGTCTCTGTCTCTGTCTCTGTCTCTGTCTCTGTCTCTGTCTCTGTCTCTGTCTCTGTCTCTGTCTCTGTCTCTGTCTCTGTCTCTGTCTCTGTCTCTGTCTCTGTCTCTGTCTCTGTCTCTGTCTCTGTCTCTGTCTCTGTCTCTGTCTCTGTCTCTGTCTCTGTCTCTGTCTCTGTCTCTGTCTCTGTCTCTGTCTCTGTCTCTGTCTCTGTCTCTGTCTCTGTCTCTGTCTCTGTCTCTGTCTCTGTCTCTGTCTCTGTCTCTGTCTCTGTCTCTGTCTCTGTCTCTGTCTCTGTCTCTGTCTCTGTCTCTGTCTCTGTCTCTGTCTCTGTCTCTGTCTCTGTCTCTGTCTCTGTCTCTGTCTCTGTCTCTGTCTCTGTCTCTGTCTCTGTCTCTGTCTCTGTCTCTGTCTCTGTCTCTGTCTCTGTCTCTGTCTCTGTCTCTGTCTCTGTCTCTGTCTCTGTCTCTGTCTCTCTCTCTCTCTCTCTCTCTCTCTCTCTCTCTCTCTCTCTCTCTCTCTCTCTCTCTTCCAATTTCTTTTTTTTTGCGAATGTTCCAGAAGGTTCTGGAGATCCAGCTGCTGCTCCCGCTTCCGCCGCGAGCCGGTCCACTCTCCACCCTTCCCACGTGTGTCACGCAGGTGTTCGGGACGTGCCCGGCCGCCTCTCGGTTGGTCTTGAAAGCCGCCTGCAGGCCTGCCTGTGGGTTTGTTGTTTTCGGCGGGCACGCTGTGCTGGGGGAGGGCGCCCGGCCATGCGGCGGCGCGAAAGCTGGTTTCTGGCCGTCCGATCCTCTTGGATAAAAATGTAAAACGTCTTACATCTCCATTATCAACATACAGCATAGGCGATACACATTTTTAAAGACCCTTTTAAGAAGGACCTATGTTTCTTCGTGATAGTTTTCAAGGCTTCTGTCAGGCAGCGGAAATATTCGAAGTATTTGTGCTAGGAACAAATTTAAAATTAGTTATTTTTGTATTATAGTGTAGCGACTGCAACTCTGTAATCGGATGAAGGTAATGCCAAGCTGCCCAGACCTGACTATGTGGATGCTGTGGTGCATTAAGAAATGAAAATGGAACCCTGTCATACAGCGTTCAGGCCCCCCCCCTCCTTTAAAAGGGTTTCAGGCCGCTACAATTTTGGCGCGTAAATTGACTGAATACATTTTAATAAGAAACCCATGTTCGGATTAAATCAAGGGAAAAAACAAAGAAAAAATGGCTGTTTTTTTATTATAAAATAAAAAAAAATAATTAAAAAAAGGATTTTGGGAGGCTGATACATTTCTTTCGCGAACCTGGGGTAGGATGTATCGTTCGATCGTTTAGGCCAAGGCCATGGGCACTTGCCCCAAACCCAAAGGGCACTTCTGCTCGTTCAACACTTCTTGCGCCTTTGGGGAGGGGGGGGGGGCCCCTTGGCACCACACACAAGAGCGCCTATAGGCAGAGGCCACAGGCGAGGACCAGGGCAAAACACAGCACAGGCAGGGCACAGGGCAGGGCACAGGGCAGGGCACAGAGCAGGGCACAAGGCAGGGCACAGGGCAGGGCAGGGCAGGGCACAGGGTCAGGTTTTCGTCAACAATGCTCGAGCCTTGGAGCAGCACAAGCGCGGGAAAGCGTGACGGGTGCGGCTGACCCCAGAGCGAGCAGTAACTGCGGCCGGTGGCCCTCAACCACGGGCGCGGTGCCACCTCCGTGGATGACTGGGCACACACAATAATGCTTGACTCACCAATTATTTTTAGTTTAATCATTAGGGCTATGGCCATACCATGGATCAAATATACCTCATTATAACCAACTTGGGCACGCAGTCTTTTTTTTTTACTCCACCTTTTCCTCCAACCCAGCAATTGTTGGGTGTATGAAATGTGCGGGAGTGACGTGATGCACGCATGAGCGTATTGACGCGGGGGATTAGTTCCTCCACACTTTCCGGCGGCACCCCCTCTGGATGGAAAAGACGGACCTTTGATGTACGTGATGTTCGAGTTTCTCAAGCACTTGTTCGAGCACTTGCCATTTTCGGCTTAACACGCGCACTGGAGGAGGAGGGGGGGCGAAATCTGCCCACCACTCCGGTTTTTCGTAGATAACTGCAGATTTTACCGGTCGATATACGCCATTTTCGGCATACCTGCTTAGAAATGACCGGCGCGTTGTTTAAAGCAAGAAAAATGGAAATGGGCCGAAAATTTGTCAAGCTAGATGCGCTTCCCGTATATTCATAAAAGGGAAGTGTTCTTGGCAACACTAGCGACTTGTTTGATGTATATGGATACGCTATATAGTTTCAAGGTCATGTTAGGTCACCGAGGTCAAGTCAGGTCAAGTTCATGACAGGTTAATGGAACCAAACTTGATCAACTGGAATGTTGTCATAAATGCACTACTATTTGTCATTTGTACTGTTTGTCATTGCGTTTCCATACTTTATTCATGTACTTCACTCCTTTCTTCGCGAAGCCGATGGCGCCGAGCTGCCCGACGGACCAGTCGGGCGGGCGGCCCGGTTCCGGTAACTGGAACAGGTAACTGACCTGATAAAGTGCTACTATATAGGTGACCTGAGGTCAAATGTCGGGTCTACCATCTGTATTGCATCATTAGTAATGTCCAAAACATCATTGATGCCCATTTTGGAGCATTTAAACACAATCACAGCGATCCATAACCATGACAAGCCAAGCCACGCAAAACAAGACAATTTTGACAATTGTGACCTCATTTGACCTTCAAGTTATTGACCTAAGGTCATGAACTTTGCACACGATAGAGTTCATTACCGTACCCATCCACCTTGCGAATTTCGTTCCTCCAGCTTCAATAGGAGCCGAGATCTTAGGGGGGGGATCCGCCCCCCCCTCCAGTGCGCGTCATTTTCAGAGGCCCTCCAGGGCGCGTGTTAAGGCACCCCTCTGACTACAAAAGGCGCCCAGCCAGGGACACTCGAGTGCATCCCTGATTTTAACATTTCCCCGGTCTGTGGAATCCCTTCGGGGAATTAGCACACCCTGAAAATCGCCTGCCTACATTTCCTCCCTTCCCTTTTGTCGTTGGGGGCCCGGGGGGAAAATATTGATACCAAAAAAAATATAATCCTTAATGTTTTTTTTGATGTCCTCAGCACTCCTGTATGGCGTAGCTCCCCCCCCCTGGATGCAGGCTTCGACATAATTAGGAATAATTGCAGACAATAGCCATTATCTAGAGAACACCTAAGCCATATATGGGGGAAGGAACAATCAGCGGGCGTCGCTAAGCATCGTCACCCGCTCAATGTGGCAGCGACGGTGCGCACCATCTATCTACCCATAGCTATCTACCCTGGCTAGTAGAATCGGAAAGATAAAGCTGAGAGAAAAACGGACAAGATCACAACTTAAGTACGTGGCGGCGCCTAGGACAAGAGCGAAACTATATTCCTGGACGGGATTTACAGTAGATTGAGATGGCGAGATATGGCAGGGAGCAAATGGGTGCAAGAGACAAGGAACCAGATGGGGGTGCATTAATGCAAGCTAGTCGTTAAAATTCTCAGAGAAATTAGGTTAGTCACCAACTAAGTAAGCGAGGTACGGCCGGCTCTTGCACGCAATTTCGGTCCGACGGACTGCCGCGAGGATCGATAATGCTCCCGTTTGAATGGCGCACGTGCAACGGAAGAAAATACGAAGTAAGCTGGGCCGGGCGTCCATGAGCGGCTTCGGGCCAGCGATTTGGCTGAGACAACGAGCACAACGATCGGTGCAAGACGGTTTTGCATTCTAGTTGACAAATTTTAAATAAGGAACGGCAAGACGGAAGAACTATAGCGGAGCCATTCAATTTAGGTGAGTAAAAAAGAAGAGGATGAAAACGTACGGGTCTTGGTTAAAGTTCCAATCTATCTTGCGACAATGCCCTACGATAATTTCATACATGCTATCTCCGCGGATATATTGTAATATCGTGGTGCATATTGCACCTTTTCCTCCATTGGCAATTGAACCATGTTGAATCTGAATACCACTCATGACATTCGTTTGCATGAAATAACAGCGCATGTTCAACATAGCGCATTGAATCACCGGACCATGAGGGTACGTGCTCAGTCCGAGGCCGGGCTTCCTATCCATACGAGTGAAGATGTGGGGAGCGCACTATCGCTGTGACATTGATATCAAAAACGAGTTCCAGGCATCAATCTACGTCCGCAGCGGATGCAAATTTTTATCTTGTCTAATTATTCGATCGATCGCACTGACCTTACAGTTCCAAGGAAACAGTTGTGTTCAATTTTTTCTTTATTTTTCCTAAAGGCACTGCGCTACATAGCTAAATATAGGCATAGCACACCTAAAATAAGCAATTCGATTTCAAGAAACAAAGCTGCTCTACTCGTCGCAAACGGTGAGGTAATCACCCTGGCAGAGGGCCCAGTTGACGACGTGGTGGATGTAGTTCTCCTCGACACTGCCGCGCAGCAGGTGGGCGCCGGGACCGCGAGCGAAGATGCCGACGTCATCTCCTCCATGGGTCTCCTTGGGCAGGTAGATGCCGGCCACCTGCTTGTAATGTGGATCACGCCACTGGGCGTCCGGGCCAGTCTCCGTGAGACCGGTGCGCTTGGCGATAAACTCCTCTTCGGTGCGGGCACCTCCGGGGCCGTTCTGGTAAGACAGGATCGAGTAAGGCAGGCTGGGAGGCGGGCCGCCCTTCTGCATACCGCCGGCAAGGAACGAGGCAGGGCCGAACATGTCCAGCTCACGCTGTGGGTATCCGTTGATGATGAAGGTGTGTGCATGATCGGAGGAAACCACGATGAGGGTGTCCTCGATGTCGGTATTGTCCACCGCGTACTGGACGACCTCCTCCAGCTCTACGGTCTCGTCGATGGCAGTATAGGCGTTGCCGTAGTGGTGACCGTGGTCAATCTTGGCGCCCTCCACGAACATGACGAAACCGTTCGGTCCGCGCTTCAGAATTTCCAGAGCCTTCTTCACCATCTCTGTGAGGCTGACGTCATCAGGAGTCTGGAAGGCGCGGTACTGCATGTGGCTGCGGCTGAACAGACCCAGGACGTAGTCGGCAGAGGTAGCGTCGAAGTTGTTGAGTTCATCCTTAGTGGTGAGGTAGGCATGCGTGCGTCCCAGGGAGGCCTGCTTGTCCTTCCACTCCTGAATCAGGTCACGGCCATCCAGACGGGAACCACCCTCGACCTCCTTGGGCGTGAACTTACCCCAGCCGCCACCAAACGCGACGTTGATGTCGATACCCTCACGCTCAACGAACTGGGTGGACAGATCCTTCATGGTGTTCTTGCAGGAGTCTTGCACGGGACCGGTCATCCAGGCCATGGCTTCGAAGTCGGCGTCCGACTCCCAGGTGCGGTATGCGGTGTGACCAAAGGTGGCAGCGGGCGAGGCGTGAGTGATACGGGCGGTGGACACCAGACCAGCCCACTTACCGGCCTCAACTCCGTATCGGAGGATTGACTTTGGGGAAGAGTTCTCGTTCACGACATCGCAGTTCCAGATCAGGACAGAACAGTCAACACCGACCGTGAGGAAGTTACCCTTGGCGCCGGTCAGGTAGGCTGTGGCGGTGGATGCAGAATCGGCGGTCCAGCGGTCACAGTTGTACGTCTTGGACAGACCAGTGTAGGGGAACTTCTCCCAGGACAGCATGGTGTGCTCGGGTACATCGGCACCGTGCAGCAGACCCTTCTGCTTCCTCGCGGCGGCTAGCGTATGGATAGACATGCCGTCTCCGATGAAGAGGATGGCGTTCTTGGCCTGCTTGTGGTACACCTGGTCGTTAAGCTTCTCGGCGATGATTTCTTGGGCCATACTCTTCCAGAAAGCCGAGTCTAGAGCCTTACCAGAGCGGGAGAGAGAACCTCCCTTTCCGAGTCCCATCTTGGCCTGCACCTCCTGGTAGGAGGATCCCCACGCCTCGTGCATCTGCAGCTCGTCCTCGTCCTCGACTCTGGAGTCGAGTGGCACGGAGGCCACGAGGCTGAGCAGACAGAGGGCCACGAGAAGCTTCATGGTGGGATGCTGTCGTCCAACGAGCGGTCAGACGATGATGCCCAGCTCTGCCTGTGGTCCCGTTTTATACCGGCCGGTGACCAGCTCCACAGTGCAGCTGCATGTAATTAACAACAGCGACCGCCGCACAGATCACATGTGGTTCCCGGGCAGGTCAAATTGGATGCACGTGTGACCACCAGACACCGAAGATTACTGGACAATTATCCATGGGCGCCATAGTTACCTGAGGTCGAAAATGGGGGTTCGCGTGGGCAAGATATGAGGCCGGGGATGATAGCCATGTTTTGGGCGTTTGAACGTCAGCTTTACCAAATGAAAGGTAGGAAAATGTTGTTGTTGGTATTACAACGAACAGACTGTCTTGGATCGCATAGCGTCGCCAATCTTTCACGCCAATTGGTCGCCGACAAAGTGTAGCGGCAGGTGGGACTTCAACTAGAGCATAACCAGGATTTCAATTTGTAGGTGTGGTCCAATCCGTGTCCATATGAACCAACCAAATCCGTACCAATATCCGTACCGCATTGAGATGTCCACCCGTCATGGAATCCGTTTGGACAGCAAATGTAATATAGCCAAAACCTGATTAGTTGTCTGAATAAATAGAACCTAGATAAGGAAAAATACACAATTACTTATCTTGTTGGACGGATAAAGAAGTGAAGCTCAGGTTTGGTGTAAAATGTGGATTACAATTTGCATGAGCAGCACCATATTTTACCAAAGCATAAACATTCCACTTCAGATCAAATGTGCAAGCTGTACAGTTCTCTAACCTATGCTGGCTTAGGGTCTATGAGCAGGAACAGAACAATCATGAACAGTGCTACTACCATTGGTGGAGAAGTTTGAAAATCATTGGTGATGCGCTGCGAATTGAGGCAATGATTGCTGCCAAATTGGTTAATGGGGAACACCCAATATGGTTCAATGATAAAAGAGCAAGAAGTTGGTGAGACTAAGACATAGATTTGGGGTCCACAAAAAGAATAGATTCCACTACGGACTAGTGCCAAGGAATCAAACAAGATTAATGAAGAACATCAGCTTCAAACCGAAATGTTAAAACTAACCAACCTTTTCAGATGCAATTGAGTGTCACTAACTTGAACGAAAAAGGCACTTGCGTAAAAGAAACATAGGTAGCTACCAGGCTCCATCCACCAGAATATGTAGATGGCATGCCAGGCTTTCGGCCATTGGATTGGAGGCAAAACAACGTGAACCTATAGTTAGTAGTTTGTTTCAGTTCAATGTGGTTGACATGCATTTAGCATATTTACCGCAGTGTCCATCTAGGCACCTGGCTGGGAAGTGGCACAGTGACATACTCATCAATGAAGCACAGCCATAGGTTGAGGTATGCAAGAAGTTGGAACAACTTACCTTGCCTCACCTTACCTTAAGTTGGCACACTTTTTAACGATATATGCCTAGTTTTGCTGATCTTGCCCAAATCTGGTTCGTGTTATAAGGAGTTAACTGTCCAGTTTGGTTCAAATTAACATACCACCAATTAATCGTAATGAGCTTAATTTAATTTTCTTTGTCCGGCGCGTGCCGACGACATTATTGACGATAACCATGGTCCCAGATATTATCCTAATTTGCAGGTATCGTCACGAGCTCCTCATGTTCATTGGTGTCAGACTCCTGTGTGCGCACCTCATATTCATGTGCATGTTAGCCGTAGTATGCTGCTAGTTCATTCCAATGAACCAGGGAAAGCAGTAGTATTGCTTTTGCTGAACAACAGCAATTATGAGCATACCACGTATTGTTGACTGCATTCTGTCTTCGGATCGTAAGCTGACAACCTCGTCAACTTTGACAACTTTGTCAACTTCGTCAACTTCGTCCGACTTCCCTGCAGGTGCGACTACGGTGGGTCATATATACATAATAGGCATGTCGGTGCCTACCTAGGTAGGTAATAACAGGTGGAATGAGTGGGCTGCTGAATGTAATTATAGGTGGTTTATCCCCACGCTCATCGAAAACAGCGGGATTGCTGTCCTTCGGATTGCGCTATCCGTATCCGTTTATTTTCACTGAGCTCTAATTGATCTGCTCCGTTATCCGTGTCAAACGGATATCCAATCCGTGTTGTGCTCTGACTCGAACCCGTGACCTCCCGGTTGGGAGACGGTCACATTAACCGTAGACAGCTGGCCACCGAAACATAGGAAAATTACAGATGACGTTTAATATTTCCTTCTTTCAGTTGACGTTATTCCATGACTTGATCATTGGCGGATCAATACGATCGGCACAAATGGCGCTGTTTCCTTCAACCACTACTTTGACGGCTACTGAAGATTGCTATTGCTATATTGTGAATGTCTAAGTTGCGTCTGTGGGCCACACGCTTTATAATATGTTTTTAAGAATAAACCATCACCAATATAAAGCCATCGTTGGAAACAATAGTTTACGTTAATGAAAATGTCTTCTGATACATATATGGAAATATGAAACCATACTGTTCGCTTTCTTACAAACAAACATATATATATATATATATATATATATATATATATATATATATATATATATATATATATATATATATATATATATATATATATATATATATATATATATAATATATATATATATATATATATATATATATATATATATATATATATATATATACTATATATATATATATATATATATATATATATATATATATATATATATATATATATATATATATATATATATATATATATAGATAGATATGCGCGTAAAGCATTCCTGCAGACCGCAGATAACACGAAGATAGCATTCACATTAGGCTATCTACAAGTGCAGTTTGAACTATCATACGGTAAAATGGTAGAAGTGGCTGAGTATATTTATTTCCATGCCAAATCACACGCATGATTTTATATTTTTGCATTGGAAGTCTCTTCCTCGGCTGCTGGTCCCGCTGTTCCTTCGCCAATGAAAACAGAAGCACACCAGCGAACCGCGGAGACCTAAAGCTAATCAGACACGTGATTATCGTACCACAGCGCATGCACTTATCGAACACTTGAAACCATGGGCCGGAGGCGTTCTACCATCTGTGCTCGAATGCAGAACACATCTGCAGCAATCGCCGACCAGACGATTCAACAATCAACTGTCATTAAACCGCACTGGCAGGTGTAGGTCATTACGCTGACTGAGTATAAAATATGATGCGGTCAGAGTGTCAGTACAGCCTCACCTCAGCAGTGAGACAGCGACCAACTGCCTGCACCAACAACATGAAGCTGCTGGTGGCCGCCTGCCTGGTGGCGCTCGCCGTCGCCGTGCCTCTCGACTCCCGGGTCGAGGACCAGGACGAGCTGGAGATGCACGAGATGAACGCACCCACTTACTTGGAGGCTCAGGAGAAGGCTGGCCTCGGAGCCGACCGCGCCACGAGCCTGTCCCGCTCCGGGATGGTGCTGGACCAGGCCTTCTGGAAGGGCATTGCCCAGGACATCCTCAGGACGAAGCTGGCTGATCCCGTCTACAACCACCAGGCGAAGAACGCTGTCCTTTTCATCGGTGACGGTATGTCCATCGCTACCCTGGCCGCTGCCCGGAAGCTCAAGGGTCTGGCCAACGGAGCCGATGTGCCCGAGCACTCCATGCTGTCCTGGGAGACTTTCCCCTACCTGGGTCTGTCTAAGACGTACAACTGTGACCGTTGGACCGCCGACTCTGCCTCCACCGCCACTGCCTATCTGACCGGCACCAAGGGTAACTTCTTGACGGTCGGTGTCGACTGCGCTGTCCTAATCTGGAACTGTGACGCTGTCAACGAGAGTACCTCCCCCAAGTCGATCCTCCGCTACGGAGTTGAGGCCGGTAAGTGGGTCGGTCTGGTGTCCACCGCCCGCATCACTCACGCCTCGCCCGCTGCCACCTTCGGCCACACCGCATACCGCACTTGGGAGTCGGACGCTGATTTCGAAGCCATGGCCTGGATGACGGGCCCCGTTCAGGATTCTTGCACGAACGTCATGAAGGATCTGTCCACCCAGTTCGTTGAGCGTGAAGGTATTGACATCAACGTCGCGTTCGGTGGCGGCTGGGGTAAGTTCACGCCCAAGGAGGTCGAGGGCGGCGCCCGTCTGGATGGCCGCGATCTGATCCAGGAGTGGAAGGACAAGCAGTCCTCTCTGGGACGGACGTATGCCTACCTCACCACTAAGGATGAGCTGAACAACTTCGACACCACCTCCGCCGATTACGTACTGGGTCTGTTCAGCCGCAGCCACATGCAGTACCGCGCCTTCCAGACTCCCGATGACGTCAGCCTCACCGAGATGGTGAAGAAGGCGCTGGAGATCCTGAAGCGTGGACCCAATGGTTTCGTCATGTTCGTGGAGGGCGCCAAGATCGATCACGGTCACCACTACGGCAACGCGTACACGGCCATCGACGAGACTATCGAACTTGAGGAGGTCGTCCAGCACGTGATGGACAACACCGACGAGACTGAGACTCTCATCGTCGTCTCCTCGGACCACTCGCACACCTTCTCCATCAACGGCTACCCGGAGCGCGGACTGGACATGTTCGGCCCGGCCTCCTTCCTCGCCGGCGGCATGCAGAAGGGTGGACCTCCGCCTAAGCTGCCCTACCCGATCATGCAGTACGCCAACGGTCCGGGCGGCAGCGAGGTCTGGTCCGAGTTCGAGGCCAAGCGGGCTCGCCTCGCCGACATCAGCCCGACTGCCGAGTGGCGCGACCCGCACTACAAGCAGGTGGCCGGCATCTACCTGCCCAAGGAGACCCACGGCGGCGAGGATGTGGGTATCTTCGCTCGTGGCCCCGGCGCCCACCTGTTGCGTGGCAGTCTGGAGGAGAACGTCATTCACCACGTCATCAACTATGCCCTCTGCCAGGGAGAGTACGCTACCATCTGCGACAAGAAGTAAAGTTCCCTTCAAAATGTGCTTCCACTAGCAGTATTCAACATCCAGGGGTTGTGCGTAAGTTCTAGATGTCGTTCCACTACTGCTACAGTGTCCGTTCCTATGTGTATCCAAATGTCTGGGCCATGGAGCAAAGCCGGAGATGGTTCGATGGTTAAAACGAGGAATAAATGATGGCGATGCATTTTACGATATTTGGTTTGGTTTTAGGCCTGGTGTGTGAATGCTTACGAACAATTCAAAGCACAAGTGAAACTTGATGTTATGAGGTGGTGTTTCGGCACCTTCCCCTTCTACATGAACACCACGTAGGCTTCATTATAGGGTAACATTAAAATTACATACACTAAAACAGAAGGCAAATGAAATTCAACAACTGGTTAGGATCACTATCGTAACGATATATTTCCAATTGTCCGAAAGGTTTTGAACAATGTCTGCACATGTGCACAAACCTGCCAACTTGCCTACCAGCGTAGGTGGCAGATATTGGCTGAAACTGTGCCGTTGTTGTGACAGATAATCATTATTCGAAGAAGGAAAAGTATTCACCACATAAATAAGATGTGAAGACTTCAGGAAAGACATTTTAACGCAAGATTATTTTACGTACAGTTTATTTTTGGTTACTTCACAAGCTATTCGCTTATATTTCGATAAGGTATCACTGCAATTTCGGAACAGGACATTTGGCAGCGCTAACTATGCTGGGACAGATCCCGGTGCGCAATGTCGGCTCCATCAGCAAATGTCGGCAGCCAGCTCCATTAGGCTGAACTATGGCGCAGCAGGCTGTCACAGATACGCCGTGACAGTTGATAGGGTTCGATTGCGGCGACCTGTGCTATTGGAGACCTGTGCTATACCGTTTTTGGGGACCTGTGCTATTGGAGTAGGTTTGGTAACATCCGAAAGTTTCGAAATGTGACAAATTTATGAGTTTCAATGCCTGTAGGTGACATTCTTGACGTTTTGTGCACCTCTGAAGGTCTGACCGTGTTTTCCTCGGCAATGTTTGACTGGACGAATATAAGGTTCAATTCCAGCTAAGTCGTAACATCCACACAGAACACCTTTTTGTCGATTTGGTGTATTCTGGATGTATGTGCATCCACAAGGACAGCCAAATAGATCGATGACGCTTTCCTTCGGTGCAACCTTGGGCGAGTAACTTAAAGCACTGGCATATACATGCAATTGTTGCGTATCACTGGTTCCCCGGAAACCGTAGTCTCAACAGAAAGAAAAGGGAAGGGTATCGACACAATTACTATTTTTGTCTTTCAAAGTTTTGGGATGTGGTTGTAGCTCTTGCAGATTCACTAAGTTTACATTGTCCTGATTTAACACAATTATCTCTTTTGTCTACGGAACTGCCCGGACACGGTGCTGATTTGGCACCTTTTGAAGCCCTGACCCCCAAAACTGACCTGCTCCCATCCCCGTTTATTATGGAATCGTATGTGTGGACCCACAATCGAATTAGGCTCTCTCATACATCCCCGCATACGGACTCAAATAGGTAACATATTCGCAATGCACTAATGGTGCTGACCTCAGGCCCATCAGGTAATAGCATCACTCGATATAATTCCACGATGCTCTGCAAAGCAACACACAATATAATTTCAAATGCTATGCTGAGCATAAAATAAGGAGCTCAGCTGCAGAGGTAGAATCCCGCATACCGGGCATGGCTTTGTAAATGCACAGGGATTCTACAATTATGGTATATACATATATATACATTCACATATATGCATGTATGTATGTATGTATGTATGTATGTATATGTCCATTAGGATTTGCAGGAAATTCACCTCAACATGCCGTCCAGGAAACATGTCACCTCCGTTTCCTTCAGGCTTCATTCCGTTTGATTCCGAGCCGAGGCGGATTCCGCTCCTCTATATCGCTAGCCATTCCCGAATCGTTTCTGGCATGGAGCTGAAACTGGATAATAATTCCCACGTTGTTTTTGGTGATAAGCAATATAATGCATCAGGATAGTAGGTAATTATTTAATTGACGCTCCTTACAATTGTTTAGGAATTTGAAGTTATACGTATTATATTTCGGGCACAATCCTTGGTGACATTCATTCGGACAAGTGACATTGTACGACGCATTGAAAAATCGCCAGAGTATAAATATCCTCACACGTGAATGCTACACAATAGCACTACCATGAATAACTCCAAACCGTCGTCACCACCGCCACCCTCTTCATCAGTAGCATCACTACCACCGGCACCGCTGCCAACACCAGCATCGCCGGTACTATCGCTACCACCGATGATACCAGCCGTGCCACACACGTCACCACCACCACCCCTACCGCCGGTCTCGCTGCATCCTGTTTCACCGCCACTGTCTCCGCACAACCACAGCAATACACGCTTCAGACCCTGCTTTCCAGACACGATCAAGAGACAACCTCCGCTGTCGCGTCTCCCAGTAGAGGAAGAATTAGGCAGCCTCAAAATAAAAATCACACGTACATACACAAATCACCATCGGGAATACACCAATGTCGCCGGTGAGGCGAAACAGTGCTTAAAATCCCTACAACAAAATGAGAACTTGATCGTAAATCCCAGTGACAAATGCAAAGGTCTTGTTATATTGGACAAAACAGGGTATGTTAGGAAAGTACGAAACATAATACTGGATGCCAGTAGCTATGAGAAACTTGAAACAAACCCGACAATGAAAATCGCGGCAAAAACCAAAAGGCTGGTGAAGGAAGTATAAAAAAGTTCAATAGTCTGATAAAGGAGCTGACGCCAAGCAATTCACGCACACCAATTATATACGGCCTCCCTTAGGACCATAAGTCTACAGTTCCCCTCAGGCCCATTGTATCTGCGTGTGGCGGACCAATAGAAAACCGTCTTGGTTGTTGGAGATAATTTTGAACCAACTGTTAAAATACGTACCAGCCCACTTAAAGAACACACAAGATTATTTGGACCGACTTCTAAACAAGTACCACAACCACCAGCTACCCGAAGGCGCCATCGTTTTCAGCATTGACGTGGTAAATCTGTACGGCAACATACCCCTCAGTGAAGGCATTAAATCGGTAATAAAGCTGTTGTCAGAGCATCAAAACGATCTGAACCTATGCGGTCTGTCACTAACAGACATGCAAAACTTTTGTTTCATTGTCTGGACGATAACACTTTTAGATTTGGCCAAAACAACTACAAGCAACGACTCGGAATTGCAATGGGCAACAAGGTAGCGCCGCCCGTGGCCGTAATTTTCATACACAGTTTTGAGCAAATGGCAATACATAGTGCCCCAATCAAGCTGGATTTCTTCTGTCGCCACATCGATGACTCATTGGGTATTTGGAAGCACACACAGGCAGAACTTTTAGACTCCATCACTCACCTCAACAGTCTGCACAGAACTATCAGGTACACCTTGGATGACACACACAACAAGAAAACTATCCCTTTTCTGGACACCCTGATTACTGTAGAAAGCGATAGCAGATATAGGACCGAACTTTATATAACACCAAGTCATTCAGGCATCATTCTTCACCACACGTCAGCGCATCCGATGACCACTAAGAAATATGTTATTCGATCCGAATACACACGAGCGACCCGCGTGTCTTCAGTCGAGGCTGCCACCATAAGGTTAACAAATAAGATCGATCGACTTTTCGAACAGAACGGATATCCATCATATCTCCTACATCGACTGAAACGAGAGTTTCTCCGTCCGACGAATAGACCAAACGAACATCGAATACCGAAGAGAGCGACCAGAACACCGCAAGGTGCAGATGGTTGCTGGGAGTTGCTGGGAAGTGTCACCTATCTGGACTTGTGCACCGAATTAGTTGTAATATTTGCACCGATAGCGGCCAACAGGCCACAACATTGGCGAGACAGTTCGCCCCGTTCGCCTTCGGTTCAACGAGCACCTACGCGATGCAAAAAAAAACAGGACGTTCGACACACGGATGGGATATCACTTTAGACGAGACCACAGCAGTAGCGGTATAACTTCAGCCAACAGTCCTCTCACCTCGCATAAATATCCTCACACGTGAATGTTACACAAGAGCACTTCCGTGAATAGCTGACACATACACAATTTACTATGACAATACACGCTACACGTTCACCTCACTAAACGCCAGGACGAATAGTTCATACCTAACTTGGGTCGAAACTCGCGAATGCACATCGACTTAGTGATTTTGCGCTCAGGGTGGTCTTTGCAAGTTTTAATGATCTCCAAGGTGAGAGGAATTGTGGCTGAGGTTATACTGCTACTGCTGTGGGCTTGTCTAAAATGATCTCCCATCGGTGTGTCGAACGTCCTGTTTTTTTTTGCATCGCGTAGGTGCTCCTTGAACCGAAAGCGAACAGGGCAAACTGTCTCGCCAATGTATGTGGCCTGTTGGCCGATATCGGTGCAAATATTACAACTAATTCGGTACACAAGCCCAGATAGGTGACACTTCCCAGCCACTCCGGCTGAACACGCAGAACAACGCCGGTTTCCCGCAGGGCATTGGGGCTGGGAGATGTCTGACTTAACTAGTAAACGTTTTATGGTTGCGGTGCTCGCCCAGGCGACACGCACGCTTAAACTTGAAGATCTCATGAATGAGTCGATTTTTGTCTGCGAGTTTTTCGTCGACGTTGGGCAGTCAGAAATCCATCTATATCTTGCGGTGTTCTGGTCGCCCTCTTCGATATTCGATGTTCGTGTGTTCTATTCGTCGGACGGGGAACCTGTCGTTTCAGTCGATGTAGGAGATATGATGGATAACCGTTCTGTTCGAAACGTCGATCGATCTTATTCGTTCACTATATGGTAGCAGCCTCGTCTGACGACAAGCGGGTCGCTCGTGTATATTCGGATTTAATAACATATTTCTTAGTGGCCATCGGATGCGCTGACGAGTGGTGAAGAGTGATGCCTGAATGGTTTGTCGTTATATAAAGTTCGGTCGTATATCTGCTATCGCTTTCTGCAGTAATCAGGGTGTCCAGAAAAGGGGTAGATTTCTTGTTGTGTATATCATCCAAGGTGAACCTGATAGTTCTGTGCAGACTGTTGAGGTGAGTGATGAAGTCTCAAAGTTCTGCGTGTGTGTGTTTCCAAATACCCAATAAGTCATCGATGTAGCGACAGAAGAAATGCGGCTTAATTGGGGCACTATGTATTCCCATTTGCTCAAAACTGTGCATGAAAATTACGGCCACGGGCGGCGCTACCTTGTTGCCCATTGCAATTCCGAGTCGTTGCTTGTAGTCGTTTCGGCCAAATCTAAATGTGTTATTGTCCAGACAATGAAACAAAAAAAATTGCACGTCTGTTAGTGACAGACCGCAAGGTTCACGTCGTTTTGATGATCTGACAGCAGCTTTATAACCGATTCAATGCCTACCCTCAGGGGTATGTTGCCGTACAGATTTACCACGTCAATGCTGAAAACGATGACGCCTTGGGGTAGCTGGTGGTTGTGGTACTTGATTAGGTGCAGTGCTGCACTGGGCATGATTATGAGTGAGAAACAGGCATAAAATAACCTTATGCTCATGTTAAGGTAAAGAAATAGATCCAAAATCACACTGTATATATTTCGGCCACGGGCCTTCCTCAACAGTGCACACTTTGGTACAAAAGCCACAAAAACACACGCCATGTTCAACTCGTTCACCTCGTACGAGGTCAACTTGGCGTGTGTTTTTGTGGCTTTTGTACCAAAGTGTTCACTGTTGAGGAAGGCCCGTGGCCGAAATATATACAGTGTGATTTTGGATCTATTTCTTTACCTCAATATGAGCATAAGGTTATTTTATGCCTGTTGCGGTACTTGTTTAGAAATCGGTCCAAATAATATTGTGTGTTCTTTAAGTGGGCTGGTACGTATTTTAACAGTTGGTTTAATTTTATATACAACAACCACAACGGTTTTTCTGTTGGTCCGCCACACTCAGACACAATGGGCATGAGGGGAACTGTAGGCTTATGGTCCTTAGGGAGGCCGTATATCATTGGTGTGCGTGAATTGCTTGGCGTCAGCTCCTTTATCAGACTGGTGGACATGTTGTTTTTTCTACGTCCTTCACCAGCCTTTTGGTTTTTGCATCGATTTTCATTGTTGGATTTGTTTCAAGTCTCTCATAGCTGTTGCCAGGGGTGTCGATTTTTTAAAAACATTGGGGGGGCCGAAGTGCCAACGCACTAGGCCCCCCCCCCCTGAAAAAAAACTCCTCGGATTTAGCCCACTATATTTTCGGATCTCAGAAATTCTGATTCTTTATTCGACGATGTGTATGTTTAGGTTTATTCAGCATCCTCACCAACAGGGAAAATCGTCCAATATCTGGTGAAGTCACATAAATAAAAGAGCAGTGTGAATTAATGTGAATGTGAGCAGCAGTGAGTTAATTTGGAATTAATGTGGTTTTGTCATTGGTGGTGTGTACAAACATCAGTATGACCATGCAATTGTTGTTTAGTTGCTTAGCAGATTTTCTTTCAGACAAACTGGTTTAAAATGCATCCGCATCGCTAATCTCAACATTTTATGATGTAAGCTGTACTTCCACAGTGGAGGGAATTCCAGCTATTTTGTTTGTTTTTGCACATAATTGTACATTTTTCAGCAAAAGGTGGAGGGTCAGTCCATTATCTAATCCAAATCTGTTTCTTTTCAGTACAAAATGTGCTGGTTAACATCAATGTTTCTACTTAGCATGGTGTTTTTCATTTTTTCCCCTTTAGCTTTCTTATCAGCATACAATAGCATAGGTTATTGGGGGGGCCCAAATCAGCATTGGGGGGGCCAAGATCAACATTGGTGGGGCCATGGCCCCCACAAAAGGATACAAATCGACACCCCTGGCTGTTGCCATCCAGTAATATGTTTTGTACTTTCCTAACATACTCTGTTTTGTCCAATATATCAAGACCTTTGCATTTGTCACTGGGCTTTACGATCAAGTTCTCATTTTGTTGTAGGGATGTTAAGCACTGTTTCGCCTCACCGGTGACATTGGTGTATTCCCGATGGTGATTTTTGTATGTATGTGTGATTTTTATTTTGAGGCTGCCTAATTCTTCCTGTACTGGGAGACGCGACAGCGGAGGTTGTCCCTTGATCGTGTCTGGAAAGCAGGGTCTGAAGCGTGTACTGCTGTGGTTGTGCGGCGACAGTGGCGGTGATACAGTATGCAGCGAGACCGGTGGCAGGGGTGGTGGTGGTGACATGTATGTGGCACGGCTGGTATCATCGGTGGTAGCGATAGTACCGGCGGTGGTGGTGTTGGCAACGGTGCCGGTGTTAGTGATGCTACTGATGAAGAGGGTGGCGGTGGTTACGACGGCTTGGAGTTATTCATGGTAGTGCTCTTGTGTAGGATTCACGTGTGAGGAAATTTATACTCTGGCGATGCTTCGATGCGTCGTACAATGTCATTTTTCCGAATGAATGTGACCAAGGGTTGTGCCCGAAGTATAATACGTATAATTTCAAACTTCTGAATCATTGTAAAAAGCGTCAATAAAAAAGCTACTTACTATCATTGTGCATTATATTGCGTATCACCAAAAGCAACGCGGGAACTATTATCCAGTTTCAGCTCCATGCCTGGAACGATTCGGGAATGGCTAGCGATGTAGAGGAGCGGAATCTGCCTCGGCTCGGATCGAAACGAAATGAAGCCTGCAGTAAACGGACGTGACATGTTTCCTGGACTGTATGTTGAGGTGAATTTCCTGCAAATCCTAATGGACATATACATACATACATACATACATACATACATATATGTGTATGTATATATATATATATATATATATATATATATATATATATATATACATATATATATATATATATATCATAATTGTAGAATCCCTGTGCATTTACACAGCCATGCCCGGTATGCGGGATTCTACCTCTGCAGCTGAGCTCATTATTTTATGCTCAGCATAGCATCTGAAATTATATTGTGTGTTGCTTTGGAGAGCATCGTGGAATTATATCGAGTGATGTTATTACCTGATGAGCCTGAGGTCAGCACCATAAGTGCATTGCGAATATGCTACCTATTTGAGTCCGTATACGGGGATGTATGAGAGAGCCTAATTCGATTGTGGGTCCACACATAGGATTCCATAATAATCGGGATGGGAGCAGGTCAGTTTTTGGGTTCAGGGCTACAAAAGGTGCCAAATCAGCACTGTGTCCGGGCAGTTCCGTAGACAAAAGAGATAATTGTGTTAAATCAGGAAAATGTAAACTCAGTGAATCTGCAAGACCTACAATAACATCCCAAAACTTGGAAAGACAAAAATAGTGATTGTGTCAATACCCTTCCCTTCTCTTTCTGTTGAGACTACGGTTTCCAGGGAACCAGTGATACGCAACAATTGCATGTATATGCCAGTGCTTTAACACGCGCCCTGGAGGGCCTCTGAAAATTACGCGCACTGGAGGGGGGGGGGGGCGGATTCCGCCCCCCACTAAGATCTCGGCTCCTATTAAAGCTGGGGGAACGAAACTCGCAGCGTGGATGGGTACGGTAGTGAACTCTATCGTGTGCACATTTCATGACCTTAGGTCAATATCATCAAGGTCAAATAAGGTCACATTTGTTTTTAAAAAATTCTGTTTTGCGTGGCTTGGATTGTCATTGTTATGGATCGCTGTGATTGTGTTTAAATGCTCCAAAATGGGCATCAATGATGTTTCGGACATTACTAATGATGCAATACAGATGCTAGACCCGACATTTGACCTCAGGTCACCTATATAGCAGCACTTTATCAGGTCAGTTACCTGTTCAAGTTACCGGAACAGGGCCGCCCGCCCGACTGCTCCGTCGGGAAGCTCGGCGCAATCGGCTTCGCGAAGAAAGAAGTGAAGTACATGAATAAAGTATGGAAACACAATGACAAACAGTGCAAATGACAAACAGTAGTGCATTTATGACAACATTCCATTTGATCAAGTTTGGTTCCATTAACCTGTCATGAACTTGACCTGACTTGACCTCGGTGACCTAACATGACCTTGAAACTATATAGCATATCAATATACATCACACAAGTTGCTAGTGTTGCCAAGAACACTTCCCTTTTGCGAATATACGGGAAGCGCATCAGCACCGATTTTTTTGGTTGGGCGCTAGGATTTTTTTTTAATTTAACGGCCCCTAACATAAATTTGTGTCGGCCAATTTCCATTTTTATTGCTTTAAACCACGAGCCGGTCATTTCTAAGCAGGTACGCAGAAAATCGCGTATAGCGACCGGTAAAATCTGCAGTTATGTACGAAAAACCTGAGGGGTGGGCGGATTTCACCCCCCCCCCCCCTCCAGTGCGCGTGTTAAGTTACTCGCCCAAGAATGCACCGAAGTAAAGCGTCATCGATCTATTTGGCTGTCCTTCTGGATGCACATACATCAAGAATACACTAAATCGACACAAAAGGTGTTCTGTGTGGATTTTACGACTTAGCTGGACTTGAACCTTATATTCGTCCCGTCAAACATTGCCAAGGAAAACATGGTCAGACATTGTTCAAAACGTTTCGGACAAGTGGAAATGTATCGTTACGATAGTGATCCTAACCAGTTGTTTATTTTCATTTGCCTTCTGTTTTAGTGTATGTAATTTTAATGTTACCCTATAATGAAGCCTATGTGGTGTTCATATAGGAGGGGAAAGTGCCGAAACACCACCTCGTAACATCAAGTTTCACTTGTGCTTTGAATTGTTCGTAAGCATTCGCACACCAGGCCTAAAGCCAAACGAAATATCGTAAAATGCATGGCCATCATTTATTCCTCGTTTTAAGCATCGAACCATCTCCAGCTTTGCTCCATAGTCCAGACATTTGGATAAACACATTAACGGACTCTGTAACAGTAGTGGAACGACATCTAGCACTTACGCACAAACCACTGGATGTTGAATACTGCCAGTGGAAGCACATTTTGAAAGGAACTCTACTTCTTGTCGCAGATGGTAGCGTACTCTCCCTGGCAGAGGGCGTAGTTGATGACGTGGTGGATTACGTTCTCCTCCAGACTGCCACGCAGCAGGTGGGCGCCGGGGCCACGAGCGAAGATGGCTACATCCTCGCCGCCGTGGGTCTCCTTGGGCAGGTAGATGCCGGCCACCTGCTTGTAGTGCGGGTCGCGCCACTCGGCAGTCGGGCTGATGTCGGCGAGGCGAGCCCGCTTGGCCT
>JAOTOM010005011.1:235000-287500 GCA_034440615.1 Ashinkailepas kermadecensis | reverse complement strand
GAAAAGTGGGCAGATGTCGTTAAAAGTGTGCCAACTTAAGGTAAGGTAAGGCAAGGTACGTTGTTCCAACTTCTTGCATACCTCAACCCATGGCTGTGCTTCATTGATGAGTATGGCCCTGTGCCACTTCCCAGCCAGGTGCCTAGATGGACAGTGCGTTAAATATACTAAATGCATGTCAACCACATTCAACTGAAACAAACTAGAACATCAGGTTCACGTTGCTTTGCTTCCAATCCAATTGTCGTAAGCCTGGTATGCCACTTCCATATTATAGTGCATAGTGTCTGGTAGCTACTTAGGTTTATTTTAGGCAATCACCTTTTTCGTTGTTCAATATAGTGACACTTATTCGTATCTGAAACGGTTAGTTAGTTTTAACATTTCGTTTCAAGCTGATACTGTTCATGAATTGTATTGTATTCCTTGGTGCTAGTCCTGGAGGAGTTTTCTATTCATTTCGTGGGCCCCATGCTATTTTACCATATAACCATATGGGGTGGGCCCCACCAACCAAATTGACGGCAGTCATGGCCTCAGTACGCAGCGCCTCACCAATTATTTTCAACTTATCCAACAATGGTAGTAGTACTGTTCTTGTTTGCTCTGATCCTGCTCACACACCGTAAACCAGCATAGGTTAGAGGACTGCACAGCTTGCACATGTGATCTGAAGTGGAATGCTTATGCTTTGGTAAAATATGGTGCTGCTCATGCAAATTGTAATCAACATGTTACACCAAACCTGAACTTAGCTTTTCTATCCGTCCGGTGAGATAATCTTGTATATTTTGCATTATTAATGTTCTATTTATTCGGCCAAAAATCAGATATTGGCTATATTACATTCGTTGGCCAAACGGATTGCATGCCTGATGGACATCTCTATGCGGTACGGATATGGATACGGATTGGATTGGTTCATATGTTCATATTGGACACGGATTGGGCTACACCTACAAATTGAAGTCCGTGTTATGCTCTAGTTCAAGTCGCACCTGCCCCTACACTTCGTCCGAGACCAATTGGCGTGAGAGATTGGCGACGCTATGTGATCCAAAGCAGTCTGTTCGTTGTAATATCAACAATATTTTCCTCACTTTCGTTCGGTAAAGCTGACGTTTAAACGCTCACAACATGGCTGTCACCCAGACCCCGTGTCCCACCCACGCCAACCCCCAACTTTGACCTCAGGTAACTATGACAGCCCATGGATAATTGTCCAGTAATCTTCGGTATCATCTGGTCACACATGTATCCAAATTGACCTGGACGGGAACCACATGTGACCTGTGCGGCGGCCGCTGTTGTTAATTACATGCAGCTGCACTATGGAGCTGGTCAACGGACGGTATAAAACGGGACCACAGGCAGAGCTAGGCATCATCGTCTGACCGCTCGTTGGACGACAGCATCCCACCATGAAGCTGCTCGTTGCCGCCTGTCTGCTCGTCCTAGTGGCCTCCGTGCCGCTCGACTCCAGGGTCGAGGACGAGGACGAGCTACAGATGCACGAGGCGTGGGGATCCTCATATCAGGAGGTGCAGGCCAAGATGGGACTCGGAAAGGGAGGTTCTCTCTCCCGCTCCGGTAAGGCTCTGGACTCGGCTTTCTGGAAGAGCATGGCCCAAGAAATAATCGCCGAGAAGCTCACCGACCAGGTGTACCACAAACAGGCCAAGAACGCCATCCTCTTCATCGGAGACGGCATGTCCATCCACACGCTGGCCGCCGCCAGGAAGCAGAAGGGTCTGCTGCACGGTGCCGATGTGCCCGAGCACACCATGCTGTCTTGGGAGAAGTTCCCCTACACTGGTCTGTCCAAGACGTACAACTGTGACCGCTGGACTGCCGATTCTGCATCCACCGCCACCGCCTACCTGACCGGCGCCAAGGGTAACTTCCTCACGGTCGGTGTTGACTGTTCTGTCCTGATCTGGAACTGCGACGTCGTGAACGAGAACTCTTCCCCAAAATCGATCCTCCGATACGGAGTTGAGGCCGGTAAGTGGGCTGGTCTGGTGTCCACCGCCCGTATCACTCACGCTTCTCCCGCTGCCACCTTCGGCCACACCGCATACCGCACCTGGGAGTCGGACGCAGACTTCGAAGCCATGGCTTGGATGACCGGTCCCGTCCAGGACTCCTGCAAGAACACCATGAAAGATCTGTCCACCCAGTTTGTTGAGCGTGAGGGTATCGACATCAACGTCGCGTTCGGTGGCGGCTGGGGTAAGTTCACGCCCAAGGAGGTCGAGGGTGGTTCCCGTCTGGATGGCCGTGACCTGATTCAGGAGTGGAAGGACAAGCAGGCCTCCCTGGGACGCACGTATGCCTACCTCACCAATAAGGATGAGCTCAACAACTTCGACGCTACCTCTGCCGACTACGTCCTGGGTCTGTTCAGCCGCAGCCACATGCAGTACCGCGCCTTCCAGACTCCTGATGACGTCAGCCTCACCGAGATGGTGAAGAAGGCTCTGGAAATCCTGAAGCGCGGACCCAATGGTTTCGTCATGTTCGTGGAGGGCGCCAAGATCGATCACGGTCACCACTACGGCAACGCCTATACGGCCATCGACGAGACCATTGAGCTGGAGGAGGTCGTCCAGTACGCGGTGGACAACACCGACATCGAGGACACTCTGATCGTGGTGTCCTCCGATCACGCGCACACCTTCATCATTAACGGATACCCGCAGCGTGAGCTGGACATGTTCGGCCCTGCCTCGTTCCTTGCCGGCGGTATGCAGAAGGGCGGCCCGCCTCCCAGTCTGCCATACTCGATTCTGTCTTACCAGAACGGCCCCGGAGGTGCCCGCACCGAGGAAGAGTTTATCGCTAAGCGCACCGGTCTCACGGAGACTGGCCCGAACGCTCAGTGGCGTGATCCGCACTACAAGCAGGTGGCCGGTATCTACCTGCCCAAGGAGACCCATGGAGGAGATGACGTCGGCATCTTTGCTCGCGGTCCCGGCGCTCACCTGCTGCGCGGCAGTGTCGAGGAGAACTACATCCACCACGTCGTCAACTGGGCCCTCTGCCAGGGTGACTACCTCACCGTCTGCGACGAGTAGACCTTTGTTCTGTAACATTCCAAGGTTGTATCAGAAATGTGTGCGTGGTAGCAAGTGCAGGTTGGTGGTACCGAAGCTGATCTTGATTGCAACTCGTTCTATCAACGTGATTGCAGGGCCTTTGGAACTTATAAGTTCATAGTGCTGCAGCCAGGTCAATATGGCAATGGTCGTTCCAACGAACACTCATCTTGCACGCTGGAAGCTGATGTGTGACAACCGTTCGGTACTTCTGGTGTTTGGCTTAGCCGAACAAATAAACAAATGACGATGAATTACGATCTCCAGCTGGCATGATGGCCAAGCATGAAATCAGTTTGGTGCCACCGATACACGAACAAGAATCGCTACTTCCGGATGACGTTTGCTCCGTAAGTAGAAAGTAGGGCCAAAAGAGTTACTTTTGAGTCGGTGCATATTCCGATACAACCCTTCTACAAACTCAGACATTGAAAGAAATTCCCGCCCCATGGATAATTATCGACCCTATACGAATTGTATGTCCAGTTAGGATTGGTTTAAATCGAAGGCTTGGGTGGGATGATGGGAGGGGAACCATTGGAAAAAACATTCCATGTGGGCATCCACGAAGTTTTCACGGTACCCATATTTCTCTAGAATCTTCGACGTACGTAACTAGAATCGTATTACGGCACCGTGGTGAGTATGTTTATAGCACCAGTCAGTAGTGTAAACATGGGGGTGGGGCTAAGTGGGCTTTAGCCCCACGGCGTGTCAGAGGGTGTCAGATTTCGGCGTGTCAGATTTCGCCGCGCTTCACGCGCCGAAATTTGGTTTTCTGTACCCGCTGGGGACCCGTGACAACTTGGGCCCCTGATAGGTGATGCGAACCCCAAAGAATCGTGTTGGATTTCGGAAAAACTGCGCCTGGCTCCGGAAAATTGTGCTGAGGACCCCAAAACTCTTATCGGACCATGAAAAAAATCCGCGCAGTGGACTCAAATAAATACGAGGCCACAGGAGGAGGAGCGGAGCGCGAAAATCGCACCAGTTGCCCTCGAAATCGTGCTTGGGCCCCAAAACTTCCGCCGAGTACAGCAAATTGGTATCGAATCCCCAAATAAGCAGCGCGGCTTCGAAAATTGGCACCAACCTCCGAACATTCTGCCGAGATCCCCCAAAAAATTGGCTGGGGCCCACAACTTGCCGTCGTAGCCCAAACTAACCACAGCGGGGCCCAAAAAATCGCGCTGAGCACTCAAATATCGCACGGGGCCCTAAACAATTGATGATGTCTAGGCCATACGAAAATTAGCGTCGAGAGCCCCAAATATGGCCACAACAGGCCACAACAAAAAATCCGCGCAGTGACCTTAAATAAATACAGCGAGGCCACAGGAAACAGGGGGCGAAAATCGCACCAAGAGCCCTCGAAATAGCACTTGGGCCCCAAAACTCCCGGCCAAAAATCCCGCAAATTGGCCTAAAGTCCCCAAATAACCAGCGTGGCTTCGAAAATTGGCACAGACTTCCGAACATCGTGCCGAGGTCGCAAAAAAATCTGGCTGGGGCCCACAACTTGCCGTTGTAGCCCAAACTAACCACAGCGGGGCCTTGAAAACTCTAATCGGCGCCCAAAAAAATCGCGCTGAACACCAACATATCGCACTGGGTCCTAAACGAGTGATGTCTAGGCCGTACGAAAATTGGAGTCGAGAGCCCCAAATGTGTACAGCGGGGCATGAAAACTATCGCCGTGGTCCAAAACTCAAACCGGAACACCGCCAACCCAAGCAAGGACCACGTAAAAGAAATTAGAGTCCGCAAAATTGCCACGAAGCAATACGGATATCGCCATCGGCGCCCAAAAATCGAGGAGGGCCCCGAAAAAAGTCCTGAGCACCTGTGAGATCACGCAAGGCCCCAACATTCGCGTCGGGGGCCAAAAGTAATTGCGTCGGCGGCCCCGAAAATCGAACCGGGGCTCCGAAGAAAAGTTGGGAAAAACTTCCAGTCGGAGTGGAGAAGAGTCTGAAATCCGGTGACATAGAAAGGAATGCGGTGTGTTGGGCACCCTACACAGGAAAATTAAGTGGTCACTAATCATTGGAAGAAAAAGGGACCCTCTGAAACAGCAGTCGCTGCAATGAGGGCACATTTTGGATGCGGGTAGATTTCCTCCTGAAATTCAGCTTGCTTCCTCCTGATGTGAATCGTCCGCGCGCCATCGGGGAGCATCAATTAGCGCGCTAAGGTCTCTAGTGCACTGGGGCTCATACAGGCGTACCTAGGGCCCTTATGGGTTGTTGGGGGACCTTGAAACATGTTAGGAATCGCTTAAAATGGCGCCAAGTCCCCCAAAGTCTGCTGAAACATTTAATCGTGAACTTTGGGACTCCCAACCCTCTGTAGGGGCCGAACGCTTACATTTTTAGTCTCGAATGAAAAACGGAAACCTTAGAAAGGGGCATCGCCGACAAATAATGGTTATTATTTGGGGGCATCTTAACCTTGTGTGCAAATTGGGATCACTAACAATTAATTAGCCCCACGTCACATTATCCCAGATGCGCCCCTGCCATCGGTAACGAGGAATTCGAATCGGAATACATGAGTAGCATAAAAAAGTATTTTTCAATTGTCACTTAGAGCCAGAATAACACCTCCCAATTTTGCGACGTCCATTAATACTTCTGAAATACTTTACTTATTCTCGAATGATTTCGAAGGCGTGGACATGCAGGAGTCCCCGACTTCAGATGCACTCTGCTTTCAATCAGAGCATCTACTCTGTATCGAATCTACACGAGGTTAGCTGGGGCTCGGAATGTTCCTGCTTGACCCCGCCTACATTCAGGGTATTTTAGCCGTAACTTCGATCTGGGAAGAGGGCAGCGTTTCGTCGAAGCACGACCCTCCAAAAGAGATCGGCTACACGCTGACGTCACGTATGCGCTTCCCGAAAATATCATCGGCAGATTTTCCCAGGTAGGTCATCCTTGTGCAATCAGGCTTAGATCGTTCAGTGCTTGTATGTAAGACATACTTATACACAGTAGGTAGTTTTTTTTATTGACGCTCCTTACAACCTATCCTACCGCCTAAATGTAGGCGGGGTCACGCAGGAACATTCAGAGCCCCAGCTCATCTCGTGCAGATTCGATGCAGAGTAGATGCTCTGATTCAAAGTAGAGTACAACTGAAGTCGGAAACTCCTGCATGTTCAGACCTCCGAAGTCAATCGGGAATAGTAAAGTATTTCAGAAGTATCAATGGAAACCGCAAAATTGGGAGGTGTTATTTTGGTTCGAAGTAACAGTTGAAAAGTATTTTTATGCTACTCATGTATTCCGATTCGAATTCCTCGTTACCGATAGCAGGGACGCATCTGGAATAATGTGACGTGGGGCTAATGTATTTTTAGTGATCCCAATTTCCACACAAAGTTAAGATGCCCCCAAATAATAACGATTATTTGTCGGCGGGGCCCTTTTCTAAGGCTTCTGATTTTAATTCGGGACTAAAAATGTAAGCGTTTGGCCCCTGCAGAGCGTTGGGGGTCCCAAAGTTCGCGATTTAAACGTTCTAGCACACTTTAGGGGACTTGGCGCCATTTTAAGCGACTCTCAACATGTTTTAGGGTTCCCAGCAACCCTTAAGGGCCCTCGGTACGCCTATATGAGCCCCAGTGCACTAGAGAGACCTTAGCACGCTAATTGATGCTCCCCAGTGGCGTGTGGACGATTCGCGTCAGGACGAAGCAAGCTGAAGTTCAGGAGGCAATCTACCCGCATTTAAGAAGTGCCCGATTGCGACCACTGCTGTTTCAGACGGTCCTTTTTTCTTACAATGATTAGTGACCACTTAATTTTCCTGTGTAGGGTGCCCAACCCACCGCATTCCTTTCTGTCACCGGATTTCAGCCTCTTCTCCACTCCGGCTGGAAGTTTTTCCCAACTTTCTCTTCGGAGCCCGGCTCGATTTACGGGGACGCCGACGCAATTTGTGTTGGCCCCCGACGCGAATGTTGAGGCCATGCGTGATCTCGCAGGGACTCAGGTCTTTTTTCGGGACCCTCCGCGATTTTTGGGCGCCGATGGCGAGATTCGTACTGCTTCGTAGCAATCTTGCGGACTCAGATTTAGTTTACGTGACCCTTGCTTAAGTTGGCGGTGTTCCGGTTTGATTTTTGGACCGCGGCGATAGTTTTCAGGCCCCACTATACGTATTTGGAGCTCGCGACGCCAATTTTCGTATGGCCTATGCGTAATTGCTCAGGTGTGAAATTTGGGTGCTCAGTGCGATTTTTTGGGCCTCGATAAGAGTTCTCAGGGCCCCGCTGTGGTTAGTTTGGGCTACGACGGCAAGTTGTGGACCCCAGCCATATTTGTGGGATCTCGGCACGATGTTCGGAGGTCGGTGCTAATTTTCGGAGCGTCGCTGCTCATTCGGGGCACCAAGGCCAATTTGCTGGTCTTGGCTGGAATTTTGGGACGCAAGCGCGATTTTGAGGGCTCCTGGTTCTATTTTTGCGCCCCTGTACGGGTTCCTGTGGCCTCGCTGTATCTATTCGAGGCCACTGCGCGGATTTCTTTTGTGTGGCCCCATGGAAGCTTTGGGGTCCTCAGCACGATTTTTCGGAACCAGGCGCAGTTTTCCCGAACTCCAACACGATTCTCTGGGGTTCGCATCACCTATCAGGGGCCCCCAGTTGTCACTGGTCCCTAGCGGGTACAGAAAACTACATTTCGGTGCGTGAAGCGCGCCGAAATCTGACACGCCGAAATCTGACACCCTCTGACCTCTGACACGCCGTGGGACTAAAGCCCACTTAGCCCCACCACATGTTTGCACTACTGACTGGTGCTATAAACATACTCACCACGGTGCCGTAATACGATTCTAGTTACGTACGTCGAAGGTTCTAGAGAAATTGTGTACCGTGAAAACTTCAGGGATGCCCACATGCAATATTTTTCAATGGTTCCCCTCCGATCATATCACACAAGCCTTCAATTTAAAGCAATCCTAACTGGATATACAATTTGCATAGTGTCGAAAATTATCCAAGGTGCGCGAATTTCGTTCCATGTCTGAGTTTCAAGAAGGATTGTATCGGAATATGCACCGACTTTAAAGTAACTCTTTTGGCCCTACTTTCTACTTACGGAGCAAACGTCATCCGGAAGTAGCGATTCTTGTTGGTGTATCGGTGGCACCAAACTGATTTCATTCTTGGCCATTATGCCAGCTGGAGATCCTAATTTATCGTCATTTGTTTATTTATTCGGTTAAGCCAAAAACCAGAAATACGGAACAGTTGCCACACATCAGCTTCCTGCGTCCAAGATGAGTGTTGATTGGAACGACCATTGCCATATTGATCTGGTTGCAGCACTATGAACTTATAGTAGTTCCACAGACCATGCAATCACGTTCATAGAACGAGTTTCAACCAAGATCAGCATCGGTGCCACCTACATGGACTTGTTCCCACGCACTCATTTCTGATACAACCTTGCAATGTCCTAGAGCAAAGGTCTACTCGTCGCAGACGGTGAGGTAATCACCCTGGCAGAGGGCCCAGTTGACGACGTGGTGGATGTAGTTCTCCTCGACACTGCCGCGCAGCAGGTGGGCGCCGGGACCGCGAGCGAAGATGCCGACGTCATCTCCTCCATGTGTCTCCTTGGGCAGGTAGATGCCGGCCACCTGCTTGTAGTGCGGATCACGCCACTGGGCGTTCGGGCCAGTCTCCGTGAGACCGGTGCGCTTAGCGAGAAACTCTTCCTCGGTGCGGGCACCTCCGGGGCCGTTCTGGTAAGACAGAATCGAGTATGGCAGACTGGGAGGCGGGCCGCCCTTCTGCATACCGCCGGCAAGGAACGAGGCAGGGCCGAACATGTCCAGCTCACGCTGTGGGTATCCGTTGATGATGAAGGTGTGCGCGTGATCGGAGGAAACCACGATCAGAGTGTCCTCGATGTCGGTGTTGTCCACCGCGTACTGGACGACCTCCTCCAGCTCAATGGTCTCGTCGATGGCCGTATAGGCGTTGCCGTAGTGGTGACCGTGGTCAATCTTGGCGCCCTCCACGAACATGACGAAGCCGTTCGGTCCGCGCTTCAGGATTTCCAGAGCCTTCTTCACCATCTCGGTGAGGCTGACGTCATCAGGAGTCTGGAAGGCGCGGTACTGCATGTGGCTACGGCTGAACAGGCCCAGGACGTAATCGGCGGAGGTAGCGTCGAAGTTGTTGAGCTCATCCTTAGTGGTGAGGTAGGCATACGTGCGTCCCAGGGAGGCCTGCTTGTCCTTCCACTCCTGGATCAGGTCACGGCCATCCAGACGGGAACCACCCTCGACCTCCTTCGGGGTGAACTTACCCCAGCCGCCACCGAACGCGACGTTGATGTCGATACCCTCACGCTCAACGAACTGGGTGGACAGATCCTTCATCGTGTTCTTGCAGGAGTCTTGCACGGGACCGGTCATCCAGGCCATGGCTTCGAAGTCGGCGTCCGACTCCCAGGTGCGGTATGCGGTGTGGCCAAAGGTGGCAGCGGGAGAAGCGTGAGTGATACGGGCGGTGGACACCAGACCAGCCCACTTGCCGGCCTCAACTCCATATCGGAGGATGGATTTTGGGGAAGAGTTCTCGTTCACGACGTCGCAGTTCCAGATCAGGACAGAACAGTCAACACCGACGGTGAGGAAGTTACCCTTGGCGCCGGTCAGGTAGGCTGTGGCGGTGGATGCGGAATCGGCGGTCCAGCGGTCACAGTTGTACGTCTTGGACAGACCTGTGTAGGGGAACTTCTCCCAGGACAGCATGGTGTGCTCGGGTACATCGGCACCGTGCAGCAGACCCTTCTGCTTCCTCGCGGCGGCCAGCGTGTGGATGGACATGCCGTCTCCGATGAAGAGGATGGCGTTCTTGGCCTGTTTGTGGTACACCTGGTCGGTGAGCTTCTCGGCGATTATTTCTTGGGCCATGCTCTTCCAGAAAGCCGAGTCCAGAGCCTTACCGGAGCGGGAGAGAGAACCTCCCTTTCCGAGTCCCATCTTGGCCTGCACCTCCTGGTAGGAGGATCCCCATGCCTCGTGCATCTGCAGCTCGTCCTCGTCCTCGACTCTGGAGTCGAGTGGCACGGAGGCCACTAGGGCGAGCAGACATACGGCCACGAGCAGCTTCATGGTGGGATGCTGTCGTCCAACGAGCGGTCAGACGATGATGCCTAGCTCTGCCTGTGGTCCAGTTTTATACCGTCCGGTGACCAGCTCCACAGTACAGCTGCATGTAATTAACGACAGCGGCCGCCTCACAGGTCACGTGTGGTTCCCGGGCATGTCAAATTGGATGCACGTGTGACCAGATGATACCGAAGTTTACTGGACAATTATCTATGGGCCGTCATAGTTACCTGAGGTCAAAGTCCGGGGATCGCGTGGGTGAGGCACGAGGTCGGGGATGACAGCCATGTTGTTAGCGTTTGAACGTCAGCCTTCCGAACGAAAGTTAGGAAAATGTTGTTGATATTATAACGAACAGACGGCTTTAGATCACATAGCGTCGCCAGTCTCTCACGCCAATTGGTCTCGGACGAAGTGTAGGGGCAGGTCGGACTTGAACTAGGGCATAACACGGACTTCAATTTGTAGGTGTATTCCAATCCGTGTCCAATATGAACATATGAACCAGTCCAATCCGTATCCATATCCGTACCACATAGAGATGTCCATCAGTCATGCAATCCGCTTGGCCACATTAATAACATTAATAACATAACATTAATAATGCAAAATATACAAGATTATCTTACTGGACGGATAGAGAAGCTAAGTTCAGGTTTGGTGTAAAATGTGGATTACAATTTTCATGAGCAGCACCATATTTTACCAAAGCATAAGCATTCCACTTCAGATCACATGTGCAAGCTGTACAGTCCTCTAACCTATGCTGGTTCACGGTGTGTGAGCAGAAACAGAGCAAACAAGAACAGTACTACTAGCATTGTTGGAGAAGTTTGAAAATAATTGGTGAGGCGCTGCGTACAGAGGCCATGACTGCCCGCAATTTGGTTGGTGGGGCCCACCCCATATGGTTATATGGTAAAATAGCATGGGGCCCGCGAAATGAATATAAAACTACTCCCCGGACTAGCACCAAGGAATACAGTACAATGGATGAACAACATCAGCTTAAAATGAAATGTTAAAATTAACCAATCTTTTAGATACGAATGAGTGTCACTATCATGAACAACGAAAAAGATGATTGCCTAAAATATACCTAGATAGCTACCATACGCTATGATGGAAATGGAAGTGGCATACTAGTACTCTGCCACTAGTACTAGTGGCATACGTTCCAGAATATGGAAGTGGCATACTAGGCCTACGGCATTGGATTGGAAGCAAGACAACGTGAACCTAATGTTAGTAGATTGTTTCAGTTCAGTGTGGTTGACATGCATTTATCATATTTCTTGCAGTGTCCATATAGGCACCTGACTGGGAAGTGGCACAGTGACATACTCATCAATGAAGCGCAATCATAGGTTGAGGTATGCAAGAAGTTGGATCAACTTCCCTTACCTTACCTTATCTTAAGTTGGCACACGTTTGAACGACATATGCCTATTTTTGCCGATCTCGCCCAACTCTGTTTCGTGTTATAAGGAGTTAATCGTCCAAATCTTTAGCAGAGACAGAGTGCCATTCGCTAGAGATTGTCTTACGTTAAGGAAAGGGTTACGTTAATCCTGCTTATGTGGCATCTGGTTGTATCAGTTAAGCAAGAGGGGAAAGATGAGACGCCGGCAAACAAAGAACGTGGGGTAAAGGGCCGATGCATACATGGCATACAAGTTCATGCACAGACATACATACATACATACATGCATAACAATCAGAAGGACATTTGGAGGGTGGGCAGCTTCGTAGCCTACGAACAGGCTCCACGCCCACCTGCGACCCGAAACGAAGCGGAGACCCGGCGCCCAGGGCGAGTCCTGGGCGTCAGGCCCGAGCTTGTATGTGTAGGTGTATGTTTGAGTTAAAGCTTGGAAAACCCTGAGAAGGGCGAAAACCAAGCTGCTTGGAAAACCCGTAGGTAAAAAACCAAGCGCAATCTATAAGGAAAACTGTCCGTTTTGGCCAAATTGGATCGGTCCCTGACTACGTCGTCTGAAATAACCTATATGTATGTGTTTTACGACGTCGGAAGGGAAGACGTGTGTAACGAAGTCATATAGCTAACGAGGAGTGTAACGCGTGTCATATAGCTTTTAACTTCACATGAAATCAGCTTGAACCAGGTAACGTGTGACAGATAAATCTGATCAGTTCGGAAAGTTTGGTGTCATGTAAAAAGCGGAAAAGTAGCTCCAGGAGTGCCGGGTGCTCATTCCCGAGGAGAGCCCGAAGCGAAATTTGTGTATGGATGTTGGTGAAATACTGGATTATAGCGCGACGATGAGGAGCATATGTTGGACAGCTAAGTAAAATATTGGCGACAGAAATGCGGACTCGACATGTGCTACAAAGTGGAGGGCGGCGTGGTCGAAAAAAATATAATTGTGTGTCAATCTGGTGTGTCCGAGGCGAAGTCTGGCGAGCAGGAGTGCTGGTTGGAGGAGGGACAGTTGGAGAGTGTAGGCTGATAGCGTGTAGGTGTGTGGTGTTGTGTGACCAGCAGGCCTGGATATATTTAAAATATTTTTTTTTTAATTTTTTTGGGAAGAGGGGGGGCCGGGGGCCCCCCGGGTTCGGGGGGGGGGGGGGGGCGCCCGGCCGGACCAACACCACTTTCTTTTTTTTTTTAATATATTTATTTATAAAATGAAGAGAGGGAGGGGAGGGGAGGTTTTGTTTTTTTTTTTTTTTTTTTTTTTTGTGGGGGGGTGTGTGGGGGGTGGTTTTTTTTTTTTTTTGGGGGGGGGGGTTAAAAGGGGGTTTTTTGTGTTTGGATTTTTTTAGGAGGAGGGGTTTTTTTTTTTTTTATTTTTTTTTGAAAAAAAAGAATAGGGGGAAAAATTTTGCTGTGTATACCGAATGATGAAGTGTTAATTTGGTTTGGCCAGTGTCGGGCACACCGCACGAGGCGACGCCCGTACCATTGCTGGTACCGGAGCCATCAGTGTAAAATAAAGTGTGTTGTGGGTGGGCCTCTTGATGTTAAAAAAAATTGACTTGAACGTCCATGGGGTTGAGTAGGGTTTTATTGTGCCTAAAGAGATACTCAAGTTTGGCTGTTTCATGTGCCAGAATGGGAGAAGGGGGAATTCGGTCAGGGGTTACATCGGGAAATTTAAGTGCGGATGTGAGAACTTGCTTCAAGTGAATAGCAATGCTGTATTTATTTTTGTTTTTGGAGCGTCGAACCGGGGGTTTAGACCATGCGACATTGGAGGGGTGATTTAGCTGTGTTGTTGTCTTGAAATGGTATCTAACGAGTTGTAGTGTTCTGCGGTGTTGTGGGCTAGGGAGATTGGCCTCACCTCGAAGACTGCTGGTAAGTGTGGTGTGTTGTACTCCGGTGATGAGGCGGAGTGCGTGATTTTGTGTGCATTCTAGTGATTTGGTGAGGGTGGGGATATACGATCGAAGATAAACGCATTGTATTCCAGGATTGAACGAATCAAAGCAGTATACATTTTGTTAAGAGTAGTCCTGTCTGCACCCCAGTCGCGACCGGAGATGCAGCGCAGGAGATGCTACGCAACAGTGCTGCGCTGTGCTACGCACAGCGCAGCACTGTTTAATATGGTTAATGCCGGGGCGAAAAGACAGTCCTTTGTCGAGGATAATTCCGAGATATTTGAAGGAGGTTTGGAGGGGGATAATTTGATCGCGATAGCGGAGCGGTGTACTAGGTGGGATATATCTGGGACGCCGGGAAAAGAGCATAGTGACCGATTTAGTGGGGGAGATCTGTAGGCCCCAGAGGGAGCACCATGAATCAATGTGATTCATGGCGAGTTGAACAACGTGATTAGCTGTATCTGCCGACGGGTGGGTACACCAAATATCAAAATCATCGACATAGCGTTAGGGACCGATGGTTTGAATGACTATTTGCTGGATATTATATATTTATTATGATATCAGGCAACTTCTTGAGCAGCTAGCCAAACATTACACGAAGATTTATCATGCCTTCCATTCCGTGTCTCATTTTCCTCAATCCGTACTGTACATACATCGCAAGAAGTCAACAAGTTCAAACTTTAGTGGATTTCTGAGCGATCATGAGTGGAATATATTGGTAATGTGTGAGTTTTCGTCTGCCCTTCCCTGCAGGCGGGCTTCTACATTTCAGGCGCGCGTGCGACATTCGCTGTAGTTGTGCGTCTGTGCTGGAGCCATATGTTGAGGCGTCCCACCTTTGTTAATTGTACGTGTACCGCGCGTCCTTCCTTCATTGATGTGTGGAGATTGTGAGTATTATGGATTGACGTAAGTATCCAGAGGATTTTTAACTTCCTCTCAGTGTTAGACATGCTAGACCGAGTTTGAATGGGAAATGCTCCTGGAAAAGACTGAGGTAGGTTAGGTGTTTAGCAATCTTAAAGTGAGAACTATCTTCTCGTGACTTTGTTTGTGACGAACTTGAAATGACTATGCATGTTCCCAAATCGGCATAGTATGAGAGAAGGCTTAATAGGTGTTAATTTATTGTAAAATCATACAGGCCTATTTATTTTTACAAAGCTCAAGCCTGGTCACGAGAAGCTACATACCTTTTGACTTTTAGAAGTATAAAGCTTTTAATTTTTGAAGAACACATTTCATTTTTGAATGGCAGCCTCCTGAGTTTTGAGATTTCCATTCCACTTGCTAACAAGCAACAGGCTTTCTGCATGCTCACAAGCTGCAGACTCTGCATGCTCACAAACTGCAGGCTTTTCACATGCTCAGTTCGTTATCGACGCGAATATGTATATATGCCATCATTGGTAAGTAGCAAAAACTAAGCGAAGGATTATATGACAATTGATTTTAAACCATGTTGCAATGTTGCAGAATTAGCACACGTTGCTACGCTTGCACATATTGAATGCATCCACAGGCACTTAGCTGGCGCTTGGACGAAAGCTCTGCCAAAAACATGCAGTATAATTCAAGCCATCCCATAATTTATAGGTGTATCATGGTAATTAGCTGTTTCATCTTATGGCTGCCGCACACCAATTGCACATTTTGCAAACAAATGTATGTAGTGTGCTCCCCAATGTTGAATGTTTGTGATATATCACGTTAAAGGTGTGCAATATCTGATTAATTGGTTGAACTATAGCATTCAGTAAGCATTTTGGAAATTTACAGCAACAAATTGCAAATGCAATGCAATTTGGCCTCTAAGGTTACAATAGTACGACATACCGGATATTTTTCGCAGTTACCTTAGATATTGCTCTACTTGAAAGTGGGCGTCGAAATTTGAAAATGATTGCACCGCTAAGGTGAGGACTAAATGAGATCAGGTTGCGTGTAACTTTCACGGATGTCCAATGTTAAAATCGGCTTGCATGCAAATCTTTCATGCCAATTGGCCTCTCAAGTACGGCCACTACGGCCACAAGAAATAGTGCATCTTATAGCGAAAGCTTGGTTCCACTTGGAACCAGGCGTCGAATTTTAGTTTTTTCCGGTCAGTTAGTAGCTACACCGATTACATCGCGATTTTATGTAAATTTCCCTATGGCGGGTTAACGCTTAGAACCGGCCCAGAACGCTAAATGAGCGGCTCGGTCCGTAACGGAGATAATATTTTAGAAGGGAAGAAATTAGGGGAGGTTGTTCTAATTCGTCGTTGATCATAATGCGAAAGAGGGTTGGAGATAGCACGCTGCCTTGCGGGCAGAAAATCGCTCCTTCGTCGTCCGCTGCGGCAACGTCTATTCGTCTATATATATATATATATATATATATATATATATATATATATATATATATATATATATATATATATATATATTAGTAAATATCGGGAGCAGATTGTCTGTAGTGCATGCTTCATTGAATAAAACAGCATACTTCGTGTTAATATGTCTCTTTGAGAAGCTCTCAAATGACCTGATGATAATCCGTTCTTGTGAAGAAGCTGCATGTAAAATTGTGCCTATATTCTTGCACTCATGTAACGTTTCGTCAGGACATTAAACATATTCAGACATACTGATAAGACACAATATAAGAACATAATACATTCGCAAGCGTTTCGATCTCTATATGATCTGCGCGTCAGCAATGACCATTTTATCTTGCCTTTCTTTAACACACACGTATATCTCATATGCGGGTACTTCTTAGATAGCAATGCTTTCAGCGGTAATATACTAACTGGTCATGCTATACACTTTCCCAATTACATACATGTAAACACGGATGAACAAATGTAGATGCACACTATCACTCGAGCTTCCAAGAGCATAGGCCGTACATAGCCAGTAGCAGTTTCCCATGCCCTTGGTGGGAGTGGTTGTCTGTCATAAAGATACATCGTGCCCCTCATGTTCAGCTGCCGGTTAGTTACCGGATCCTTTTCACGGGTGACAGCTGCCTCTAAGATCTTAAGTTTTGGTATCCTGTGACACTGGGTCAATATTGTGGTGTTGTTGATCATCATGGATCGGGTAAGGTTCGTGTTGTGCATCGACATGGCGTGCTGTTGTGGTGCCCCTTCTTGGAGGTGCATTGTGATGCGTTTAGATAGGGTGGTGGTGGTGTGTCCAATGTAGGATGAGGCTGGGCGGCGCGCACAGTCGCCAATAGGGCATCGGAACTCATATACTACATTGGTCGTTTTGAGTATGCTTCTGTATTTAGTCAAGTTGTTGCGCATGATGAGATCAGATATTCGTGGAGATCGATAATGAATTGTGATATTTATTTTGTTATGTGGTGTTGTGGGGACACAATTTCTAGCAATGATGGCTCGCAATACTTTTTCGTCTGTTTTATACACTGACATGTGACCCTGATAGAATAACTGTATCTGCTTCCCTTTAACATTGTTCGAGTGCTGTCCAAATGGTGACTGAAATTATTTATGCAATTGTAGCCGAATCTGGTGGTCAATATTACTCATTGCGTAGTTGTTATTTACCAGAATATGTTTTATTCGCTGTATTTCTTGATGAATCAGTGGCCATGTAGAGCAGTGATTTAGTGCCCTGTGTATGAATGCTCGGACTACGCTTTCCTTGTATCTGTCTCGACATTCGCTAGCCCCGTTCAAGCATGTCCTTATGTCGGTGGGCTTCCTAAATATCGTGGTTTTGAAAGATCCACTAGAGGCATCCATGTTGACATCTAAGAAAGGTATGGTATGGTTATGGGATGACTCCACTGATAATTTCAGAACGGACTTTTATTCCAGCTTTGCTTTCAGTGCGAGTAAGTGGCAGTTGTTTTGGATATCGACAAATATGTCGTCAACATACCGGACATACGTGTACGGTTTGTGTTCCATGTCGTCAATAGCGAGTGCTTCTATGTGAGCCATGCAGCTCTCCGCAAAGATTACACCCAGTGGCGAGCCCATAGCCACACCGTCAATCTGTGCATAAAGCATTCCCTCCGGGCAGCGGAACGGTGTACCCTTTGTGCAATTTTGAAGCATGTTCGTCAGTACTGCTTGAGGTTTCTTTGGTGGTGTGAGCTTTGTGTGATGGTACACGTTGCTCATGATTATTTCAATTGTCTCGTGGACGGGCACATTTGTGAATAGAGAAGAAAAATCTAGGGCCGCCAAGACTCCACGATTATATATATATATATATATATATATATATATATATATATATATATATATATAAACACGCGTCTCACGATCTGTTTCTGAGTGCATGCAAGCGTTGCAAAGAAAAAACATATGGTGAGGTTTCAGGTGATGATTATGGTGAGGTATATGGTGAGGTTCTATTTGACACCGAGGCGGCGCGATACGGTCCCGGCTGGGACTGCTGAGTCCACTCGTGACCACTCTGCATTTTGTGTGTAAGACGAACATACCGGCTTGCATCCCACCGTTCCACATAATTACCACATTTTGGGGAAAATGTGTAAACGTTGATTCCAAATTTTAACACCACTAGATTTGATAATTGACATCGGAATCTTGCATTATGAACTCTACAGCATGCAAATCGAAACAATGGCTAGTCCGCGCCTTTAGGAGCCTAATGAACGTCGATGTGACGAAATACGGATGGGTATGTTTTTGTTTTATTTGGTGACTTTGTCATTTAGCATTTTAGAACTATGTTTTTGCCCCAAAACTATCTGAATTCCATACATGCGCTTAACATTCCGTTCGCCTGCACCGCAATCATGACCTCCGAATGCGATTTCTAGCAATCTGTATTTCGGAGGACCACAAATTCCGGTGTTTTGGAACGCCATGCCCTCAAGTTCATCAGGCGCCATTAAGGTAAGTGAATGCCTTATAAAAGAATGTGTGAAGCTGTGCAATTGTGTTTGCCAGTTCACATGTTCAGCGATTCTGAAGTCCAAATTTCGGCAACTTGCATCCCGAGGACCGGAAATGCCCGTTGTTTTGGACGTGACACATGAGCGCGACCCAAAGGTGGGTCGTATGAAAACCAAGATACTTTTTATATTGCATCAGTGCTGATATCATGCATACGAAGGACAATCAAGTACGTATTTAACGTACTTGCGCTTAGCTCTCTTTCATCTGTCCAAAGCTTGACGCGAATCACCTTATAACTTTAAAAGAGGTGAATTTCCGTTCGTCTCGTGAGTAATCTGACATATACCGGGAAGAAACTCTGATTTATCTCTCGAAAGGCGGTCAGAGGGTTTGTTTACGCTTGCGGATGAATCATTCCTGCGTCAATATCAGGCTTTGATGATTGTAGACCACAGATAACACGAAGATGGCATTCTTTGGAAAATTAGATGATCCACAAATGCAGTTTGAACTACCACACGTTAAAGTAGTAGAAGTTACTTGAGTATATGTATTTCTATGCCCATTCATACGCTTGATTTTAGATTGCTACATTGGAAGGCGCTTCTTCGGCTGATGGCCTCGCTGTTCCTCCGCCAATGAAAACTGAAGCACACCAGCGAACCGCGGACACCTAAAACACGTGATTATCAGACACGTGATTATCGTACCACAGCGGGTGCAATTCTCAAACATTTGAAACCATGGGCCGGAGGCGTTCTACCATCTGTGCTCGAATGTAGCACAGATTAGCGGCAGTCGCTGACCAGACGATTCAACAATCATCTGCCATTAACCGCACTGACATGTGTAGGTCATTACGCTGACTGTGTATAAAATATCGTGTGGTCGAAGAATCGACACAGCCTCACCTCAGCAGTGAGACAGCGGCCAACTGCCCGCACCAACAACATGAAGCTGCTGGTAGCCGCCTGCCTGGTGGCGCTCGCCGTCGCCGTGCCTCTCGACTCCCGGGTCGAGGACCAGGATGAGTTGGAGATGCACGAGATGAATGCACCCACCTACCTGGAGGCTCAGGAGAAGGCTGGTCTCGGAGCCGACCGCGCCACGAGCCTGTCCCGCTCCGGGATGGTGCTGGACCAGGCATTCTGGAAGGACATTGCCCAGGACATCCTCAGGACGAAGCTGGCCGATCCCGTCTACAACCACCAGGCGAAGAACGCTGTCCTCTTCATCGGTGACGGTATGTCCATCGCTACCCTGGCCGCTGCCCGGAAGCTTAAGGGTCTGGCCAACGGAGCCGACGTTCCCGAGCACTCCATGCTGTCTTGGGAGACCTTCCCCTACCTGGGCCTGTCTAAGACGTACAACTGTGACCGCTGGACAGCCGACTCCGCCTCCACCGCCACTGCCTACCTGACCGGCACCAAGGGTAACTTCCTGACGGTCGGTGTCGACTGTGCTGTCCTGGTTTGGAACTGTGACGCCGTCAACGAGAGCACATCACCCAAGTCGATCCTCCGCTACGGAGTTGAGGCCGGTAAGTGGGTCGGTCTGGTGTCCACCGCCCGCATCACGCACGCCTCGCCCGCTGCCACGTTCGGCCACACTGCATACCGCACATGGGAGTCGGACGCCGACTTCGAAGCCATGGCCTGGATGACGGGCCCCGTTCAGGATTCTTGCACGAACGTCATGAAAGATCTTTCTACCCAGTTCGTTGAGCGTGAAGGTATTGACATCAACGTCGCGTTCGGTGGCGGCTGGGGTAAGTTCACGCCCAAGGAGGTCGAGGGCGGCGCCCGTCTGGATGGCCGCGACCTGATACAAGAGTGGAAGAACAAGCAGGCCTCTCTGGGACGGACGTATGCCTACCTCACCACTAAGGATGAGCTGAACAATCTCGATGCCACCTCCGCTGATTACGTGCTGGGTCTGTTCAGCCGCAGCCACATGCAGTACCGCGCCTTCCAGACTCCCGATGACGTCAGCCTCACCGAGATGGTTAAGAAGGCTCTGGAGATCCTGAAGCGTGGACCCAATGGTTTCGTCATGTTCGTGGAGGGCGCCAAGATCGATCACGGTCACCACTACGGTAACGCGTACACGGCCATCGACGAAACTATCGAGCTTGAGGAGGTCGTCCAGCACGTGATGGACAACACCGACGAGACTGAGACTCTCATTGTCGTCTCCTCGGACCACTCGCACACCTTCTCAATCAACGGCTACCCGGAGCGCGGACTGGACATGTTCGGCCCGGCCTCCTTCCTCGCCGGCGGCATGCAGAAGGGTGGACCTCCGCCCAAGCTGCCCTACCCGATCATGCAGTACGCCAACGGTCCGGGCGGCAGCGAGGTCTGGTCCGAGTTCGAGGCCAAGCGGGCTCGCCTCGCCGACATCAGCCCGACTGCCGAGTGGCGCGACCCGCACTACAAGCAGGTGGCCGGCATCTACCTGCCCAAGGAGACCCACGGCGGCGAGGATGTGGCCATCTTCGCTCGTGGCCCCGGCGCCCACCTGCTGCGTGGCAGTCTGGAGGAGAACGTCATTCACCACGTCATCAACTACGCCCTCTGCCAGGGAGAGTACGCTACCATCTGCGACAAGAAGTAAAGTTATCTCCAAAATATGTTTCCACTGGCAGCATTCAACATCCAGTGGTTTGGGCGTCAGTGCTAGATGTCGTTCCACTGTTGCTACAGAGTCCATTCATGTGTGTATCCAAATGTCTGGACTGTGGAGCAAAGCTGGGGATGGTTCGATGCTTAAAGCGAGAAATAAACGATGGTCATACATTTTACGATATTTCGGTTGGTTTTAGGCCTGGTGGGTGACTATTGAGGAACGATTCTAACCACAAGTGAAGGTTGATGTCTCGAGGTGGTGCTTCGGCATTTTCTCATTCTATATGAACACCGCGTCGGCTTTACCAGAAGGTAGCATTACAACTGCATGGAATGAAACAGAAAGCAAATGAAACTTAGCAGCTGATTAGCATCACTCTCGTAACGATACATTTCCAATTGTCCGAAATGTTTTGAATAATGTCTGATCATGTTTTCTTCGGCAATGTCTGCCTGGACGAATATAACATTCAATTCCAGTCAAGTCGTAGCATTCACCCATATTATGTGTGATTGAATCGACACCTTTTGTGTCGATTCAGTGTATTCTGGACGTATGTGCGTCCACAAGGACAGCCGAATAGATCGATGACGCTTCACTTCGGTGCAGCCTTGGGCGAGTAACTTCAAGCACTGGCATATACATACATGCAATAGTTGCGTAGGACTGGTTCCCTGGAAACCGTAGTTTCAACAAAAAGAGAAGGAAAAGTATCGGCACAATCGTTATACTTGTCTTTCAAAGTTTTGGGATGCTATTGCACCTCATCCAGCTTCACTGAGTTTATATTTCCCTGATTTAACTCAATTATCTCTTCAGTCTACGGAACTCTCCGGACACGGTGTTGATTTGGCACTTTTTGAGACCATGGTCCCCAAAACTGACTTCCTGCCCTCCTCATTTATTGTGGGATCCTTTGAGTGGAACCCAATCGAATTCGGCTCTCAGATACCCCTGTATCCGGGCTGAAATAGGTAGCGCATTCGCAATGCATTTGTGGTGTTAGCTTCAGACCCATCAGGTAATAACAAGACTCGAAATAATTATACGAACCTCTCCAAAGCAACACAACACATAATTTAAGACGCTATGCCACATATGCTGAACATAAAATCAGGAGCTTCGCTGCGGAGGTAGAGTCTCGCATACTGGGCATGGCTGTGTAAATGCACAATGATTATATAGTTATGACTTGCACACACACATACACACATATGCATATAATATATAACAGGATATAACAGGATATAATAATATATAACATATGCATACACATATAAAGAGAGAGAGGGAGAGAGAGAGACATATATATATATAAAAAAAAAAAAAAATATAAATATATATATATATATATATATAAATATATATATATATATATATATATATATATGTATATATCAATGCCCCTTAAGATTTCCAGGAAATTCACCTCAACATGCAGTCAAGAAAGCATTACACGTCCGCCTCCTTCAGGTTTCATTCTGTTTCAATCTGAGCCGAGGCAGATTCCGCTCCTCTCTATCGCTCGCCATTCCCGAATCATTCCAGTCATGGAGCTAAAACTTGATAATGGTTCCCACGTTGTGGTTGGTCATAATCAAGCAATACAATGAACAATGATGGCGTACTTGGGAAAATCAGCGCAGGATATTTTCGAGAAGCACATACGATAAATATGTGACACATAAAGTACCCTGCATGCAGACGGGGTCACGCAGGAACATTCAGAGCCCCAGCTAACCTCGTGTAGGTTCGATGCAGAGTAGATGTTCTGATTCAAAGCAGAGTACAACTGAAGTCGGGAACTCCTGCATGTCTACACCTCCTAAATCAATCAGGAATAAGCAATATCTTTCAGAAGTACAAATGGACACCGCAAAATTCGGAGGTGTTATTTTGATTTTAAGTGACAATTAAAGCGTATTTTTTTTAATGCCACTAATGTATTCCGATTCGAATTCCTCGTTACCGGTAGCAGGGGCGCATCTATGATAATGTGACATAAAGTCATAAAGTATTAAGGCTTAATAAGAGCCACAGGGGCCCATCTGGGTTAAGCCTATCTAGAAAAGGTACTAGAATGTACATACTCCCACCCCAATCAATCCCTTATCACAAGTTCCTAGGAAGCTATATATCCCAGCCCATCTAACACCACTCACTTGCTACCGCCTAACACCCTCAATAATCACAAGCTCCTCCCATCACACCCATCGTGCCACCATAGACAACCTCATCAGCATCACATCCCGAAGGAAGGTGCCGAATCCACTGCTAGGCACATCCCACAGAAATTCATAAAGCGTTCAGACTTAATAAGAGACTCACTTGCTATTGCATAATACACTCAACAATTACAAACTCCTGCCATCATACCCATTGTGCTACCATAGACAATCTCATCAGTATCACATCCCGAAGGAAGGTGCTGAATCCACTGCTAGGTACACCCTATATAAAGTTATAAAGCATTTAGACTTAATAAGAGACTCACTTGCTATTTCATAACACAGTCAACAAATACAAACTCCTCCCAACTCCCACTCCTCCCTGTCGATCAACCTTCCCTGGAATACAGAAAAACAATCCCCCTATTCTTATAATGATTGTCTATGCCGTTTTATTAAAGATGTTCAGTGTGTTGCTACTGACAATGGTTCCTGGCAGCTGGTTCCAGTGTTCTACTACCCTGTTGGTGAAGAAAGACTGTCTTAACCTTGTCCTGCTGTGATTAACTTTAATTTTGAATTGATGACCTCTAATTGCATCATTTCTGTTAAATTCAAACATTTCCCTGAGATATCCCTGTTCCTGACCATGAACAAATTTAAAAACCTCGATGAGATCTCCTCTCAGCCTTCTATATCTAAGTGAAAACATGTTCAATTTCTTCAGTCTTTCCTCATATTCCAGGTTGCCTATACCATTAACCATTTTTGTTGCCCTCTTTTGTACTCTCTCTAAAAGCCAACAATCTTTCTCATAACTAGGGGACCAAGCTTGGACACAGTATTCCAAATGTGGCCTGACATATGCACAGTAAAGCTTCCTGATGACCTCCTCACTTTTGTATGACACATTCCTCTGTATTGCCCCAAGCATTCTTAGTGCCTTCTTCCTGGCTTCTTTGGTCTGTTCTGATAGCCCCAATTTTTTGTTCAAAATAACACCTAAGTCCTTCTCCTGCTGAGTCACAGATAGTACTTGGCCACCCATCAAGTATGGAGCCTTCATATGCTGCCTACCTACATGCATGACTTTGCACTTGTCAAAATTAAACTTCATTTGCCATTTTTCGGACCACTTCACTAGCTCGTCTAAGTCTTTCTGCAGCAAAACCTGCTCATTTTGCCCTGCTATTGCCCTAAAGATCTTCAAATCATCCGCAAATTTCAAAACCTTACTGCTTAGGCCACATTCAATGCTATTCACATATATAATGAACAATAGTGGCCCCAGTACCGACCCCTGGGGGACTCCACTAAGAACATTTTGCCATGATGACTTTGTACCATTTAGCATCACTCTCTGCTGTCTATCTGAAAGCCACAACTCTATCCATTTTAGGATGCTACCTGCAATACCATGGACCTGAAGCTGCATCATTAACCGTTTATGGGGTACCTTGTCAAAGGCCTTACTAAAGTCAAGATATGCTACATCAACCTGATTTCCCTGATCAAATTGTTCTGTAGCAAAATTCAAAAAGTCCAAGAGATTTGTGAGGCACGATCGCCCTTTTCTAAAGCCGTGTTGAGTATCTTGAATCAATCTGTTTCCTTCCAGAAAACTAACTATTCTATCCTTGATAATTGATTCGAGTACCTTGCAGACTAGGGATGTGAGGCTTACTGGCCTATAGTTGTCAACTTTCCCTCTTTCTCCTTTCTTGAAAATAGGAACTACATTTGCCCTTTTCCAATCTGTTGGAATTTCATTTTGCGAAACTGATCTACAAAATATTATACTAAGTGGAATTGCCACTTCCTTTTCAGCTTCCCGCAATACCCTAGCATAAATTCCATCGGGTCCTGCTGCCTTGTTTGTCTTTATTTTTCTGATATAATTGAAAACAATATCACTATCAATGAAATCAACATCGTGTATCTGATCACCTGTCACTGAACTGTGGTTCACGGTTGGCAGATTAGTCACATCCTCCACTGTAAACACTGATTTAAACTGCTTGCTCAGCTCCTCAACCATCTCACTATCCTCACTCAATATAGGCCCATTTACATTCAGTGGACCAATTGTGCTTGAAACTTTACTTAGCTTGTAGAAACTAAAGAACTTTTTACTGTCCCCATTACAGTTCCTAGCCAAATCCAATTCTTTTGCTCGCTTTGCTGCTCTGATTTTCTGCTTCACAGCGTCTCTAGATTTTTGATACGACCTTAGATTTACGATATTTGAAGCCTCCTTAAATACTATAAATGCACCTTTCTTAGCCTGAATTGCTTTCATCACATCTGGTGTAAGCCATGCTGGCTTTCCTACCCTTCTTTTGTGCCTTTACTTTTGGGGGACATGTCTAATCTGAATTTCCCTCAAGTAGGATTTGAACTTTTCCCACATTTCACAGGCATTTAAATCAAAGAATTCTTCTTCCCATTTTATGGCATTTAAAGCCTCTCTCATGCAGGCAAAGTCTGCCCTGTTAAAATTTGGAATATTTGCCAAATTATCCTTGATTGTCCCTGATACCTGTGCCTAATGACAATGACATAAAGACATGTGCCTAATGTATTGTTAGTGATCCCGATTTGCACGAAGTTAAGATGTCCCCATATAAGAACGACTATTTTTTCGGCGGGGCCCTTTTCTAGGGTTTCTGTTTTTAAATCGAGACTAAGAATGCAAGCGTTCGGCCCCTGCAGAGGGTTGGAAATCGCAGAGTTCACGATTTAAACGTTCTAGCACACTTTGAGGGACATGGCGCCAATTTAAGCGACTTTCGACATGTTTTAGGGTCCCAGCAACCATTAAGGGCACTCGGTACGCCTATATGAGCCCCAGTGCACTAGAGGGACCTTAGCGGGCTAATTGATGCTCCCCAGTGGCGCGCGGACCATTCACACCAGGAGGAAGCAAGCTGAATTTCAGGAGGAAGTCAGAAGGAATTTAAAAAGTGCCCTGATTGCGACCACTGCTGTCTCAGAGGGTCCATTTTTTCTTACAATGATTAGTGACAACTTAATTTTTCGGTGGATGGGGCCAAACACACCGCCATCGTCTCTAAGTCATCGAAGTCATTATTGGGGGGCACCGGTGCGATTTTTATGTTCTTGCTCGAATTGCAGGCCTCGATTCATTTATTTGGGGTCAGAAAGAGGTTGTTGTTTTTCCGCCATTTATTCTGGTCCCAGTGCGAATTTCGGACCACGGTGGTAGTTTTCAGACCCTGCTGCACATATATGAGGATCTCGACGTCACTTTTCATATTGCCCAGACGTTAATTGTTTAGGACCCAGTGATTTTTGGTTGGTTGGTTGGTTATTGGTTTTACGACACGTCGACCGTTGAGTCATATAGCGTCGCCAATCTCTCACGCCGATTGGTCGCGGGCGAAGAGTAGCGACAGGTGAGATTCGAACCCACAATCTTTCGATTGTGAGACGAGCGTCTTACCCCTAGACCACTCGTCCCCGCAGTGATCTTTTTTTTACCTCGGCACGATGTTCGGACGTCTGTGCGAATTTTCGAAGCGACGCTTTTTATTTGGGGCCTCGAGGCCAATTTGCTGGCTTCAGCGGGAATGTTGGGTACCAAGGGCGATTTCGGGGACTTCTGGTGCGATTTTTACGGCTCTGTACGTGTTCCCATGGCCCCACCGTATTTATTTGTGGCCACTCTGCGGATTATTGTGGCCAGATGGGAATTTTGTGAACCTCAGCACGATTTTCTGGACCCAGGCGCAATTTTACCGAACTCCGACGCGATTGTTTGGGGTTCTCATCACTTATCAGGAGCCCCAGTTGTCACTGGGCCCCAGCGAGTACAGAAAACTAAATTTCGGTGCGTGAACCGCGCCGAAATGGGAACCCTCTGGCACACCGGGGAGCTATATCCCACTGATGCCCACCCCATGTTTGCACTACTGACAGGTGCTATAAACATACTCAGTCACAATGCCATAATGCGATTCTAGTTGCATACGTCGAGGATTTTAGAGAAATTGGGTAGATAGGACTGTAAATAATTTATATGAGAAATTGAGTAGCATGAAAACTTCGGGGATGCCTACACGGAATGCCTTTTTCCAATGGATTCCTTCACATCATTCCACACAAGACTCCGATTTCAAACAATTCTTACTGGACATACAATGTTCATTGGTTGGAAGAAATTGAGCGGCCGCGAACTCCATTCCATGTCTGAGTTTGAAAAATGAATATGCTCCGACTCTAAAGTAACTCTTTTGGCTCTACTTTCTACTTCCGGATCAAAGGTCATCCGGGAATAGTGATTCTTGAGCACGTATTCGGCGGCACCAGACTGATTTCATCCTTGGCCACCATGCCAGCTGGAGATCGCATTTTATCATCATTTGATTATTTATTCGGCTAAGCTAAATACCAGAAGTACGGAACAGTTGTCACACGTCAGCTTCCTGCGTTTAAGATGATTGTTGTTTGGAAGGACAATTGCCATATTAACCTCGCCGCAGCACTATGAACTTCTGATAGTTCCACAGGCCCTGCAATCACGTTGATAGAAAGAGTTGCAATCAAGATCAGCATCGGTACCACCAACCTGGACTTCTTCCTTCGTACACACTTCTGATACAACCTTGCAATGTCACAGAACAAAGGTCTACTCGTCGCAGACGGTGAGGTAGTCACCCTGGCAGAGGGCCCAGTTGACGACGTGGTGGATGTAGTTCTCCTCGACACTGCCGCGCAGCAGGTGGGCGCCAGGACCGCGAGCGAAGATGCCCACGTCATCTCCTCCATGGGTCTCCTTGGGCAGGTAGATACCGGCCACCTGCTTGTAGTGCGGATCACGCCACTGGGCGTCCGGGCCAGTCTCCGTCAGACCGGTGCGCTTGGCGATAAACTCTTCCTCGGTGCGGGCACCTCCGGGGCCGTTCTGGTAGGACAGAATCGAGTAAGGCAGACTTGGAGGCGGACCGCCCTTCTGCATACCGCCGGCAAGGAACGAGGCAGGGCCGAACATGTCCAGCTCACGCTGCGGGTATCCATTGATTATGAAGGTGTGAGCATGATCGGAGGAAACCACAATCAGAGTGTCCTCGATGTCGGTGTTGTCCACGGCGTACTGGACGACCTCCTCCAGCTCAATGGTTTCGTCGATGGCTGTGTAGGCGTTGCCGTAGTGGTGACCGTGGTCAATCTTGGCGCCCTCCACGAACATGACAAAGCCGTTCGGTCCGCGCTTCAGGATTTCCAGAGCCTTCTTCACCATTTCGGTGAGGCTGACGTCATCAAGAGTCTGGAAGGCGCGGTACTGCATGTGGCTACGGCTGAACAGGCCCAGGACGTAATCGGCGGAGGTAGCGTCGAAGTTGTTGAGCTCATCCTTAGTGGTGAGGTATGCATACGTGCGTCCCAGGGAGGCCTGCTTGTCCTTCCATTCCTGGATCAGGTCACGACCATCCAGACGGGAACCACCCTCGACCTCCTTGGGCGTGAACTTACCCCAGCCGCCACCGAAAGCGACGTTGATGTCGATACCCTCACGCTCAACGAACTGGGTGGAGAGATCCTTCATGGTGTTCTTGCAGGAGTCTTGCACGGGACCGGTCATCCAGGCCATGGCTTCGAAGTCAGCGTCCGACTCCCAAGTGCGGTATGCGGTGTGGCCGAACGTGGCAGCGGGCGAGGCGTGAGTGATACGGGCGGTGGACACCAGACCAGCCCACTTACCGGCCTCAACTCCGTATCGGAGGATTGACTTTGGGGAAGAGTTCTCGTTCACGACGTCGCAGTTCCAGATAAGGACAGAACAGTCAACACCGACCGTGAGGAAGTTGCCCTTGGCGCCGGTCAGGTAGGCGGTGGCGGTGGACGCGGAATCGGCGGTCCAGCGGTCACAGTTGTACGTCTTGGACAGACCAGTGTAGGGGAACTTCTCCCAGGACAGCATGGTGTGCTCGGGCACATCGGCACCGTGCAGCAGACCCTTCTGCTTCCTCGCGGCGGCCAGCGTGTGGATGGACATGCCGTCTCCGATGAAGAGGATGGCATTCTTGGCCTGCTTGTGGTACACCTGGTCGGTGAGCTTCTCGGCGATGATTTCTTGGGCCATGCTCTTCCAGAAAGCCGAGTCCAGAGCCTTACCGGAGCGGGAGAGAGAACCTCCCTTTCCGAGTCCCATCTTGGCCTGCACTTCCTGGTAGGAGGATCCCCACGCCTCGTGCATCTGTAGCTCGTCCTCGTCCTCGACCCTGGAGTCGAGTGGCACGGAGGCCACGAGGCTGAGCAGACAGAGGGCCACGAGCAACTTCATGGTGGAGTTCTGTCGTCCAACGAGCGATCAGACGATGATGCCCAGCTCTGCCTGTGGTCCCGTTTTATACCGGCCGGTAACCAGCTCCACGGTGCAGCTGCATGTAATTAACAACAGCGGCCGCCTCACAGGTCACATGTGGTTCCCGTGCAGGTCAAGTTGGATGCACGTGTGACCACCAGACACCGAAGATTACTAGACAATTATCCATGGGCGCCATGTTTACCTGAGGTAAATTTCGATGGCACAAGTGTACGGCACCGTGGTCAGGGCAGTCGCCGGCTGTTGGTATTGAACGCATGCTTACCGATATATATGAAATAGAGCAAGACACGGATTGGATATATCAACGGATATCCATTTGGTATGGATAACGGGGCGAATTGGATAGACTTTGGCTAACATAAATGGGTACGGATTAGAGAAAGGATTGAGACCTCAATTTATTGCGCAATGAAGAGAATTGCCAAAATAATGTTGATTACTTCTGTTCTCCACCCAAAACTTTTATTAATAAAAGATGGGATTATCTGATGCTGGTAGGTTTTACGAAAAAATGTCTCAACAATGTGTTGAATATGAAAGATGTAAATACATGAATGTATAAAGGAAATCACCAATTAAGCATTAATTGTCACACACACGCTTCTCGGCGCAAACAATGCCAAGCATGTCTATATGCATGTGCTCAATGCACTCAACTGTCTCTCAATTTCCAGCCAGCAACAGGTTCAATCCATTTGACTGCAATCACATCTGCATCAATGGGCGTGTGCACACACCACCAATAACTGCATTTAGGAAGCCGCCCATCCAACCTGTGCCTTCATTCTTCGCTAGATTGGTGCCTAGGTAGGTACCTACATACCCATTATTCACACGTTAATGTGGTGAACCCCAGTTCGGTCCCTCAGGTGAAACGAGCCAAATTGTCCAAATTAGCCAAATTAGCGAGCCGTTAGCTTAAGATCTGCCGGCAGATTAAAGAGTTGAAAAATAGGCTGCATGCAGTGTAGTTGTTATTGTTGAGGGAAGCAATGCCACTGGCTTCCTTGACGTTCTAAACCGAACTTATAAAATGATACACTGAACCATCACATGACAACACATTCTGCGCATGGCAGGTAGCTGTCGCGATTATATGCACGAGGTGGAGGGAAAGAAGGTGGCTGTAAATCCAGATTTCCTTCAAAATTATTTGAACTAGTACATGGACATCTGTCGTTTTACTGCGATAGAAAATAGCATGGCATTTGCATATAGTATTCAAGTATGCAAGTTGATAGAGAAAAGCATTGGTAGTAGGAACCCACTTTCAAGTTGAATTTCGTGAACTATGGGATAACTATGGAAACATTATGAACTATCCCATATAACTATGGGAACATTATGCCTTACAGTCATTAGATAAAAGCATATTTGCTTATGGTTTGCTACTGAATAGAACGTTCTTTCTTTTCTCCAACATGAGGAGTGTTTGTGCATGCAAACATGTGCGTCATATATGTCATATATCTTGGCGTGCTTTTGTTTTTATTCCTGATGGAAAATCGGAACTAAGAATATGCTACCATACAACTTGTCCAATACCATAATCTGGACAAATTTGACGCAGTCGCAGTTAAGCAGAGAAGGTTATTAGCAGTAAAGCAGCTCCGAGTAGCAGCAGCATAGGCCACGTGGCTGGCTCAATTTAATTGGAAAGATGGATCAAAGCAGGGTATTTACTGCCTAAAACCGACGCTAAATGCGAATTTCATAGGCAGCCGAAATTTGGACAGTAGGTGTTATGAGCAATGCCGTGGGCATACGCCACTTCAGAAGAAAAGCTCATTACCATTACTGGTAATGTTTTGTTGTGCCATTAATTATTAATGGTACGTTGAACATGTAGAAACATACATGCTCAACATAGATAGTTCAATCTATTACTGTGCTTCGTTGAGCAGTGTGCCATTTTCTAGCTAGGTGCCTAGATGGACACTGCAAGGCATACCTACTCCGGTGGCGGAACCTATGGGTTCTGTGGCTAGGTGAGCCGAAAGCCTGAGAAGTCTCGCCAGACCCGAGAAACGACCCAAGTTCCGGAAATTTTAGAAGTGGTCGAAAAACGGCACCAGAACCCCCACCCCCTCCTCCCCACACACACAAAAAATCGCGCTGGGTCCCAAAAATCCGTCAGAGACCACTAAAATCGCGTGCATGGTCTCATATAGAAAGATGAATATTCATAAGCCTGTGCATACCTCAGCATAAATAAATCCGCAAACATAGAGAAAACAAGGAACACCCTCATTCACACCATACAAATAAAACACGTGCAACAAGCACGGAATCAAAGCCATCCATGCATCATAATCCATGCATCAGAAGCATAAAAACAACACAAAACAAGAAGAAGCAAGCAACAACAAAAAGCTCAGACACTCGGAGAACAAGGCAACTAAGCGGCCAAATGAAGGATGAAATGAATCGTCAACATCAATAGGAAGATACGAGGATATGCGGATGAGGAAAACAAGATAAGGAATATCGCAAAAAAAATAATGGTGAAGCAGCAAATAATTATACACTTAGAGAGCAAATGAATGAAGAAAAACATGAAATGAAGAGCTAGATAGTAGGGAACATCACCACTAGAAACAAGATATTCCAGAATGTAAAGAAGGTATTCATGTACAATTTTTTACCTATCAAACTATAACTGGGATTTTATAATAATGCAAGGCAATTAATGAGCAGTGTCAATATTTGTTAAGTTGTTGCATCAAACCTATTTTATGCCTAAATGATCAACCCAAATATATCACATCAAGATGCCATGTCAGAACATTCGAGCTTGCTACCTCAGGTTAGATCATGTGAAATATGATCGTCTATACTGAGTGCCTAACCAGCGACGAAATTCATGCCATAGTCGGCATGCAATAATTATCATCAATATTAATTATCCTATTCCTGGTGCATATTCCGACCAGTATCGAGAGTAGATATTAAATAAATTCCCAAGTAGTCGGACGAAAGTACTTACGCACAGCTTAATGTTTGCATCACTTAAAGCATATGTGAGTCAATTTCCAGCACGGTGTATGTTAATAGCCAAACAATTAGTGGTGTCGCCTACGTACTTGTGCGCTGTAGTTTCCAGAGAGTGACGTAGCAACGTCAACGCAAGGTTGTCTTTCCATGCTATGTCCTCTGGTCATTTTAACTGATTGCACTGGAACCTGCTTTCTTACGCTCACCATTACATTCCTTCTCTATGAGTACCCAGACACATCCGTTATTTTCGAACAACTGAAGCAAATGGCATACATTCATTATCTCACCGCAGCCGATGTGTTTATGGAACACTTAAAATCATGGTCGGGTCGCGTTCTGCCATCTGTGTTGGAGTCTGGCGCAGATTAGCACCAACCGCCGACCAGCCGATTAAGCACTCATCTATTATTATGCCACATCGACATATGTGAGCCATTACAGTAACCGAGTATAAAATATCGTGTGGTCGGAGAATCGACACAACCTCACCTCAGCAGTGGGACAGCGGCCAACTGCCTGCACTAACAACATGAAGCTCCTTGTGGCCGCCTGCCTGGTGGCGCTCGCCGTCGCCGTGCCTCTCGACTCCCGAGTCGAAGACCAGGACGAGCTGGAGATGCACGAGATGAACGCACCCACCTACCTGGAGGCTCAGGAGAAGGCTGGTCTCGGAGCTGACCGCGCCACGAGCCTGTCCCGCTCCGGGAAGGTGCTGGACCAGGCTTTCTGGAAGGGCATTGCCCAGGACATCCTCAGGACGAAGCTGGCCGATCCCGTGTACAACCATCAGGCGAAGAACGCTGTCCTCTTCATCGGCGACGGTATGTCCATCGCTACCCTGGCCGCTGCCCGGAAGCTCAAGGGTCTGGCCAACGGAGCCGATGTGCCCGAGCACTCCATGCTGTCCTGGGAGACTTTCCCCTACCTAGGTCTGTCTAAGACGTACAACTGTGACCGCTGGACCGCAGACTCCGCCTCCACCGCCACTGCCTACTTGACCGGCACCAAGGGTAACTTCCTGACGGTCGGTGTCGACTGCGCTGTCCTAATCTGGAACTGTGACGCCGTCAACGAGAGCACCTCCCCCAAGTCGATCCTCCGCTACGGAGTTGAGGCCGGTAAGTGGGTCGGTCTGGTGTCCACCGCCCGTATCACGCACGCCTCGCCCGCTGCCACCTTCGGCCACACCGCATACCGCACCTGGGAGTCGGACGCCGACTTCGAAGCCATGGCTTGGATGACAGGCCCCGTCCAGGATTCTTGCACGAACGTCATGAAGGATCTGTCCACCCAGTTTGTTGAGCGTGAAGGTATCGATATCAACGTTGCCTTCGGAGGCGGCTGGGGTAAGTTCACGCCCAAGGAGGTCGAGGGTGGCGCCCGTCTGGATGGCCGCGATCTGATCCAGGAGTGGAAGGACAATCAGGCCTCTCTGGGACGGACGTATGCCTACCTCACCACTAAGGATGAGCTGAACAACTTCGACGCCGCCTCTGCCGACTATGTGCTGGGTCTGTTCAGCCGCAGCCACATGCAGTACCGCGCCTTCCAGACTCCCGATGACGTCAGCCTCACCGAGATGGTGAAGAAGGCTCTGGAGATCCTGAAGCGTGGACCCAATGGTTTCGTCATGTTCGTGGAGGGCGCCAAGATCGATCACGGTCACCACTACGGCAACGCGTACACGGCCATCGACGAGACTATCGAGCTTGAGGAGGTCGTCCAGCACGTGATGGACAACACCGACGAGACGGAAACTCTCATTGTCGTCTCCTCGGACCACTCGCACACCTTTTCCATCAACGGCTACCCGGAGCGTGGACTGGACATGTTCGGCCCAGCCTCTTTCCTCGCCGGCGGCATGCAGAAGGGTGGACCTCCGCCCAAGCTGCCCTACCCGATCATGCAGTACGCCAACGGTCCGGGCGGCAGCGAGGTCTGGTCCGAGTTCGAGGCCAAGCGGGCTCGCCTCGCCGACACCAGCCCGACTGCCGAGTGGCGCGACCCGCACTACAAGCAGGTGGCCGGCATCTACCTGCCCAAGGAGACCCACGGCGGCGAGGATGTGGGCATCTTCGCTCGTGGCCCCGGCGCCCACCTGCTGCGTGGCAGTCTGGAGGAGAACGTCATTCACCACGTCATCAACTACGCTCTCTGCCAGGGAGAATACGCTACCATCTGCGACAAGAAGTAGAGTTCGCTTTAAAATGTGCTGCCACTGGCAGTATGCAACATCCAGTGGTTTGTGCGTAAGTGCTAGATATCGTTCCACTGCTGCTACAGAGTCCATTCATGTGTGTATCCAAATGTCTTGACTATGGAGGAAAGCTGGGAATGGTTCGATGCTTAAAGCGAGAAATAAACGATGGTCATGCATTTTACGATATTTCGGTCGGTTTTGGGCCTGGCGGGTGTATATTTAGGAGCAATTCAAACCACAAGTGAAGGTTGATGTCACGAGGTGGTGCTTCGGCATTTTCTCGTTCTATATGAATGCAGACGGGTGACGTCATGGTCCCGCGCGTCGCCTTGGTGACGCGTGCATTCCCATTGGCTTGTTGGTTTCGCGCCGAAACACCCCGTTCGCGGGGAGAGTGAGAATAAAGCTGGCCGAGGGCGGACATGCGGTCCGCCCGCGCGGGGTGAACTTGAAATCGGTCATACGTGTTTGGAATTTGGACCCAGCGACTACATTGGCGGCGGCGGTGGGATTGACAGCTTTCGGATCGTCTGACTCGCACGACGGGAGCCAGACGACTCGATTGAGTGTTGTGGCGGACTGAGGAGTGGAGGATTTGAGTCGTCGGAATCCTGTCGTAACGGTGTGTAGTGACACTTATGACTTGACTCGGTGCGACGCGCGAGTACAGCCACTTATACAGAATGATGGCGTGCAAGAAATGAGTTGGGGAGTCGCAAACAAGATGAACGGCCATGGGAAGATGGCGGCCCGTCCGGATAAAGAGTCGGGTGATGGTGCTTCTGTCGCCTAGCAACGGTAGACTGCAGCAAAGCACCTTCAGTGTTCGTTGCGCGGCAGCAGACGGGGGTCGCGAAGGTGCACGGCCATGGCAAAATGGCGACCCGGCCAGGTAAAGTTGGGTGAGGGTGCTGCTGTCGCCTAGCAACGGTAGAATGCAGCAAAGCCCTTCAGTGCTCGTTGCGCGGCAGCTGACGAGTCGCGAAGAATGTGCACGGCCATGGCAAGATGGCGACCCGGCCAGGTAGAGTCGGGTGAGGGTGCTGCTGTCGCCTAGCAACGGCAGGCTGCAGCATGGCGCCCCCAGTGCTCGTCTACACGCCAGCTGACGGAGACATGACTCGTCGCTAGCAACGGGCGATTCTCAGCGTCGTTACCGTGAGTGCCTTGTCAAGGCGAAGCATACATGTTCAATGAGGCGTGTGGCATGATGCGGTCCAGCCAGATGCGTTTGGATATTGGAAGTGTCGAGTGATGAGTTATAAGCCGTGTTCACAAGTCTGTCTGGTTGAAGCCCAGTAGGTACTAGCAGAATGGAGCTCAGATTTGCGATGGTTGGTATGCCAAGTTTCGATGGAGATGGCTCGGTGCAGATACTTTTAGACGACTATGAGAGGAGGGTAGCCGAACTAGAGCTCCGAGTTCAGACTAGAATCAGGTCTAGTGGACCTGTGCGTAGGCCACGAAAGTGTTACGCCTGTGGCCAGCCTGGTCACATGAGGTATAACTGTGACAAGCGAGATGTTAGGTGCCCGAAGTGCGGCTGCCAGGAACGCGTTCCGGAAGTGTGTGGGAGGTATTCGGGAAACTCGCGGGTCCACCCGAGGGGCTATGGGGGACCCGGACCCAGTCAAAGGCCGTGAGGAGTAAGCTGGGAGGATGTGATCTGGGAAGGGACAAAGGGACCTGGAGAGAAACCGAGTGAGTGAGGTCAATTACTGGATACGTCTGCACGGGAGCAGACAGGCGATTCTAGTGCATTATAACAGGCTGCAACCAACGACCGCTCAGGTGACCAGGGATGCAGTGCCTGGATGTACAGCTGGCGTAACAGACACGCCAGCAGGACGTGGCTTGAGCGTGGATGATGAGAGACAGGGCTTCGGTGAACCGCTCGCCCCGGCGTCCGGGGTTGGGTCATCGGCACCACCCGTTCGATGTGGCATATTCCGTCTTGGCGTGCTGGAATCTGGAGGCGCAGGGGGTTCACGTCCTTCCTCCGGAAGCACCGCTCTCGGAACTCGCTTCGTTGGGGAAAGTGGGGATCTCGGCGCGGATGCGTTAGCGGCTGGTGGTGCCGACAGTAACAGCGGCGATCTGGGTCCCACCCAAGCAACTTCCGTTCTGAGGGAAGAAGGGGATGGGTGCCCCGCTGTCAGGAGATAACCGGCGTTGATGGGCACTGCGGTTAGCTTAGGAATAGAATGCCATAATGTCCCATCCGTGGAGGGAGTGGGGTCAGAGACAGATGAACCCGGGCCTGGACTTCCCCCGAGTGTACCGCCGACTATGTTGCGACGATCGAGTCGGGTTAAGCGGGCTCCTGGCTTGGTGTTAGAATAGTCGTTAGTTACAGTGTAAGCATTTGTGATGTGAGCACCTGGTTGTGCTATGTTAGACTAAGATGCTTGTGTACGAATTGTTAGAACAGCCGCTGGTTACAGTGTAAAACGTGCGTGATGTGAGCACTTGGTTGCGCGATGTTAGAATAAGATGCTAGTGTACCAATTGTTATAACTAGCGTCGTGCGGAAAATGAGGATCCCGCCGGGGATGCGTTAGTGGATGGGCGGTTTGTTTCGGGTCTACACCACATTGTGAAACTGTGTAATGTCTGTGCGGATTGTGGAACGCTTCAGTCGTTGGGGCGCCTATGGCGAGTGCTAGATGCCTTGTGCTGAAATTTAGTGCGTACCCTATTAAGACTTGCGACGGTTTTGCGCAGTCGTGACATCAGTCTTTGTGTTGCGGATAAACCCGTTGCCATGCTGCTGACGACCACTTGTGGCGATAGTTCGAACAGCGTGGCGATACATCGTGTGCCATTTCGCTCCGGTGTCATGTCTTGGTCGTGAGCGTTGAGTGCGTGTGCACTCCTTTTTTCAAGGTTTATAGGGTGTAGACGGGTGACGTCATGGTCCCGCGCGTCGCCTTGGTGACGCGTGCCTTGCCATTGGCTTGTTGGTTTCGCGCCGAAACACCCCGGCCGCGGGGAGAGTGAGAATAAAGCTGGCCGGGGGCGGACGTGCGGCCCGCCCGCGCGGTGTAAACTTGAAATCGGTCATACGTGTTTGGAATTCGGACCCAGCGACTACATGAACACCGTGTCGGCTTTATCATAAGGTAGCATTACAACTACATGGAATGAAACAGAAAGCAAATTAAAATCAGCAGCTGATTAGCATTACTCTTGTTACGATACATTTACCAATTGTCCGAAACGTTTTGAATAATGTCTGACCATGTTTTCCTCGGCAATGTCTGACTGGAAGAATATAAGATTCAATTCCAGCCAAGTCGTAGCATTCACACATATTTTGTGTGATAGAATCGACACATTTTGTGTCGATTCAGTGTATTCTGGATGTATGTGCATCCACAAGGACAGCCAAATAAATCGATGACGCTTCACTTCGGTGCAGCCTTGGGTGAGAAACTTAAAGCACTGGCATATACATACATGCAATAGTTGCGTAGGACTGGTTCCCTGGAAACCGTAGTCTCAACAAAAAGAGAAGGAAAAGTATCGGCACAATCGTTATCATTGTCTTTCAAAGTTTTGGGATGCTATTGCAGCTCATCTAGCTTCACTGAGTTTACACTTCCCTGACTTAACTCAATTATATCTTCTGTCTACGGAACTATCAGACACGGTGTTGATTTGGCACCTTTTGTGACCATGGTGACCTTTTGTGACCAAAAATGACATCCTCCCCTCCTCATTTATTGTGGAATCCTTTGAGTGGACCCCCAATCGAATTCTGCTCTTAGATACCCCTGTATCCGGGCTCCAATAGGTAGCGCATTCGCAATGCATTTGTGGTGTTAGCTTCAGACCCATCAGGTAATAACATGACTCGAAATAATTCTACGAACCTCTCCAAAGCAACACTAAACATAATTTCAGACGCTATGCCACATATGCTGAACATGAAATCAGGAGGTTCGCTGCAGAGGTAGAGTCTCGCATACTGTGCATGGCTGTGTAAATGCACAATGATTCTATAGTTATGACTCGCACACACACATACACACATATGCATATATACATATATATATATATATATATATATATATATATATATATATATATATATATATATATATATATATATATATATATATATATATATATATATATATATATATATATATATATATATATATATATATATATATATATATATATATATATATATATATATGTATATATGCCCGTTAAGATTTCCAGGAAATTGACCTCAACATGCGGTCAAGAAAGCATTTCACGTCCGCCTCCTTCAGGTTTCATTCCGTTTCAATCTGAGCCGAGGCGGATTCCGCTCCTCTATATCGCTCGCCATTCCCGAATCATTCCAGTCATGGAGCTAAAACTTGATAATGGTTCCACGTGGTTTTTGGCCATAATCAAGCAATACAATGAACAATGATGGCCTACTTTGGAATATCTGAGCAGGATATTTTCGGGAAGCACATACGATAAATATGTGACACATAAAATACACTGCATGCAGACGGGGTCACGCAGGAACATTCAGAGCCCCAGCTAACCTTGTGTAGGTTCGATGCAGAATAGATGTTCTGATTCCAAGCAGAGTACATCTGAAGTCGGAGACTCCTGCACGTCTACACCTCCGAAATCAATCAGGAATAACCAATATCTTTCCGAAGTACAAATGGACGCCGCAAAATTCTGATGTGTTATTTTGGTTCTAAGTGACAGTTGAAAAGTACTTTTTATGCTACTCATGTATTCCGATTTGAATTCCTCGTTACCGATAGCAGGGGCGCATCTGGGATAATGTGACGTGGGGCTAATGTATTGTTAGTACCGAAATAATAACGATTATTTGTCCGCGGGGCCCTTTTCTAAGGTTTCGGTTTTTTATTCGGGACTAAATATGTACGCGTTCGGTCCCTGCAGAGGGATGGGAAACACAAGGTTCACGATTTAGATGCTTTAGCAGACTTTGGGGGATTAGCGTCATCCTAAGCGACTCTCCACATGCTTCAGGGTTCCCAGAAACCTTTAAGGGCCCTCGGTTCGCCTATGTGAGCCCCGGTGCACCAGAGAGACCTTAGCGCGCTAATTGATGCTCCCAAGTGGCGCGCGGACGATTCGCAACAGGACGAAACAAACTGAATTTCAAGTGGCCATCTACCCGCATTTAAAATGTACCCTGATTGCAACCACTGTTGTTTCAGATGGGCTCTTTTTTCTTGCAATGGTTAGTGACAACTTAATTTTCCTGTGTAGAGTGCACAACACAGCGCATTCCTTTATATGTCAACGGATTTCAGCCTCTTCTCCACTCCGGCTGGAAGTTTTTCGCAACTTTTTCTTCGGAGCCCCGGTTCCATTTTCCGGGCCGCCGACGGAATTTTGTTTGGCCCCCGACGCGAATGTTGGGGCCCCACGTAATCTCGCCGGATGTCAGCACATTTTCTCTATACCTCCGCGATATTTGGGCGCCGATGGCGAGATTCGTTTGCTTCGTAGCAATTTTGCGGACTCTGATTTATTTTACGTCGTCCTTGCTTAAGTTGGCGGTGTTCCGGTTTGAGTTTTGGACCACGGCGATAGTTTTCAGGCCCCGCTGTACACATTTTGGGCTCTCCACTCCAATTTTCGTACGGCCTAGACATGAATTGTTAAGGACCCAGTGCGATATTTGGGTGTTCAGCGCGATTTTTTTGGGCGCCGATTAGAGTTTTCAGGGCCCCGCTGTGGTTAGTTTGGGCTACAACGGCAAGTTGTGGGCCCCAGCCAGATTTTTTTGCGACCTCGGCACGATGTCCGGAAGTCGGTGCCAATTTTCGAAGCCGCGCTGGTTATTTGGGGACTTTAGGCCAATTTGCGGGATTTTGGGGCGATAATTTTGGGGCCCAAGTGATATTTTGAGGGCTTCTGTTGCGATTTTCGCCCACTGTTTCCTGTAGCCTCGCTGTATTTATTTGAGGTCACTGCGCGGGTTTTTGTTGTGGCCTGATGGGAATTTTGGGGTCCTCAGCACGATTTTTCCGGAGCCCGACGCAGATTTTCCGAACTCCGTCAATGATTCTTTGGGGTTCTCACCACCTATCATGGGCCCGAGTTGTCACTGGTCCCCAGCGAGTACAGAAAACTAAATTTCGGCGTGTGAAGCGCGCCGAAATCTGACACCCATGTGACACGCCCTGGGGCTAAAGCCCACTTAGCCTCACCCCATGGTTGCACTACTGACTAGTGCTATAGACATACTCAGTCGCGGTGCCGTAATACGATTCTAGTTACATACGGGGAAGATTCTAGATATATTTGGTCCCGTGAAAACTTCGAGGATGCCCACGTGCAGTGTTTTTCTAATGGTTCTCCTTCCATCATCCCACACAAGCCTTCGATATAAAGCAATCCTAGCTGTACATACAATTCGCATAGGGGCGATAATTATCCAAGGAGCGCGAATTTCTTTCCATGTCTGACTTTCAAGAAGGGATGTATCGGAATACGCACCGACTCTAAAGTTGCTCTTTTTGGCCCTACTTTCTACTTACGGAGCACACACGTCATCCGGAAATATTATTTCTTGTTGGTGTATCGGTGGCACCAAACTGGTTTCATGCTTGGCCATCATGCCAGCTGGAGATCGGAATTTATCGTCATTTGTTTATTTATTCGGCTGAGCCAAAAACCAGAAGTACGGAACAGTTATCACACATCAGCTTCCTGCGTGCAAGATGAGTGTTGACTGGAACGACCATTGCCATATTCACCTGGTTGCAGCACAATGAACTTACAGTAGTTCCACAGGCCCTGCAATCACGCTGATAGAACGAGTTGCAATCAAGATCAGCATCGGTGCCACCAACCTGAACTTGTTCATTCTCACATATTTATGATACAACCTTGGAATGTCACATAACAAAGGTCTACTCGTCGCAGACGGTGAGGTAGTCACCCTGGCAGAGGGCCCAGTTGACGACGTGGTGGATGTAGTTCTCCTCGACACTGCCGCGCAGCAGGTGGGCGCCGGGACCGCGAGCGAAGATGCCGACGTCATCTCCTCCATGTGTCTCCTTGGGCAGGTAGATGCCGGCCACCTGCTTGTAGTGCGGATCACGCCACTGGGCGTCCGGGCCAGTCTCCGTCAGACCGGTGCGCTTGGCGATAAACTCCTCTTCGTTGCGGGCACCTCCGGGGCCGTTCTGGTAAGACAGGATAGAGTAAGGCAGGCTGGGAGGCGGGCCACCCTTCTGCATACCACCGGCAAGGAACGAGGCAGGGCCGAACATGTCCAGCTCACGCTGTGGGTATCCGTTGATGATGAAGGTGTGCGCGTGATCGGAGGAAACCACGATTAGAGTGTCCTCGATGTCGGTGTTGTCCACCGCGTACTGGACGACCTCCTCCAGCTCAATGGTCTCGTCGATGGCCGTATAGGCGTTGCCGTAGTGGTGACCGTGGTCAATCTTGGCGCCCTCCACGAACATGACGAAGCCGTTCGGTCCGCGCTTCAGGATTTCCAGAGCCTTCTTCACCATCTCGGTGAGGCTGACGTCTTCAGGAGTCTGGAAGGCGCGGTACTGCATGTGGCTACGGCTGAACAGGCCCAGGACGTAATCGGCGGAGGTAGCGTCGAAGTTGTTGAGCTCATCCTTAGTGGTGAGGTATGCATACGTGCGTCCCAGGGAGGCCTGCTTGTCCTTCCATTCCTGGATCAGGTCACGACCATCCAGACGGGAACCACCCTCGACCTCCTTGGGCGTGAACTTACCCCAGCCGCCACCGAAAGCGACGTTGATGTCGATGCCCTCACGCTCAACGAACTGGGTGGACAGATCCTTCATGGTGTTCTTGCAGGAGTCTTGCACGGGACCGGTCATCCAAGCCATGGCTTCGAAGTCAGCGTCCGACTCCCAAGTGCGGTATGCGGTGTGGCCGAACGTGGCAGCAGGCGAGGCGTGAGTGATACGGGCGGTGGACACCAGACCAGCCCACTTACCGGCCTCAACTCCGTAGCGGAGGATTGACTTTGGGGAAGAGTTCTCGTTCACGACGTCGCAGTTCCAGATCAGGACAGAACAGTCAACACCGACCGTGAGGAAGTTACCCTTGGCGCCGGTCAGGTAGGCGGTGGCGGTGGATGCGGAATCGGCGGTCCAGCGGTCACAGTTGTACGTCTTGGACAGACCAGTGTAGGGGAACTTCTCCCAGGACAGCATGGTGTGCTCGGGCACATCGGCACCGTGTAGCAGACCCTTCTGCTTCCTGGCGGCGGCCAGCGTGTGGATGGACATGCCGTCTCCGATGAAGAGGATGGCATTCTTGGCCTGCTTGTGGTACACCTGGTCGGTGAGCTTCTCGGCGATGATTTCTTGGGCCATGCTCTTCCAGAAAGCCGAGTCCAGAGCCTTACCGGAGCGGGAGAGAGAACCTCCCTTTCCGAGTCCCATCTTTGCCTGCACCTCCTGGTAGGAGGATCCCCAAGCCTCGTGCATCTGCAGCTCGTCCTCGTCCTCGACCCTGGAGTCGAGCGGCACGGAGGCCACGAGGCTGAGCAGACAGACGGCCACGAGCAACTTCATGGTTGGGTGCTGTCGTCCAACGAGCGGTCAGACTATGATGCCCAGGTCTGCACGGGCTCCTGTTTTATACCGGCCGGTAACCAGCTCCACAGTACAGCTGCATGTAATTAACAATAGCGGCCGCCTCACAGGTCACATGTGGTTTGCGTGCAGGTCAAATTGGATGCACGTGTGACCACCAGACACCGAAGATTACTGGACAATTATCCACTGGCGCTACATTCACCTGAGGTAAATTTCGATGGCGCAAGTGTACGCCACCATGGTCCGGGCAGTCGCCGGCTGTTGGTATTGAACGCATGCTTATTGATATATATGAAACAGAGCAAGACACGGATTGGATATACCAACGGATATCCATTTGGTACAGATAACGGGGCGGATTGTATATACTTTGGCTAACATAAATGGGTACGGATTACAGAAAAGATTGAGACCTCAATTTATTTCGCAAAGAAAAGAAATTGCCAAGATAATGTTGATTACCTCTGTTTCCCACCCAAAAACTTTTATTGATAAAAAGATGGGATTATCTGATGCTGGTAGGTTTTAAGGAAAAATGTCTTAGCGATGTGTTGAATATGAAAGATGAAAATATATGAATGTATAAAGGAAATCACCAATTTGCCAAGATAATGTTGATTACCTCTGTTTCCCACCCAAAAACTTTTATTGATAAAAAGATGGGATTATCTGATGCTGGTAGGTTTTAAGGAAAAATGTCTTAGCGATGTGTTGAATATGAAAGATGAAAATATATGAATGTATAAAGGAAATCACCAATTAAGCATCCATTGCCAAACGCACATTTATCAGCGCCAAGAATACCAAGCAGGTCCATATGTAGTTTGTGCTGAATGCACTCCATTCTTTCAATTTCCAGTCAGCAATAGGTAAAATCCATTTGACTGCAATCACATTTGCATCAATGGGCGTGTTTGACAGCAACTCGCCCATCCAGCCTGTGCTTTCGTTCTTCTCTAGATTGGTGCCTAGGTAGGTACCTACATGCCCATTATACATGCGTGTATGTGGTGCACCCTAGTTCGGTCCCTCAGGTGAAGCGAGCCAAATTAACAAATTAGCCAAATTAGCGAGCCGTTAGCTTAAGATCCGACGGCAGATTAAAGAGTTAAAAATAGGCTACATGCAGTATGGTTGTTATTTTTGAGGGAAGCAATGCCACTGGCTTTCTTGACGTTCTAAACCGAACTTATAAAATGATACACCAAACCATCACATGACATCACATTCTTGCGCATGGCAGGTAGCTGTCCCGATTATGTTCCCCAGGTGGAGAGAAAAGAAGGTGGCTGTAAATTCAGATTTCCTTCAAACTTATTTGAACTAGTACATGAACATCTGTCGGTTTACTCGGATAGAAAATAGCATGGGATCTGCAAATAGTATGCAAGTATGCAAGTTGCTGGAGGAATGCATTGCTGGTAGGAACCCACTTTCAAGGTGAATTTTGTGAACACCGACATAACTATGGGAACATTATGTCTTACAGTCATTATATAAAAACATATTTGTGTTTGCTTTGCTACTGAATAGAACGTTCTTTCTCTCCTCCAACATAAGGTGTGTTTGTGCATGCAAGCAATTGCGTCATATATGTCATAGCGTGCTTTTGATTTTATTCCTGATGGAAAATCGGAACGAAAAATATGCTACCATATAACTTTTCCAATACTATAACGTAGACATATTTGACGCAGTCGCAGTTAAGCAGAGAAGGTTACGAGCAGTAAAGAAGCTCCCAGTAGCAGCAGCATGCCACATGGCTGGCCCCATTTAATTGGAATGATGGATCAAAGCAAGATACTTACTGACTAAAGCAGACACGATATGCGAATTTCATAGGCCGACGAAATTTGGGCAGTAGGTGATATGAGCAATGCCGTGGGCATACGCCACTTCAGAAGAGAAAGCTCATTACCATTGATTAACGGTACGTTAAATATGTAGAACCATACATACTCAACATAGATAGTTCAATGTATTGCTGTGCTTCGTTGAGCAGTGTGCCATTTTCTAGCTTGGTACCTACATGGACACTGCAAGGCATACTACTCTGGTGGCGGAACCTATGGGCTCTGTGGCTAGGTGAGCCGGAAGCCCGAGAAGTCACGCCGGACCCGGAAAAGCGACCCAATTTCCGGATATTTTAGAAGTGGTCGAAAAACGGCGCCGGAAAAACGGCCCCCGCCTCCCCCACCCGCTCAAAAAAAAATCGCGTTAAGTCCCAAAATTCCGTCAGAGACCACCAAAATCGCGCATGGTCTCATATACATATATAAATATTCCTAACCCTGTGCATTCCTCAGCAACAAGAAATCCGCAAAGATAGAGAAGACGAGGAACACCCTCATTGACAAAAAGAAATAAACACGTGCAATAAGCACGGAATCAAAACCATCCATGCATCATAATCCATGCATCAGAAGCATAAATGCAACACAAAGCAACAAGGAGCAAGGAGCAAAAAAAACTCAGACACTCGGGGAACAGGGCAGCTAAGCGAACAAATGAAATATGATATGAATCGTAAGCGCCACTCGGATGATACGAGGATATGCGGATGAGGAAAACAAGATAAGGAATATCGGAAAAAAAAATAATGGTGAAGCAACAAAGAATTATACACTTAGAGAGCAAATGAATGAAAAAAACATCACATCAAGAACTAGATAGTAGGGAACATCACCACTAGAAACAAGATATTCCGGAATGTAAGGAAGGTAGTCAGGTACGATTTTTTACCTATCAAACTATAACTGGTATTTTAGAATAATGCAAGGCAATTAATGAGCAGTGTCAATATTTGTTAAGTTGGTGCATCAAACCTATTTTATGCCTAAATGATAAACCCAAATATATCACATCAAGATGCCATGTCAGAACATTCGAGCTTACTACCTCAGGTTAGATCATGTGGAATATGATCGTCAATACTGAGTGCCTAACCAGCGACGAAATGCATGCCACAGTCGGCATGCAGTAATTATCCTAAATATAAATTATCCTATTCCTGGTGCATATTCCGACCAGTATCGAGAGTGGATATTAAATAAATTCCAAAATTGCCGGACGAAAGTACTTACGCACAGCTTAATGTTTGCATCACTTAAAGCATATGTGAGTCAATTTCCAGCACGGTGTATGTTAATAGCCAACCAATTAGTGGTGTCGGCTACCTACTTGTGCGCTGTAGTTTCCAGAGAGTGACGTAGCAACGCCAGCGCAAGGTTGTCTTTCCATGCTATGTCCTCTGGTGATATCAACTGATTACACCGGAAACCTGCTTTTTTACGCTCACCATTCTATTCCTTATTATGAGTACTCCGACACATCCGTTATTTTCGAACAACTGAAGCGAATGGCATACATTCATTATCTTACCGCAGCCGAAGTGTTTATGGAACACTTGAAATCATGGTCGGGTCGCGTTCTGCCATCTGTGTTTGAATCTGGCGCAGATTAGCACCAATCGCCGACCAGCCGATTAAGCCCTCATCTATTGTTATGGCACATCGACATATGTCAGCCATTACAGTAACAGAGTATAAAATATCGTGTGGTCGGAGAATCGACACAGCCTCACCTCAGCAGTGAGACAGCGGCCAACTGCCTGCACCAACAACATGAAGCTGCTGGTGGCCGCCTGTCTGGTGGCGCTCGCCGTCGCCGTGCCTCTCGACTCCCGGGTCGAGGACCAGGATGAGTTGGAGATGCATGAGATGAACGCACCCACCTACCTGGAGGCTCAGGAGAAGGCTGGTCTCGGAGCCGACCGCGCCACGAGCCTGTCCCGCTCCGGGATGGTGCTGGACCAGGCCTTCTGGAAGGGAATTGCCCAGGACATCCTCAGGACGAAGCTGGCTGACCCCGTCTACAACCACCAGGCGAAGAACGCCGTTCTCTTCATCGGTGACGGTATGTCCATCGCTACCCTGGCCGCTGCCCGGAAGCTCAAGGGTCTGGCCAACGGAGCCGATGTGCCCGAGCACTCCATGCTGTCCTGGGAGACTTTCCCCTACCTGGGTCTATCTAAGACGTACAACTGTGACCGTTGGACCGCCGACTCTGCCTCCACCGCCACTGCCTACCTGACCGGCACCAAGGGTAACTTCCTGACGGTCGGTGTCGACTGCGCTGTCCTGGTCTGGAACTGTGACGCCGTCAACGAGAGCACCTCCCCCAAGTCGATCCTCCGCTACGGAGTTGAGGCCGGGAAGTGGGTCGGTCTGGTGTCCACCGCCCGTATCACGCACGCCTCGCCCGCTGCCACCTTCGGCCACACCGCATACCGCACCTGGGAGTCGGACGCCGACTTCGAAGCCATGGCCTGGATGACAGGCCCCGTTCAGGATTCTTGCACGAACGTCATGAAGGATCTGTCCACCCAGTTTGTTGAGCGTGAGGGTATCGACATCAACGTCGCGTTCGGTGGCGGCTGGGGTAAGTTCACGCCCAAGGAGGTCGAGGGCGGCGCCCGTCTGGATGGCCGCGACCTGATCCAGGAGTGGAAGGACAAACAGGCCTCTCTGGGACGGACGTATGCCTACCTCACCACTAAGGATGAGCTCAACAACTTCGACGCTACCTCTGCCGACTACGTGCTGGGCCTGTTCAGCCGCAGCCACATGCAGTACCGCGCCTTCCAGACTCCTGATGACGTCAGCCTCACCGAGATGATGAAGAAGGCTCTGGAAATCCTGAAACGTGGACCCAATGGTTTCGTCATGTTCGTGGAGGGCGCCAAGATCGATCACGGTCACCACTACGGCAACGCGTACACGGCCATCGACGAGACTATCGAGCTTGAGGAGGTCGTCCAGCACGTGATGGACAACACCGACGAGACCGAGACTCTCATTGTCGTCTCCTCGGACCACTCGCACACCTTCTCCATCAACGGCTACCCGGAGCGCGGACTGGACATGTTTGGCCCTGCCTCCTTCCTCGCCGGCGGCATGCAGAAGGGTGGACCTCCGCCCAAGCTGCCCTACCCGATCATGCAGTACGCCAACGGTCCGGGCGGCAGCGAGGTCTGGTCCGAGTTCGAGGCCAAGCGGGCTCGCCTCGCCGACATCAGCCCGACGGCCGAATGGCGCGACCCGCACTACAAGCAGGTGGCCGGCATCTACCTGCCCAAGGAGACCCACGGCGGCGAGGACGTGGCCATCTTCGCTCGTGGCCCCGGCGCCCACCTGCTGCGTGGCAGTCTGGAGGAGAACGTCATTCACCACGTCATCAACTACGCTCTCTGCCAGGGAGAATACGCTACCATCTGCGACAATAAGTAAACCCCTTCTTGGAAAACATCAACCAGTGTGGGCAGTTTATAGCGCCACACTCTTTATGACAGGTTAGTGCAATATGTGATCGTACCGACTATGTGAAGTTTGTGTGGTCTGTGATGTAGCGCTAAATTATGAATAAGAAGTGAATGACATGATTACAGCTAGAAATACACTTTGATTATGCACTACGCTATGTCAGCATATGTCCAGGCACCTATTAGACGTCCGTGGATCACTAATAGAGACATGCGATCTGATTTCAGTATCGGGTTTGGATTGACGTTATGTAGCGTGCGCCATAGGTCTCATGCCAAATTTGTTTAGTGGAGGCCGGTTCCAAAACTTCCACCCCTCCCCTTCCGGGAACTCTCCATTCATGTCATGAACATTTCATGGGGACGTGCAGAACTCTTAGTCTCATGGGGGGCTAGGTTTGAAATTCTAAAAGTCCTACGAGTTCTATGGTCGTTAACCGATATGAATCGTGTGCAGTGCTCTCTAACATATGAATGAAAATAAACGTATCAAAACACAACATAGTCATAGGTACTTTGTATATGGTGGCGTGAAGTGCATACTGAGAAGACATACACTACTGCATCACATAATCTTTCATGAGCGTATCTTCACCCATTCCGGGATGAAGATACGTTCATGCGTCCCGGATATCTTGTTAATCTAGTATTGCTTTTATTAACGGAGGGTCGCCCCCGCTCCTCTCCCTTGGCTGCGCCTGGGGCTCTGTCTAATTCTGCCGCTCTTATTTCATGTTTTCCGGGATTCGTTTTATGTTATCGTTTCCCCCATAACATTGATTGGCAAGAGCCAGCAGCAAATTTAGCGTGTTTTCCCGCCGCTAAACGCAGATCTTCTGCCGCTGTTGGCCTATATTTTATAGGACTGTTGTATTTATTTCAAATCAAGCTGCTATATATTGCACTACAATTAACCTCTCTGTATGCTGAACCACAGCTTGCATTGAAGGGTCGTCCCAGCTTGACTTAATGTCTGATGTACAAGACCATATTCACCAAACTCCAGATGGTACATATAACACCCTAGCGCCAGAAAGTTGTCGATATTCAAAATAATAGGTAGGCACCCGTTTGCAAAGGACGCTCAATAATGACCATAACTGTGAGCACAGGTGTAGACAACAACTTGGTTCTCCAGTTGTGTCACCTTGAGGTCGGGGCACCAGCCGGATTTCGGCGAACCTTTCAGACCGCTGCCGGCGTCGGTTGAGAAATGTGAGCGACCGTCGGAAATTCCTCGCTGCAGGCGACGCGTTCGGAGCAGAAGGCCTGCACACAAAACGTCCGCAGGACAGCATCGACGAGCTTCTCACAAAATGTGCTCGCTGCCAACACACGACCATGGGACATATCGGGAAACGTCGGCAATCGGCCGGTAGCAACAGTTACGCAGTCACGTGGATCATGCATTTGCTATTGCATCACCTGATGACACGGTATACTACTGTCAACCCGGCCAGGCATATAGTGCGTAGTGGATCATACGCATCACGCATCGTGAACATATTGGCTGTACAAATGGGGGTAAGAGCATCACTACCGCATGCGCCCACAATCTGTGAGAGCTAGTGGTCTCTACATAAATGTAGTTTGAGAACCCGATTATCCATCTGGACTGGTGAAATTAGATAATATGCTAAGTAAGTACCGACACAAATCATGGATTGATATCCACCAGTATTTTCATATTTATCACCTCACTCTCATCGATGTTATATCTGTCTCTCTCACCCTCTCACCCCCCCCCTCTCTCTCTCTCTCTCTCTCTCTCTCTCTCTCTCTCTCACTCTCTCTCTGTCTCTGTCTCTGTCTCTGTCTCTGTCTCTGTCTCTGTCTCTGTCTCTGTCTCTGTCTCTGTCTCTGTCTCTGTCTCTGTCTCTGTCTCTGTCTCTGTCTCTGTCTCTGTCTCTGTCTCTGTCTCTGTCTCTGTCTCTGTCTCTGTCTCTGTCTCTGTCTCTCTCTGTCTCTGTCTCTGTCTCTGTCTCTGTCTCTGTCTCTGTCTCTGTCTCTGTCTCTGTCTCTGTCTCTGTCTCTGTCTCTGTCTCTGTCTCTGTCTCTGTCTCTGTCTCTGTCTCTGTCTCTGTCTCTGTCTCTGTCTCTGTCTCTGTCTCTGTCTCTGTCTCTGTCTCTGTCTCTCTGTCTCTGTCTCTGTCTCTGTCTCTGTCTCTGTCTCTGTCTCTGTCTCTGTCTCTGTCTCTGTCTCTGTCTCTGTCTCTGTCTCTGTCTCTGTCTCTGTCTCTGTCTCTGTCTCTGTCTCTGTCTCTGTCTGTCTCTGTCTCTGTCTTTCTCTGTCTGTCTCTGTCTGTCTCTGTCTTCTCTGTCTCTCTGTCTGTCTCTGTCTGTCTCTGTCTGTCTCTGTCTGTCTCTGTCTGTCTCTGTCTGTCTCTGTCTGTCTCTGTCTGTCTCTGTCTGTCTCTGTCTGTCTCTGTCTGTCTCTGTCTGTCTCTGTCTGTCTCTGTCTGTCTCTGTCTGTCTCTGTCTGTTCTGTCTGTCTCTGTCTGTCTCTGTCTGTCTCTGTCTGTCTCTGTCTGTCTCTGTCTGTCTCTGTCTGTCTCTGTCTGTCTCTGTCTGTCTCTGTCTGTCTCTGTCTGTCTCTGTCTGTCTCTGTCTGTCTCTGTCTGTCTCTGTCTGTCTCTGTCTGTCTCTGTCTGTCTCTGTCTGTCTCTGTCTGTCTCTGTCTGTCTCTGTCTGTCTTCTCTGTCTCTGTCTGTCTCTGTCTGTCTCTGTCTGTCTCTGTCTGTCTTTCTGTCTGTCTGTCTGTCTGTCTCTGTCTGTCTCTGTCTGTCTCTGTCTGTCTCTCTGTCTGTCTCTGTCTGTCTCTGTCTGTCTCTGTCTGTCTCTGTCTGTCTCTGTCTGTTCTTCTGTCTCTGTCTCTGTCTCTGTCTCTTTCTGTCTCTGTCTCTGTCTTGTCTCTGTCTCTCTCTCTCTCTCTCTCTCTCTCTCTCTCTCTCTCTCTCTCTCTCTCTCTCTCTCTCTCTCTCTCTCTCTCTTCTCATTCTTCTCATTCAAACAACTCTCATGCTCGCAATGCTACCTATGTGGTGAGGCCCACAGCTCAGGTACTTACAAGGCTGGCCTATGGCCGCCAAAGATTTCAACGAACGGGCAGGCCAGGATTTCGCCCGGGACACCAACCCATTATGACCCTGCACACTGTGTCTCCTCCCCAATGATCCGGCCGCCCTGGCTTAACCGAAAATAACACAAATGACCCCGTCGCTCCCCAGACGTTAGTTATGCAACAGAGACGAAATGACCAATCCATTTCGGGAGTGACATAAGACCCAAATGGATATTGATGACGCGGGCGACAATCAATTTTAGACGAGCCATTACCGAAACAGCAGCTGATGGCGCTGAGTCGCTGTGTCTGAGTCGCTGTGTCTGATGAATCCAAGCTGCTCAAGCCTGCGAGCCGTGGCAAATTAAAGGAATGGAAGGCGCTCCACCAGAACGCAGCGGCTTTTAGTACCATCTGGGACGAGGGTGGAACCATCCTACTCCCGCGCATATGGTAAAAAAAGTTCACCTGAGCTGCCCTGATTCTGCTCGGCCCGACCAGCATGCTATTAAAAACACCATACAAATCGTAATCACTTTTTGATTGAACGTTTTTGCGTTCTAATTTATTAACTCAGAATCAGAAGTGGGCTTTTTGTTTCCATTATAATTGTTATGTCTATCAATTGTTCCCCAATATTTCTGATGAGGTGCTCTCAATATTTGTTCAACGAAAGGAATTTGCGGTAGCATGTGTTTTCGCAAGTTCT